>JAWWEW010000078.1:132431477-132548774 GCA_035583185.1 Anabacerthia variegaticeps
CTTAATATGTGAGCAAAAATCCCTTAAGAAATCCCTACTTCTAAAGCTCTAAAAATCCATAAAATACACACTAAAAATACATAAAAATACATCAAATCCTTAGGCATCACAGCCACAGGGCTCATGACCCTTTCACACTTCACTGGCATATTGAAGTGCTCATGGCTTCAATCACCGCTGTCTCCCTTTGGGAATATGGTGGTGGGACAGCTCCAGGAGGTGTGGATGGGGATCCTGACTGCCTTGCTGGTGGCTCTGCATGCAGGCAGCCTCTCCCCTCAGTCAGTTTTTGGCTGTGAGCTTTCCCTGTTTCATGCTTTTGATTCCTTCTATGTGCAAGCTGAAATAGCAGCTGATGTGTGTCAGTGTCGTGGCTCTTCTGAAGCATAAGAAGGCATTCAAAGCACGTGAAGCCATAAGGAGTTCTGCTTATGGGGTGCTGGTTGCCATCTGTTATGACACCAATAGGGGCAGATTTCTGCCCATGTAGATGACACCATCTCTTTTTACAATGATTTTTTTTCCATTATCCCTTTGTATTTGTTAATAATTGATGTTTACCTAATTTAGATTAGACTGTTTTGATTTCTCGCTTATCCTAAATTGTTGTAGCAACAGCAGTAGTACTCACATGCACTGTGGTTAAATCCTGAAGGCACATAAATGCTGAATAAGAATATGATTTTCCTTTCACATTTCTAAGGTTTGAACTCTGCCCCCTCAAATGTGCTTCTTTCTCTTATGTCCTGCCAGGCTATTCCTGATGCCACTTCCTGACTTGTCTGGTGATTGTTAGTGTACTTCTTTGCTGTACTTCATTAGAGACACTGTTATTGTAGGAGAATCATGTCCCTCCGCATTAATAATTTAAAATGTATTGGAAACACATTTACGTGTGTGTGTGTGTGTGTGTGTGTGTGTGTGTATGCTGGTATTTACATTGTTAAATTGTATCTTCAAAATCCATGCAGAAAAAAAAAAAACCTGAAAAACAGTATTTTGTGAAAGGTAGAGAGAATAGATCTTTAAAAGAAGTTACCACCTTTTTCACTCTGGACATAAACAGGTACCTGAAGGCAAGGCAACCTATCATGAAAGGGGTACGGATCACATATTAGGTGCCTTCTGGTAAGATTGGTTCTGATCAAGAAAGGGCTGAAAATGTAGGGATTCAATAAGATTCTTTGAAGAGAAACCTTGACAAATAAGAGACATGAGAAATCAGCAACTGTAAGAATTTTAACAAGGACAAGTGTTGGATTCTGCACCTGGGATGGGGCAATCCTGGATGTATGGACAGACTGGGGAATGAGATGCTGGAATGCATTGCCACAGAAAGGGACCTGGTGGCCCTGGGCAATGGCAAGTTGAGTATGAAATATGAACTCCCCTAAAGGATACTGCGCTTTTTTTTTTTAAATCACTTTTCTTGCATGAAGTAGAGGTTGACTTCTGTGGTTTCAATTCCATATACACCTATATTTGGGGACAACAGGCTCCTTTGCACAATGCAAGCAACCAGGAAACATGTTTGTGATAGACTTAGTTTCTCATCAAACTTGTTGCTGTTATTTCCTATCTCTATAAAACGTGAAAACCAGATGATAAAAATGAAGTTAAGAATATCAAAACTTGAATAACTACAGTATGAGCCTGCAAAAGAATTCCATTTAAATGTGATAGATTGATTAGTTCTGATATGATTGTCAATCAAAACTTTCAAACTCCAAAGCATGTGAACACAGAGCTGAGTTGCAAAGCCAGACTATTCCCCTTTTTTATTGGTACTTAATTTTTTTTGTAATTGACTTTTCTGGATATACCCTGCTTTCTAAGATAATGTTCTGTCTGAGATGAACTACATCTAGATGTTAATGTATCACATTTTAGTATGAATTTTGGAAATACACATCACAAAAAACAAAGTTTCTATTAATCTCTTATTTGACCAACCAGTCTCTTGTTCAGACCATGTGTTCTGAAGACCATGTTAGAGATCTCTTGTCCAAGTGCCTTGAGCTCAGTTGGTGAGTCTTGCAGTAAAGGAAACATTTTCTTGTTTTCAAGCCCACTTTATGTGTAATTCCCTGTTTTGAATGTGATTCATCACCAATATCAAGATCAGCCTCTTGTCCTCTACAGAACGCCCACCTTTCCACCAAAGAAACTGCATGGTTCTGGCAGCAACGTTTGCTCCTGTGAGTAGCAATGGAGCCATCCAAAGAAAACTATACTTGGTATTTTTCCATAAGCCTCCAATTGAAAACCAAAGGGAGGGGAAGAAAAGAAATAAGATGCATCCTCTAATGGGCCTGTTGGAGGGCGCCCACCCCCAGCCTTGCCAAGCAGGTGTGGCCAATGCAGAGCATCTGTTCCAGCTCAAAACCAGGCTCTGCTAGAGCTGGTTTTGAGATAGTTCAGTGCTAACTGAGAAAACTCTTTAGTTGTCTGTGCTGCATACAGTGAAAAACTATCTGAGCCAAAACTGACTCAAGGTGAAAAGTTTAGTCCATTTAATTTTTTTTTTTCCAAGACCCTCCTACGCATGAAAGTTTGTGATCCTTGAGAGAGCATGGGGTGGGTTATGGTACTTTGTGGATCACTTCATGGAAGTGACCTAAGGCACTCCCATGCAAATTTTTTATCTCAAGTTGCCAGTGAGTATCCAATGCAGACTGCTGCAGGAGCTCAGTAGTCCTGAGATCTTAGGGACCCTCTCATGCCTGTTAGGACTTCCCTCTAGCACTTTTGAGCGCACCCAAGCTTATGCATCCTGTGAATGCCCAGGGTCTGGGCATGTGGGTGAGGATGCAGACATGAAAGAGGTCAGAATGGGAAAGCTGGGGATAATTTGGAAACAAAATAACAAAAAACAGTTTACAAAGCCAGACAAAATGCAAAGGACAGATACTTCTAAATTACATAATGTAATTGAGGTAGTTTTGTAGGTGTTCTTTTTTGGGTTTGTGTTTTGTTTGTTTTTTTTTTTCCATGAAGAAAACTGGAAAAACAGAAAGGAAGCAGAGCAGTAGCTAGTGTGCTTTAGCTGTTCCCAGATGGTGGCTGGCATTTTAGGGACATTCTCAGCAGGCATACTTCAGACTAGCAGTTTGATTACCGTAGACTGGGGCTCTTGATGAACCACCTTTAGAATAGTAGAGATTCAACTGACTGTAGATGTGATTTGGACTTGAACCCTAGTTTTGTAAAGTGCTAAGACAAACTTGATTTCTGTGAATTAATTATGGTACCCATAGTTTGCCTTGGGTCTACACCAAACTATTTCAGGAATAACTCTGGTTTTTCAGAGTTTTATGTAAAAAGTTTATCTGCTGTACAAATCTGTGCAGCTATAAATGAAAAAATTAAATAAAGAAAAAATGAGAAGTGGAAATAATTATTTCTACAATGCCAAATATTACAAGATTAGAAAAACAATTTAGTTCTCAAAATATTATATTATTATAATTTGAAACTATCTGCTTTGGGGAAAAAGATTAATATATTAATATATTAATATATATGCATGTATAATAATCTCACCATAAATTATTGTAATATTCAGTTATTAGTGATACCTAAAAAGGCAAAGAAGATCTTGGCAAAAGGAGACAATACTGAATGATTATTTGAGGTTTTTTTATTACAAGCAGCAATGTAAATAACATTTCTCTTCAATCTTTTTCCTCCTTTCCCAGGAAATGTTTATTTTGTTCCCTAAACAACTTAGATGTACTTTGTATGTGCCATTAATTTGTTCCATTTCAGAATGTGCAATATTCCTTTAAAATTATTGTGATATCTGTATACATTATATTTACTGGACATTTCCAGTCTAGGATAGTCTTTGACATTGTCTTTGTGTTATAGAACCATAGAATAGTTTGGGATGGAGGGGAAATTTAAAGGTCCAGGCTTCTTCATTGAGGGCCAACTGGCAATAGGTGTAAGTGCGATCTTGGTGAAGAACTGCTTGCAATGTCAGCATTTGCAAATGTGAAACCTTAACTGTATGGAAGTATTAACTTGAAACTATTTTCCTTAAGAAGACATCAAGAAGAAGAAAAATAACTTAATTATATACATTCAGGCAGGTCCACTGTTCTAACATAAAGTTTAAATTAGAATTTTTTTTTTCCTCATTCCTCTCCATGTCAAGGTAGTACATTTTCACTGAAGTATTATTCAATTTACCTTCAAAGGACTGAAATATATCTGAGCGTTTATTGAAAAAGCTTTTTTTAACAAACACTTTTGCAACCTACTGAATCACCAAGAATGAGGATGTTGGTTTTGTAAATATGAATTAAGGATTACATTGCTACTGGTGACATCACAAATAGCTGCAAACATATAATCTCCACATAAAATGTAGTTTTATTTTAACACATAACTAGAATAGTTGTATTTGTGGCTTTGAATTCTTTACTTCTATACAGATTTATTATTACAAGTGTCTGTTCTTATGGTTTGCATTTCACAACCCTAGGACATTTGGATTTGATCAGAATGTCAATAGTGCCACATTCTGCCACAAAGGAAGACTGGAGTTGAGTTTTAATATTGTAGGCTTGACTAGCTAATGAAATTGATACTTTTGCTGGAACATACAGTTGAGATTATCTTGAAAGCAAGCCCAGATCTAAAATTTCGGAGACAAGTTGTAATACTTGCATCCAGAAGACTGAGCCTACCATCTGTGAAGCTGAAATGTAGATTTGCAATACACAGTCCAAGATCATGTGCAAAATCTGTGTATTGGCAAAAGTCTGTTGAGGAAAACCTGGGGCTGGGGCTGAGGCTGAGGCTGATAGCAAACTAGTGCTCACCTTAGTGCCAACGGATTCTCATGCCATTCCTCCACTGTGTCTAGCTTTTGGCTTGTATTTGCATATGGATCCAATGTCTGACCACCTTGTGGATTTAAAACGTGCTTTACTTGAACTGACTTTGTCCTGATGGGCATTCCTTTTAGCATCATTATTATGCTCACAGAAAATCTTTAGTCCAAACTTACAGCTTTCATCCAGAGTACTCAAAAGTCACCATCAGCGCCAGTGTTACACCAGCATTGCAGTCAGGCTTGAGAATTATAGAAGAAGGACTCCGATACCTTTAGATCATTTGTAATAAAAAGAAGTCATTTAAAATTAATGCAGTCTTCTCCTTCAACACTAACAAATTCAGGGGTTGAAAACTTATCAAAAATGTTGCTTGTTGCTTTTATTTAAGATCATAATTGAGAAAGAAGAACCACAGCTCCTACTTTTAAATGTGCTTTCCTTGCGTAGTTCTGCATATCTTTTATCCTCTCTTGCTATGACATAATTAAAATATTAAGGAAAAAAAAAAGTCATAGAGAAAGCAACTGCATTCTCTTACATATCCCTCCTGGAAAATCATTTTATGAAGTACTTTTCTGGTAAACTAGTAAAACAGTTTAGACAAGATTTTCAAAGCTCTAAATGAACAGAAGCTATGGACAATTTTCACAGTCTCTCAAATGTTATTTTTCAACTATTGGCAAATATGTCCCCCGCCTCTCCATATGAATACAGGTGCAGTGGAAAAAATTAAGGGAAAAGGGTCACCTGCAAATTCAAACTGCATTGAAGAGTCTCTCTCTGTCTCTGAAAGGTAAAAAGGACTAGAGGAGAGCAGGGAGAAATCACTACTCATGTAAAAAGCCCTTTTGACAGTTTAAGCCTTTACTTACTGACAAAATTTTTGGAACAACATATCAGATATAGCTTGGCATTGCAGTTTTTTATGTAGTGTGGTAGTTATCAGGCAACTTGGAAGACTCTGAAGTCCTCGGTGCAGTGTCTTTCCTCAAGGTTCTGCCTCTGGTAGACCAAAACTTTCTACAGGAACAAATTGAAACCAGAATTTTTAGGGTTCAGACTGGTGCATCCAAGTTGAGTCAGAGATGATTTTCAGCTCCTGCCTGTCACTTTGTCAGGAGTATTTCTCTGCACCCTTAACTAAGGAAATGACAGAGCACTCTTTCAGAAGCATAGTGAATAAGAACATTATGTCCTTAGAATACACTTACACTTGGATAAGTGATTTCTACCTTAAAGCCAAGTGAAGAACAAATATATAACTTCCACTTCACAAGGTGTGGTGGGTTGGGGCTTTTTTGTGCGTACAATGCTGTTTTATATACAAACAGCCTTCATGTTTTTCCCTCATTCATGCCGCATGGAAACATGGTAGGATGAGTCACACAAGTGGAATGCTGCAGTGAATGGCTATAAACTTCTCAGAAGGGATAGTCAAGGAAGGGGAGGCTGTAGGGTAGCCCTGTATGTTAGGCAGTGTTTTGATTGCCTAGAGTTTAATGATCGTTACAACAGGGTTGAGTGTTTCTAAGTAAGGATCCGGGGGAAAGCCAACAAGTCACGTATCTTGGTGGGAGTCTGTTACAGACCTCCCAACAAGGATGAAGAGCCAGACAAAATATTCTATAAGCAGCTGGGAGAGGTCTCATATTCACTCACCCTTGTTGTCATGGGGGACTTCAACTTACCAGACGTCTGCTGAAAATACAACACAGAAGAGAGGATATAGTGTGGGAGGTGAAGGGTCTGGAGCACAAGTCTTATGAGGAATGGCTGAGGGACCAGGGATTGTTTAACCTGGAGTAAAGGAGGCTCACCTTATCTCCCTCTACAACTACCTGAAAGGAGGTCGTGGACAGGTGGGGGTTGGCACTTGGCAGTGCTAGGCTAATGGTTGGACTCAGTGATCTTAAAGGTCTTTTTCAAACTAAACCGTGCTGTGATCCTATGATTCCATATTTTTGGGACAGGCAAATGTAGGCTTTCTTAAAGCTGTGAACTAACAATCTCCATGCAGTAGCTTAGAGTCCTAGGGATTTCTGAGAAATCACTTAGATTTCATGCTACTAGCTAAAAGAAGCTTGTAGATGTGATCCCCACCGTTCACAGCTGGATGGGGACAGCATCTGTGCACCAGCTGGGACCTGATGTGACAGAAGACTTCTCCAAACACACCCAAGCATGGCTACTGGCCCCTGTTTTCCCTTGGCCTTGCATACTAGAGACTCTTTAGCAATCCCTTTCTGAGGGATGAAAAAACATCACTTCTGAAGGCAATAGTATGTGTTCAGCATTTTCAAAGAGAGCAACTTTTCATTCAATAAAGAAATGAACATTTTGTTTATTAAAACAAGGCCTCTGGAAGGTCCCTTACAAAGCAGGAGCTGCATGTATGAGCTGTTTGGAAATAAAAAATTCTGCGCAATTATTCCTGAGGGGTTCCCCAGTTTGAGTTCAGGGCAAGTTCTGCGTCTAATGTGGCTCTAAGGAAGGATTTCCATATATGGAAATTACTAAGAGGAAAAATATCTGGAACACCAGAATCCTTTGCCTTTCTTCAGTTCTTCTTTCACAGAAATTATCACATATGTTTACGGGTACTGGAGAAATTTATCTAAGCATTTATTTATACAGGCAATCTTTCCCAATCTTGTCCAATCCTCCAGAGCTGTACTGCCTGTAGGTTGAAGAGTTCCCCAGAAAAAGGCACTGCAGTCAGTTTAAGTTTGATGACAAAACATAGACCAAAACTTTAGGATGATCCTTGGCTAAATATAAATGATTCTTCACAGCTGACACTGAGAAGAGCCTGAGCCATGGAATGACTTGCAGCGTTGCTCAGCTACATTATGTATGAAGTTCTGTATGAGTGGGTATTTCTTTTCAGGTTGTGCCATTGTTGTTGCCATGTGTAGCATCAGTTTCTTATAACCATGTCAATGGAAGCTGTGAGTCCCTCCACTGAGGTCAGTCAGCTGGCCATAGTGCCAGCGCAGGATTTCCCAGAGATGAATGGGGAACACTGAAATGTTTGTGCTTCCTCATCAGGAAAATGATAGTCTGGTGCCAAGAACCAGATCAGGGGGGTTTCTAAGCATTTCTTGGGTTGGGAGCAGGGGGTAGAAGAGCTTAAAAACCAGGTCTGTTTCTGTGTTGTGCTGGGTTTTCATCTGCTATTAACAAGTGCTGGTGAAAGGTGGGAGGACAGTACCTCCCCACCACATTGTGTTTCCTACATGGAAACTGGAGCAGTATCTTCCAGCACAGTTTTACTGCTGCAAAGAAACATAGTATAAAGAATTGCTGTGATCAGAGAGTGTACAAAAGACATAATTCCTGCTTGAAAGCATTTTTAAAATCTAAAATCTTATTTTCTAACTTTAGATGCGGCAAAATTGGACCATGTTTTGCCTCGTCGCTGCTGAGATTTTTTTCTTCTCTGTTTTTCCTTGTGTCTTCATAATTTTTGTTTTCTTGTCATTCTCTCATTCCAGCAGGCATGTACTGTATCACAGCAGTGCCTGAAGAGCTGTTTATACAATGTGAGCAAACACCTACTGCAAGAAATATGTAGCTTTAGAAGTAAATCAGAAAACAGAGAGAGGAAAAATATTTTCTAGGTATGCAGATGAGGCAGAATACATGCATGTGGTCACAGAGAAGGAGTGAAAGGTTGGACTAAATCTTCAGTAAAGTGAGACGAATTACACTTCTTAGGCTTCCTACAGAGGCTGTGTTATTTGTGAGGAGATCCTGACCTGCTTGATACCCTCTGCGTGCTCTTTCCTGGAGGTCACCATCTCCTGTTTGGGGGTTCCATCAAAAACAGAAGTGTGGGAGAGAATGAAGTGCCATCTATGAGTCCACTTGCACTAAGAAAAACCTTTAAGGAGAGCAATAAAAATTGCATGGATATGCTTATGCCCATGCCAGACTGTGCCCATGCCTCCACTACCCCTGACAGTATTATATATGAAATGTGTGGTCTCATGCAATTTTAGGTATAATGAGGGAACTCCAATGATGAAAGTCTAAGCTGCCAGAGGAAGTGGTCTTTTTACTAGTGCTACTTTTTTCCCCCTTAAAACTCTATTTCTGATATTTGTGATTTCAATGCTGTGTGGATTTTCAGATATTGAATTTCCATGCCTCAAAGACTTGTTATAGTCTCCTTCTTTTTGCCTGCTCACTGCTAGGCTTTCTTCCTTCCATATAAATGGAAATTTATGAGCTGTGGGTTAGAATCCGTCATGGAAAGAAATGTTCTGGAAATAAGGCAGCTAACTCTACTTTTTGTTCCTTTTAAGGACACAATTCCTTATGTGACAGAGAAGAGGAACCAGTGAGTAAATAAAAAGGAAGAAACAAAAAAGTAAGACCTCCTACACTCCAGACTATGACAAATATGAATGTGAACCCAAGGCCACTGTGTGGCCTGAATACTTGTCAAAGCAGTCAGTCACTTGTCTGGCCACGTACTGGTATTACTGGCTTGCAGAATCCCCAGTAATAAAGGGTTTTGCACAGGAACCAATAGCAAGGTGCATTTTTGAACAGATATCTATTGGATTATTCTTTTAAACAAACGGTGACAAAATGTACTATATTTAGACTTGTACTTTTCCACTGCCAAAACATTACATCTCAAAACTCTGCAGAATGTCCTCAGGGAGACGCACGTTTCTGTATTCTGTGAGGAGGCAAGAAAAGGTGTGTCTGGCATGAAAAAATCTTGGTCAGATGCTTTCTTTACTTCTACTGCATGCTGGGTTAGCTCTGAAAACAATTAAGAAGTAGAGAATGTTCCCCTGTCAATTTTCTCTTGATTAACCTTCTTCTGCCCAGGGTACTAGCCAGTTTATTAACATTTGGGAATAAGATCTTGGAGTGGCATAAGGGAAGCAAAATGTGGGACTTACAGTACCACCACAGTGCTTTCCAAAAATCTCTCTCTGTGCTCTTCAACCAGCCCCCTTCTTGACCCAGAAACAAAGCTGAGTTAAAAGTGTGACCCAAGTAGCCAGGAGGGATTGGTGCAGAGCATCTTTCTTATTTTTGACCATGTCCATTCACTAGATCCCTGTGCCTTGTTCTTAACCTGTTATACCATCAAGTACTTCTGTACTGAAGTAATGTGCCTGCATGAGGAGTTTCCAGGATATGATTTGTAAAGCAAACATCAGAGATTGTATCTTCTTAGAGGTCAGCAATGCAAGATTTGTTCCTGTATGTATAAGGAGTTAATTCAGGGTATGTGAATCATGATACTGTGTCCTTTCTTTGGAAAATCATGCCATGATATTTCATGTGCTTTCTTCAGAAAATCATAGCAGATGTGGTAAATAACTGCTTTCTTCACTTGTAAATCTTGTTCTGCAGAACACTAGCCACGGGTTGCAGTGGAATATACAGCCTTAAATGTTCATGTTCTTTGGCAAACCTTCTTAACAGTAAAAGGCCACAGGACTTTCTTGTGAGTTGAATGCTTCTTAGCTTATTGGCCCAATATCCACACTGAAGGATCCAGCACACAGTCCTGCATATTAAAAGGAATCAGGTGAGACCAAGTGCTTAGGAAAAGCAGCCTCTAAAGATGCTATTTGATACTAAGCTAATATGCAATTTGGTGTCTCCTCAATGCAGCTTCAGGCACTTTAAATGTATCTGTATCATCAGCTGTGTAAAACTATTATTAATATCTAAGAAAGTGGTTATGTGGGAAAAGAGACTATTCTCATTAACAGAGATATCAAAAATAAGGGAGGGAGAAAATGAAGCATTTAGCACTGTAACTCTGAAAACAGCTGTACTTTGCTCATGACAGGTACCATAATTGACTCCTTGAGGAAACTGGTTAAGTCAGGCAGCTTATTACTTTTTTCTAGTAATGCTGTTTTAATTGACAGCCATATTTTGAAAGTTTCTTGGGTTTTTTTTGAAAGGATTATTTGTACACTTTCTTTTTAATATTTTATTTAATGCAAAGAATAAGATTTCCAAGTAGGCAAGCCACAATTTGTTTATTGTTGTATTTGAAAAGACTTATTTTTTGCTGTCATCTTGCTTTATATTTTGATCACTTATTAGTGAAATAAATGTTTTCTCTTTAGAACTTCAACAGTTCATTTGCAACTTGTGCAGTGCCCTCTTTTCATGGAGTACACCATACTTTCATTACAGAACCAGCCCACTGAACATCACAAAACTTAATTTATAGATGTACAATAGCATTAGTTAAAACGTGTCATGTGTTTCATGTAAGTAAAACCAAGAAAGAGGTAAAAAATAAAAAGACTTATGAGGAATATAAGTTACAAAGTACAATACAATCAATTATGTTTCCATTGCCACTTCTTCAAGATTCTCTTTGACACAAAGTCTAAAAAGTGTTAGAAGAGCAGTTCATTTAAAGGGAAGTGATGTAGTGGTATTAACATCTGACTATGTGAAAGTTTTTGTTATGAAAAGGAAAAAAAATTAGTTTGGCAGAAGAAAGGACAATATTGCTTGGCAATAAAACTAACCATAGTTCCTCTGCTTTTTAATATTTATAAGATTTTTTTTTTTGCCCTCAAGTGATGCAAAATGACTGTAAAATGCAAGTGGCATGGCAGACCACAAAATTTAGCAAGATTTTTCTATCTGCAATATGCCATGGCAATCTGCCCTCGAAGGTCTAATTACCTCTTTCAAAAGACTTGTGTGATTGTGCAAGCTGCACACAATTTGTTCCTGATTTTCTTTCTTCAGAGTAATAATGCTGATACTTGAAAAAGGATCTTGCTATAAAATCAAATGGAAGAGCATTTAAACAGTCAAAATGCTTCTGTGGATATCAAACATGAGTGACACACTCTGTTTCCCAGGACAGAATATCGCCTAGGCTAACCACCCACTGATGCTGGCTTGTTGACTGAGACACCACCGTCCTGATTCAGACCAGTTTACAAAATGGAAACACGCCTTCCCTATCCAGACCATTTGGTCATAGGTAGCACCTAGTCATGGTGAACACAGATCATTACTTTGCTCCTGAAATCCCTATTTATGTCACCACTAGAGGCTTACTGCCCTTTGATGTTTCAATCGGTAAAAATCTTTTCTATGCACCTTCCAAACCACGCATCCAGGGCCCTGCAGCACTTGAAAACTTGTTTTGCAGGCTTCTGTGCAGTTCTAAGGAGGAGGGGTGGGAATGTTTATGGTACCAGCAAGTCCTTGTGTCATCCAGTCTGAATAACCCTGGAAAGTGAATACTGTAGCTAGCTCATGTTCCCTTATGTCATCACACCTATTAAAAGTAATATTACATGTTGAGTCTGTTGAGAAATAGTGAAATGTGCTGTCTAAAAGTTCTAATTCCCCTCAACATTTTTGATTACATGACTAAACACTGCATGCATAAAAACCCCATATAAAATGAGACCTTATATTGTTTTCTACCTACTAGCTTCAAAATGTAAAGGCAAAACCTTAATCTTCACAGAAACTACTGAAAGGCAAATACTATTCCGTTTAAGACTTATTATGTCTCCTTTGAGAGAATACTGTTTTTCTGTGAGTGACAAAACAAAATACATCTGCTTCTAAAAGAATTATTGCTTGAAATAAAATATTTAATGTCAGAAATGGTGTTTAGTTTGATGTCCTTATGCAGAGAATGCTGAATACAAATTACATAGTAAAAAGCCAGGAAATCTTATGGTAATGAGGTAAAAGAATTTTTTAGAGGAGAATACCTTCACTTAAAAATTGCTCATTTCAGGTAACTAGTAAATGTGCGTCATATGAAAACAAGTGGTGCACTTACATTAAATAAAATTATAGATGTATTCACTAAGGCTTCTGACAGTTGAATTTCATAAAAATGGTGAAAATACAATTCCTTTAAAAAAGTGCAAAGTCAAACAGTCAAGTAAGGAAGTATATACAAAACAGAATAATCATGTAGAATATTCTTAATCCAGAGGACATGGGCAGTGTGGAGCATTCTAAGAATGCAAAATATTTTAGGTGGGTGGACATTATGCATCTACTAAGTCATACCTTCAATTTCTATATTACCTCTGAAGCAAAATCATTTCTTCAGAAAGTATTTCAGCATCATGAAGCCAAGGCTTCAGTTTGGAAGAATCTGTTTAGAAGATTAATTGTTTGAGCCACTGGTTTGTTTTATATCTGTGTATTTTACAGAGCTGAGTACAATCTCAATGCCAAATAAATCCAAATTGTCTGCCTCCCTTCACTTTTCCTAAAAGTGTTGAAAACCAAAGTCATAATAATTATGTGATTTATTAAAATATTTTAATAATTCTGATAACTCAGTATTTGATTCTTGTGGTCTCCTGTAGGACATGCAAGAGCTAGTTCTGTGCACTACTGAGCTGTCAGAAAGATGCCTCCCAAAACAGGCAGCCATCACTTTCCATGTTATCCCATATTGTCCCATCAACAACAAAGGAGAAATATAGTAGCAGCAACAGAGGTAAGGTAAAAGACAGCCTTCTGCCAGGTAATACAGCTGTAGTTGATCCAAACCAGTTGAAGGTAAATGATAGTTCCTAGGCAATTTATCAAACTGCTTGAGCAATCAGAACACCTGAGTTTTGAAAGCCCAAGTCACAAGTGATCATAGCTGTTTGGCATAGCCCTCAGATTTCTCTCCATTTGGGTCTGGAGCACAAATTTTGGGGGAAAAATTGTGGTCATGCTCAAAGTCTCTGTTTTTAGCCAAAGGAAGCAAAGTAACAGCTACTAGTGCTTTGTGCTGTGTATCAACAGTAAGAATATTGTACCTCCAACTTTATTTTAAAAGTATTTTAGCTCAGCCTTGCACCTTTTTCAAGTAGAAATTTTGTACCTTATTAGAACACTGAATCTGACCTAGTGAGACTTTGGCAAGCAATTTTTGGGTATTGCTACTGTCTTTTCATAAAGTATCATTCTGTTTGGTAAGTCATATATGAGTAGACCATTACACTTGATGATAGATTGTTTCCACATTGATTTTTTTTAAAATGAAATATTCATACTGGGTTACGGGCTTTTCTCAGTACTCCTCTCTTCTGTAGGCCCCTTATTCTCTTAGTTGTAACAGATCTTTAATTCCTGACAATAATTTTGCATGGCAGTAAAATATTAATTTGGATTGCAAAACCAACCCACAAAAAACAGCCCAAGCAAACAAAATCTAGAATATAATCAATCTCACTTCCTGAAAGTCCTGAATTCTGAACATTCACTTTTATTTTTGAAAACCAAAGAATCCCTTGTCCTGTGTCTGCACATGGGGGAACAGTGCTGTGAAACTTCTGTGCCAACTATTTGTATTACAGAGTGCAGAGCAGCATCTGCGGAGTCAGGGCATGAGAACGCTCCTCTCCCTGCCTGCCAGCGAGCTTGGCAGTGCAGCTGTGCTGGCACACAGGGATATTTGTGTGCAGAATCTAAACCTGCTGTAGGATACATTCCCTCCCCTTTCAGGATCACAGTTGGCTTCTCAGGGCAGTCTACAGCCACTATAATACACCCAGGATGTTTGGCAAAATCTCGTGGTTGTCCTTCAATGCTTTCTTTTTTCCATATTTGTTTTCCCTTCAGCTTCCTTAAAGCTTTGACATTTGAAAATATACTGACAGTCCATTTGGATTCTTTTCCATAAACATTTTATGTTTATGTCTCCTCTTTAAACCAAGTTACCAACATTGGCAGTTGGTGAGATTTCCAGTTTTCTAGTTAAGACGTCTGAGATGAAGCCACACCAACTTGTATTCACTTCAGGAGATTAAAAAAGGGGGGAAAAAAAGGCAAAGTAATAGCTTTTCTCCCTCCCTACTTCAACATCTATAGCAATTGAGGTGTCTTGAATCTCTCAGAGACCCCAGACCTGATGTTCTGAGCTTCCTTTGTCTGTAGAGATCACCTCCTTCACACTGCAAATGACCCCAGGAAACCACTTGCTGAGGGCTTCTCCTGCCAGAGCATGGGGAACAGGGCGGTGTCATGGCAATTCCTTACAGCAGAGTGTCTGGGCAGGATGAGGTAAAGGCAATGTTTTACTCATGTCAAGCTTAGTGTCCTATTTCCCTCAGTGGCCAGCAGCAGCTGGTAATTAGGGAAAGAACACAGAATGGAGAGACACGTTGCTGGTATTTCCTCTGAGCTTTAGGCAGTCTCTGGCAAAGGGCTTTCCAGAAACCAGAGTTTGTATTTGCATTCTTGTGCTTAATGCATCTTGATGGACTTTCTATGAATTTTTCTGATTACTTTCTGAACCATTCATAGTTATGGCATACACAACATCCTATGGTTATGAATTCTGTGATTCAGTTATGTTGTGTAACAAAATGTTTCCTTCTCTTTAAATTGTCTTAGTAATTTCATTACTACTCCTCTTATCACAAGAAGCAGTGAATAATTTGTCTCTGATCTGTTTTCTGCTACCTACATTGTATTCTTTTCTTTGCTTCCCTAGAGAGAAGCAGCTTCACACTTTCATTGTTCTTCTCAGTACATTTTCTAGTACATTGCATCTTCTTTTGAGACAGTGTGACCAGCAGTACAATCAATATTCATTATAAGAATTTAAAGAGTAGTATAACTATATTTTTTTCTAATAATTCATATTTATTTTGCCTTTTTGATGTCTGTTGATTGACATTTTCTTTTTTTTTTTTTTTCCTGGATGGTAATAGCTCATTTAAAGCTTATCACTATGTGTATATATAAACACAGTTATGCACTCAGAGGAAAACTTGTCTTTACTCTGCGTTTATCAACAGTGAATTTCACCTGTTTTGCGTATGTTTTGTATTATGAAACAATTTTCAACTTTTTTCAGCAGATTTGACTTTCCAGCCTAATTTTGTATCATCAGCAAACTCCATCACTCTCTTACTCTCTCCTTAGCCTAATAATGGTGTAAGTTTAAAAGCATACATCTCTGTTGCGCTGCACTGAAAGTCTTCCTCAGTTGTGAAATCTGACATCTTGCTTACTGCACTTTAAAGGACATTAAATGATGAGCACTCTCAAACTACAACAGCTTCATTTCCTTGGTGAGGGACTTTGTAAAAGGCTCTGTGAAAATATAACTACACTGCTATCAACTGATTATTCTTACCCACATGCTTACTGACTCCTATATAAAAACTATAGATTTACAAACCATGACTTAAAAACAATTGCTATTTTACTTATCCAGATGTCTTCTAATTCTGTTATTACAGTTTAATTTCTTCATGAAGTCTTGAGTCACACCAGAGGTCCTTTAATACCACAGAGTCCATCAAAGCTTTCTGTGCAAACAAAACCAAAACCAAAACAAACAACACCAATCTAAGTGGGGATCTAAACAAGTCTCAAATATTAAAACATTGTGGTGGGTTTTTTTCAGAGTTGCTTTAGTGATCCTGTCATGGTTTCATAAAAACTGTGAGGGAGCACAGCTGGGACAGCTGACCCGAACTGGCCAAAGGGATATTCCATACCATAGAAAATCATGACCATTATATAAACTGGGGGAATTACCTGGAAGGGGGCTGATCAGTGCTTGGGAACAGGCTGGGCATCAGTCAGCTGGTGGTGAGCAATTGAATTGTGCATCACTTGTCTTCCTTGGGTTTCACCATTCCTCCCTCCTTTTTTCTTTTACAATTAGTAGTAGTAGTATCATTATTATCAATTACTTTGTTTCAATTATGAAATTGTTCTTAACTAATTTCTTTCCTGATTCTCCTCCCCATCCCACTGTTGTTGGGGTGAGGGAAAGTGAGAGAGGGGATCCTTTCCTTCTAGTGGTGTGGCTGGATGGCTCACATGCCTCAGGGATGGTAGAGACTGTCTCCACAGTCAATCTCCTTCTCAGTATCCCTGATACTTTGTAACCTTTCTACCTCCTCTTTCAGCTCTGCCACGGGGCGGAGCAAATAATCTACGTGGTCACACCCCACACAGCTGTCATCTCTGCTGCCATGCAGTACCAGTGCCAGGCTCTGGCACTCCCTGCAGCCTGAGACCTGGACAGCTGCATGTTTTCATGGCTTCTCTATTTGTGTCTCCATATCCTTTCTGGCGAGTGCAGAGGACATGGCTCCCTGCCAGGTGGTAACCATCACTGAGCACCTTCCCAGAGGGTGGTGACCACCGACTGAGCTCACCTCTTGAGCTGGTTGATGGCCATGCCAGCTGCTGCACCTGACCCTGGGTGATGTGCCTCACACTCCCCAGTGGCAGCTTTAGTGAGATGGGGGTAGCCACAGTCATTCCTGACCTTGCTTGTGCTCACTCAGAGCTGCCTCTGAGTCAGAGCTCCACCACTCCCTGCTCGGAATATCAGGACACCTCTCTTGGCACTATTTTTGAGGTCATGCCACTTAAGAAACTTTCCCTGCTCCCTCAGAGCAATCCTCAACCCTAGAGCATGTCTGCTGGAGCAGCCTTGGAGTCTTCTTCAGTAATGTTAAGCTATGAGCCATACCCAATTCAGGACTTCAACATCAGATTAATAGGAACTTGAGAGGCAAGTTCCATGAGTATTCAAATAACTGATTTTTTCTTTTGTATTTAACAAGAAAACAAGACTAGACAATAGTTTTTTATCCCTTCTTTTCTCAGCATCACCTTTCCATTCACTGAGGTTTGCTGACCTTACTAAGGTTCGTGGCTAAACTATTACGGTCTATATATTTCCAGCCTGGAAATAGCATAATTCATTAACATTAGGACCTATAGTTGGAAGAAATAAGCTTTTGACTTCTGAAAAACACAATAGTCTGTTTCCTTGATGAGAAGCATGTCACTAGTGCTTCACCCCTAACTGCTGTCAGTCAAATCACTTACCAATTCCAAGTCTTGATTCTGAGGCACTGGAATAAAAAACCTATAACCTATAAAAACTGGTTAACCATTAATTACCTATGAATAAACTATATTTCTGTGGGATTTTTTACACAATATATGTACACAATATTTCATTCTCAGATAAAATACAAGGAAGACAGTGAAAAATGCCTTTAGTCATTCTAAATGAAGACTACAGAAGAGCTCATCTAAACACATAAAAGGAAATTAAAAAGAGGCAAATAGAATCTGCAGAACAGTGTATGTGCATAGGTTCTCAATGGTGTGTACAGCATTGCAGCCAAATGCAGCTGAACAAGAGAGACAACATGCTGCAAATCACTTCAGGGGAAAATTGTGACAGTAACCAAAGACAAGATAATAAAATGTGGAGAGAGACAGGAGTTAAGCTGTTAAATCTTAGGAGAAAACTACTGTGTATAGGATACAGTTTCTTAATTCTGAGATAATACAGTAATGGGCAGCCTTTGAATGATTTAGCTAGCTTGAAGCAATTTGTTTTTTGAGGATAAATTAGTAGTAATTATCCCCAAAAGGACACAAGTGAGTAACCATCCACAAGTTTTCTACACGATATTATGGGAGCAAATGAATCAGGCATATGCTTGTGATGTGGTGCCAGTGGGGGAGGGGTGAGACACCAGATGTTCCTTAAGAAGCGAGCTTTAATAAGAAAGAAAAAGCAGAACTTCCTCCTAATAAGATCAACATACTCCTTCTGGGTTTTCATTCAAAAGAAAATTTCAGGAATGTCCTGCACAGATTTAGGTGGCTCAGGAAAAGGTATGTACAAAAGGCTTTCACAAACTTATTTTACTTGAGGAAACAACCACAAAAACAGGTAGCAAAGACTGGAACATAATTCTGTCTTTTTTTTTAAGTAATCCTTAATCCTAGAATGTATTGCCTAAGCAGGAGCAAGTAAAATATAAAATCAATAATTCTTATTATAATAATAAAGTAGTTGTAACCAAAAGGATCAGTTGTTGCTATTAGCCTCATTCTGGGTCATGATAAATTCTGATGGTATTTTAGACCCATTTATCTAAAAGATATCACTGTACTTCAGATGACATTCCTACTTACAACTGATATTATGTGTCAGCTTATCAGCTATCCATAAATCTGTGTTTTCCAGGTGTCCTAGCAGAATAATTTTGTTCAGATTAATTAAGAAGATTCTATCTCTTAGATATCTTCTTGTCTAAAGGTTGCAATGAAAATTCATAACTTAAAACTAAAAGCCATATTTTTTTCTGAATTGGAAACTGATCTGGTGCCAACCAAATATAATGGGAGCATGTGACAAGCAGTCAATTATTTCTTCAAATTGACAGAACCTGTTCATTATATAGAGTCACCTTGAAGATTATTATCATTATTATCAATGATAATAATCTATATATTATTTTGAAGATTATTAACATCATAACCCCCAAGACAGGACTATGGATTTATAAACTACTTGGCTTTTCCTATAAATGTGAGGAATACAGCTGGTCATGAGCTGGCAAGATATTGATCACCAAACATTTTTCATGTTAATGATCTGAATCAATGCTTTTGTTTGAAATCTGAGTTATGTTGTGATTGCTTAGTCTTCAGAAATGATGTACAACCAGATTAAACTTGAACAACTGTATCTTACCAGAGGGATATTCTATTTTATTATGAACCAATCTGGCAATGTAAAAAGATCTATTGTGAATTGGAATCTGGCTCTGTTATTTCTAAGCAAGCATAAGCAACCTCCTTACAGGAATTCAGGGCATTAACAACTTGATAAGCATTTAGTGAGTGTTAAGAAAAGAATGTTTACAGTTATACTGCAAAAAGGAAAAAAAAAAAAAGGATTAAGTTAATACTGTTTGCCTATGATTCAAATATCTGATGAATAATCGATTTTCTGAACAACTTTCATAAGCAATTATTTATTATTTGCATAATTTATGCCTCTGTGGAGGATGGGATTAGCTAGTAAATACTAGGAGTCATCAGTTATATTGTCAGTGTTTTCCACAGTCAGTTTCAAAACACATGATGAAAGAAATGTCGATGAATTGATGGCATGAAGACCTGTGTCTACTGAAAACTGACTCTGTTCAGCAAGTGCTATACCTGGTTAGCGTCCTTAAATTGCTTGGATGTCAATATGTGCAAGAACATGCATTCATACCCCCTGGGATCCAAATTCAATTTCATTAAACTACCTGAAAGAACAGAATGCTTTGTTTATAATAAGCCACTATTGACCAGATAAGTATGAGCTGAAGACCTGTAGGTCATTTCATGTTTATTTGATAAGGTAGTCTATATATAGAGCTTTGTGATTGCAGCTGAAACTCCAGTTCTGCTGTAAACATGGAAAAGTCCCCATATGATAAACATTTGTTCTCAAGGCCATATTTGACGACTTCCTTGTTGATATTTTTCACAGTCTAACAAATGCTGACATGTTATTGTAGAATAGATCATTTCAACATCTAAACATAAGTATTTTTTGAACAATATGAAAAATACAGATGTAGTTTTAGAATACACATTTTTGCAAAGCAAATTCTTTCACAGCTTTTAGAAAAAAACAATTAGCATAAATAGAAATTGGATAATGACTATGATTCTATAATTTCTCAGAGAAGATGGGTAACTGCAGGCTTAAATATATTGTAGGGGTAAACTGAGATGCCCAAGATCCCAATGTTCTCCTCAGCCTGGAGAAAACTCCTGTCTTGGTGTGGTACCTTGATTTTATACAGTTTCTGAAGAAATAAAAGATTTATTGAGCCAGATTAAAAATACTAATAAAACAGGAATTTGAATCAATTTTCTACCAAGAAAGCAACTCTCCTGAAAGAGATGCTGGTACAGTTTCCTATCTTTTTCAATGTTATTTCAAGAATAATCATATACATAATATAACCTATACTTGGAGTATCCCAGTTTAGAATCAAGGACTGCCAAAGTCCCTTGTTGCCCTTGTTTATTCTGTCTTGTCCGTTCAGTGTGACATTTTCTGCTGACCAGTGAACAGCTTCAGTGGTCAAGATGGAGACTGACTCCCATTTCCTTGTAATATTCTAAGGGAGCTGGTTAGTAAAATCAGAATTATATCCGTACCTGCTAAGGTCTAAAGTTCCAGGTTTACCATTTCTGAGGCTAATATGCAAATGGGAATTTCATTCTTGCTGAGCGTCTAATCTGAAAAGAGGATGTGGCATAAAATTAAACCTGTATGAATAGCCACACCTAGCCCACAGTTCTCTGTGAAGAACCTGTTTTAAAGACACCCATTTACTTAGTGTCACCTACTAGTTATCTCTTTTCAACTTGTCACAAATTTATAGTGACACCAAATTTCCTTTGGAATAATTTGAACCTTCCTAATCACAAAAATAGATCTGTGCAAACATTTTTACTTTTAGAACTGTGTACGTCCATATTTAATTCAAATTGCCTGTTTTCTAGGGAAATAGGACTGAGAATGTGGGCATTCAGCATGTCTGAGTTCTGGTCCCTCCTTCAGGGACTGTATGTGCATTCTGCATTGTATTAAATTTTTACTGAAACAGTATTGGTAACAGACTGCACTCTCTTTTGCTGTGTGTTAAGAGTTTACCTTTTACACGAGGAAGAAAAAAAAAGAAAAGCAATTCTGGAATTATTTTACATTACTAAAAATAGCTTTCATTAAAAATTAAGAAAGAGGTTAGGCCTTTATGATGTTCAAATTTCTGGTTTTGACAATCATTATGGGTTATGCAACCACATAAATGGTAGGGCCTCGACCAGGCATCATAATTTAGAATACTTAACAAAGGCAGACAGCATCCTCATAGCATTACATGAGAGTCAGTGCCTCCAGAATGACTAAGGAAGCTTAAATGGGGCATTTGGTTCAAACTGTCAAGACTACATACTTGTGTATAGGTTGCTTATATACAAAGGAATGTTGACTAAATGCCAAATGACTGACACCAAGACTGTCACCTCAGAAAACATGTACAAGCCTCATTTTTCACAAAACAAAATAGGGATCTTGTGTTAGCGCCTGGAGCTTGGTAGCACTGCAGATTTGGCAAGACAAATTGCGAGAGGCCCATATCCTGTACACCAGGCACGTGAACTGGCCAAGCCCTAAGGAAGTTGCATAGCATCTGCTGGTGTTCTGCTGGATTTGTTGCTGCAATTTGTACTTATTTCACAAACAAGAAAACTGAAAAAGTTATATCCCTACCACTTGCTGGTTTTTTGTCTCTTTTTCTCCCTTGAAATACTTTATGTATAATTATATATTCAGACCTTGGAAATATTCTTTCTTCATTGTGCCCTTTTCTATTTAACCAAAATGAATTCCTTTCCTCCCCTACACCACGAGTTCTTTTCAGATGCAACTCAATCAGCTCTCTGCCTGCTCTGTTTTGGGATCTAGCTACAAGACCAGGTTGTGCAACAGATTAGCATAATGTGTTATGAAATGTTACATCATAAATGCAGACATATTCTGTCAGACATTTGTGCAGCTACTGAACATGTTTTTGTGTATAATACTGATACAAAGGAATTTCCACTTGTGCCGCAGTTGCACTATCATCCTTAGCAAATATGCACTGGCACTGAGGCTGCCAGAAACTTCCTCCCTCCCTCTCTCCCTTTCCACTGTTCCAGCCACTTCTACTCTTCTGTTATTTGGCTTGTGCTTCCACAGATGTTTACACACAACTCAACCAGATCTGGGGATAATTGTAACCCCAAACAAAATAATAACAAAAAAAGTTTAGTTACTTTTTGCTAAACCAGAAGGTGCTTTTAATCAGCTTTGCTACACAGTTCATTTACCTGCCAAATGAAGGCTTGTGCTTACATTTATAGTATGGGAGTAGAAACAAGCAATGAAGAGCAGGTAGGACAGCTCTTTCTTTTGGAGGGTCAGTTTTATGTGATTGAGCTACAAGAGATACACTTTTTTCCACTGATACCACAGCCAGAAAATCCAGGAGAAATCCTTGTTGCGCATTCAGAGATCAAACACAAATTTATTAGCCCTCCTTAGCAAAATCCTGGTTGTTTCTAGGTATTTTAAGGACTTAAAGGTAGAATGATCAAGTTTCTGTAAAGGTGTTCAAGATCAGTATAAGTGTAAAAAATATTGTAGAACCCACTTAACATTTGGTTTAGATTTATGGCAAAATGGACACACATTGCTTATGTACCTACTGTTCATGTTGCTCTTACCAATTAAAAAGTTGAGGAATCCTGCAAGGTTTTCAGATGGAAATACGGGCTACGATCTTAAGTACCGGTATATCAGATTTTCAAACTGACACAGACTAAGTCTGGTCAGTTTTCAGACCAGAGATCTTTGTCAAAAATCTTGCTACCATGGGTGTGGCACAACTAAGTAGAAACAGCATCTTAAAGTACATAATAGTACTACTGGGTGTTTGTGTTGACAATGCCTACTGAAGAATCATAGAATGGTTAGGAATGGGTAGGAAGGAACCTTAAAAACGGTCTAGTTCCAACCTCCCTGTCATGAGCAGGGACACCTTCCACCAGACCGGGTTGCTCAAAGCCCTGTCCAACCAGGCATTGAACACTTCCAGGGCTGGGGCATCCACAGCTTCTCTGAGCAACCAGTTCCAGTGCCTCAGCACCCTCATATCAAAGAATTTCTTCCTAATAACTAAACCTACCCTCCTTCAATTTAAAGCGATAAGCCCTTGCTCTATCTCTACAGGCCCTTGTAAAAAGT
The DNA here is from genome assembly GCA_035583185.1 of Anabacerthia variegaticeps. NCBI lineage: Eukaryota > Metazoa > Chordata > Aves > Passeriformes > Furnariidae > Anabacerthia > Anabacerthia variegaticeps. The sequence continues at coordinate 132,454,935 of JAWWEW010000078.1, forward strand.
CCCTCTCCAGCTCTCTTGCAGTCCACTTTAGGTACTGGAAGGCTGCTCTAAGATCTCCTGGAGCCATCTCTTTTCCAGGCTGAACCCTAACTCTCTCAGTCTGTCTTCATTGGAGAGGTGTTCCATCCCTCTAACCATCTTTGTGGCCCTTCTATGGATTGGCTCCAGCAGTTCCACATCCTCCTTATGCTGGGCCCCTCCCAGAGCTGGACACAGTACTCCAGGTGGGGTCTCCAGGTGGGAGAGTAGAGTAGAGGGGCAGGATCACCTCCCTCAACCTGCTTCTTTTGATGCAGCCCAGAAAGCCAACTGTATCTACACATTGTCAGGTCATGTTGAGCTTCTCATCAATCAACAAACCCCCAAGTCCTTCTCCCCAGTGCTGCTCTCCACTCAGCCTGACTTTGTGCTTGACATTACCCTGACCCAGGTACAGGACCTCACAACCGGCTCTGTTCAACTTCATGAGGTTTGCATGGGACCACTTCTGAAGGTCCCCCTGAAGGGCAAGTAATACAGCTCTGAATATATTCTTCACAACCTAATAACAATGTAATATTAATAATTGTATTACATCAATGCCTTGAAATTTATCAGCAGTCAACGAGTATCATGCATCACATAAAGAGTAATATTACCTTTTCTGAGCATTGATACCTAAATCTTGTTTTTATAGTTAAAACAGTTCAACTGAAGCATTTGTTCTTGCGAAGTAAAACATTGCTAAATGGATGCTTTTGAGTATAGACAATGATTTTCAGTACTAAGAAAATCATATTGCAGGAATAGGTGATCTTTTTATACTTCATTTTGTGAGAAAAACAGATGAAAGTAGCTAAAATATAACAAATTCATAGTTATCAAAACATTTACCTTGAATACGTCAAAAAAATGCTGTCTGAATCTGAATCTGTAGCCTCTATCACTGCAGTATAATGAATAAATGCTGCCTCAAGTTGCACCAGAGGAGATTTAGTTTGGATATTATGGAAAATGTTCTTCATTAAAAGCTTTGTCAAGCCTTGGAACAGGCTGCCCAGGGAAGTGGAGTCACCATCCCTGCAGGTATTTAAAAGATGTGTAGATGTGGCACTTAGGGAGATAGTTCAGTGGCGGACTTGGCAATGCTGGGTTAGCAGTGACGATCTTAAGGGTCTTTTCTAAGCTAAATCATAAAATTTTATGATTTTATAAATATGACCTTGAAAGATAAAAAATCCTCAGAATTCCTTCAAACCACAGAGGAAATATGTGCAATCAATACAATAACAGAGGCTGCAATACTGGTGGAAAATCCGTCTTGAAGTTTCAAAAATGCTGGTCATCACAGTTGTAAACTCATTCCTTGTGCGAAGATGTAGTAGTTTTTGCCTGAAATAGAATCAACAGAACAAAAGACCAAACACAGCTTCTTCATGGCAGAATCACTATAATGAAATGAAAACTAATTACAGTGTTTAGGTCAAGACAGATCTGGTAGGCAGAACAGTTTATATGCTAAACATCTAGTGGTACTTAGGCTATGTAGTGATTCTGCAGTTCCTGATTTAATCATTAGTCATGGAACAGACAGATTACACATCCATTTCTACTGGCAGAAATTTCTACACATACATTCCTCCTCTTGGGGGAAGGGAGCAGAGCTAATTCTGCTGAAAATTTTTTGTTCTGTTTCAGGGAAAAGTTTTTATTTGAAAAAAACAGTCTTGAATATCATTATCTCCTGAGCAGGAACTTATTTAAGTAGTAGAAGGGTTGATTTGAGTGTACTATTTGTGTCAAGTAACCCTCAAAATTCAGCACTCCAAACGTTAAACTCTGACGTTAAACTCTGATTTGAGCAGCTGTTACAAGTGAATAGGAGTTGAAATAGCTCAGCGCTTTGTTCCTCCGTTCTGCATGTACACAATAGATTTGGCTCAATAAGAGCATTTTTTATTAAACAATGCCTTCATTTGCAGCTAGATGCAGCATATAATTGTATCATACTTATCATACTCACATTAGGATATAAGCACATTGTCTTACAGTTCTGCCTTCTCGAAGTTTATGACACAGGTATAAATATCATTATATGGCTGTTCTTTCAGGCTCAATAAGTGCAGAACACACATCGTAAGGCAGATCTTAATCATGAGATTCAATGCCTTAGGCAGTTCTTTTTCTGTTAAAATGCTGGATCATGTTCCAACTGGTTTTATTTCTTCAAATGTAAAAAAGTTCCTAGAATTGTGGGGACAGAGAATGCAAGGGTACACAAATGAATCCCACAAATCAAACGTCTTTTTAAAGAAGAAAGAAAAATTGTATAACTGGTAAGTTCTGCTGCGGGACTAAAGTGACCCAGTCAGCTCAAAGGCTGAGTGGGGTGTCAGTGTTTGGGAACGCCCGAAGGGGGGCGCGGGGACGTGGCTGGCACGGCGAGGATGGCGGCATCCCAGACAGCAGGGGCACTCTGGGAGGGAAGGGTCAAAAGCAGAGCAGCCAAGCCACACCGTGTCACGGCTGTTTTACAGTTACAGTGGGAAAAACATCTTCTTATCCACGACTGACTCCAGCTTTAACAGTACGGGATCGCCTCGATTCTGGAGTTTCACGCTTGGCAGTGCTGCGACAGGAAGGCTGAAAGTTCGCAGAGAGCTTTTCAGCAGGTGGCCGTGAAGCAGAGGGTTTCCCGGGGGCGCAGCCAGCCCCGCGGACGTGCTCTGTCCGTGTCCGTGTCCCTGTCCGCGTCCGTGTCCGTGTCCCTGTCCCTGTCCGTGTCCGTGTCCATGTCCGTGTCCGTGCCGTGTCCGTGTCCCTGTCCGTGCCGTGTCCGTGGTCCTTCCCATGTCCGTGTCCCTGGATGTCGCCGTCCCCTCCCCGCGGCGGGCGCGGCCCCTTTAAAAGGGGGCGTGGCGCCCCGAAGTTTGCCCAAGTTGCGCGCGGTCCGGCGCGCGGCGCGGCCCGGCCCGGCCATGGCGCCCCCCGGACCCGAACCCGGCCCAGAACCCGAGCCCGGCCCGTAGCGCCGCGATGGACTCGCTGGCCGCGCTCACCGGCAAGGGCGGCCGCCTGCTCCGCGGCACCGCCAGCCGCCTCTGGGGCGCCGTGCCCGGCGGCCTCCGCCACGGCCGCTGCCAGGACGGCCGGAGCCGCGGCGAGCCGGACCCCGCCAAGCCGCCGCCAGGTACCGGCGGGGAGGGGGTGGGGGGCGGGCCGGGCCTCCCCCGGCCCCGCTGAGCCTCCCCCGGCCCCGCTGAGCCTCCCCGGAGCGCGGCGGGAGCAGGAGGGGCAGGGGGTCCCGGCCGAGCCCCTTTGCCGGGCGGCTCTGGGCAGGGAGCGGGGGGGCCGGCACATGCTGGGGGCACTGCCCGGCCGGGCCGACAGCAGAAACCGAGCGGGCGGCTTCCTGGTCTCAGCGACAGAACTACTGCGCTCACTTTGGTTCGCTTCCCTCTCCTGGTGCCGTCACGGACCAGGACGGAGAGCGAGTGGAGTGCGGGCTCCTTGGTTTGAGGTCTCTTTTGTGTGCGAGGTGGTTTCTCTCTAGTTTTCTTTCTAGTGCTCCTGATGAACAGGCAGTAGTGCTTTGGAAGTAGGCTTGGTGATGCTAAGGGGCGGGAGTAGTACATCTGCCTCTCAGTGGTGAAACAGGTCAGCCAGGAGACAGTGAGTGACTCCTCGTCCTTTGCCTGGGAGTAGGAGGGCTGCTGTCGTTGGGCTGTATGTATGGGTGTTGTAACTTGCTCATCTGAAGTTAGCACTCACAGTGGCACTGGAGAGGTGGTCAGCAAATGTACACACGCCGTTTGTGCAGAAGAGGAGCAGGCAGTAAGGACTGTAGAGAGGTGATGCTATTGATTGGAGATTGCAAACAAGCAATGACATAACTGATAAAAAGGCAGCATGATCTAACAACTGCTTGGAAGGAAAAAGTCATTGAAGTTAAGTTTGTGAAAGTGCTTTATAGTAATATAAAGAGATGTATACAAGGAATAGTAACTATTTTCCTCTTTTTTTTCCAGTTTCAAGAAGTTCGGTGCGAAGTGTATGTGTATGTTTTTTATAGTCTGTAGGTAAAGGTTGAAGTCATGTCTCCACTGAAATGTAGTATTAGAGACCCATAAATTTCTTTGTCACAGTGGGTTATTTTGGAAGAGCAAAATAGTTTGTCATCAAGAGAAACAAGGTCAGTGTAGTAGGCAAAGCAATAGGAGTGCCCATGCAGCCTGTCATACAGTAGATGTAGATGATGTCTGCTTGTGTGGATCACACGTCTTACACAGAAAGGATAATTGATAACTAGCTGTGTTTACAGTACCAGTGTATTTCCTGTCCCTCTCCCCCAGGACATACAGGGAGAGAAAGAGACAGTAACTTGTTTTTCAGCAGTGAAATGAAATACCTTGAATGAGGTCTCTGCAAACTGTTGAAAGTTTGTTGACAGAGATTACTTGCAATTTTTTGCAGAACCAAAATGGCAGTGAAATGCTTTAGCATCTTCTGGTCTTTTAATCAGTTACAAACCCTTGTGTTTATCTGTTAGTATAAAGCATCTCCTGTGGTATGTGTGATTTCTTGGAGGGAAAAGCTCTCTTTTTCCCCCCCTCTTCTTCTGGGACAAAAAATTGACTTGGAGTGCATTGTAATATTTTGGGCCTTTTTTTTTTTTTCCCCTTCCCTAGCTTTGAGCAGAAAATCTATTTTCTCAGGTGCTTTCATACTATATTACTTAAAATTTGTGTTAATGAAAAGTGACTGCAGTTGTGAAATGCGGGGTAAGTTTCTGTGTATATGAAATTTAATGTGCCTTTTTGACAGAACTATACTTGGTGGTTTTCCTCACCTAGGCAAAGCATGCTGTGCAAGACAATTAGACTGTGGCCCTCCCATGCTATCTTCTGTATAGGGTTTCTGTCAATTACAGCAGAAACAAATTCTTTTGACTGTAGAATTCTTCTGGCAAGCATTATGCTGGCTTTCACAAACCATCTGTGCCCTGGTAATGGGTGCTGTGGAAGTTGTAACAATGATTACAGTGCTTCAGTTGAAATCAAACCTCTGTTTTAATTAGAGATGGGTCCCCTGGCATTCGCTTAAAACTTAATGGCAAATTGCAACTACTCCAAATGTTTAGTCCCTGTATACAGTGCTCTGCATCCGGGCCTACCTATTACTCTAGTTTTTCTTCCCTGCTTAGGGCTCCCAGGGTTCATTCTCTTTGCATGGTTCAGTTGTGACTGTGCATTATTCCTTAAAAGAATAGTTCTTCATAAATGCCTTAAAACCGTGTTCCCACTTTTCTGAAAAAACCCACAACTTTTTATTCTTACTTTATTGTAGTGGTTAAATTAAAGATATCTCAATTCATGTAATATTAGTAATTTTACCTTTACTATTTTCATTCTTGTCTTTCTGAACAGTTGAACAGCTGCTCTATCAGGTTTCCAGGTTCAGGGAAGCAAATCTGTTCAAATGCTGTGCCTTAAATCATCACTTTGGGCACATGCAGAACAGTTTATAGTATTTCTTAGTATGGAGAAAGGAGTCTCTGGGAGACTGAGTAGTACAATAGGAGGCTGCAAACCTGTTTAACCAGTTTGCATTGTTTGTGTCAGGAGTCAAGTTAGTGAATAAAACTTTAGAAAGATGTTCTGTCTTTTAATGATTGTGAAGGAGGATAAAAGAGATGCTAAGAGAACCAGAAATTCTAGGTAAAGAGTCTGGCTTTAGTAAAGGCACTACCAATATCAGAGTGTGAGGTTATTTTTGTTAAAAGACCTGTGAGCTTTGAAATTTAACTTCTTCATATAATCTATTGGTAATGTATAGGAAGAACTAGTATGTATTCAAGGCCTGGATTTACATAGAAACTTCAGCTGAACAGAATATAGCTTTCTTGTTTATTAGTATGTACTATAGGTGTCGGTGTGCTGAAGTTGCATTTGTTTTTATTTGCTTTAAGATGCAACTCAAGGCTTTAGGGAATGTGTGATTAAGGATTATCTTTACTGCAGAATTAACTTTAATGTTCAGTTTAATTTGAGTCTCATCTATACAAACCTCTTACTTAAATGAGCGAACAGCACATCTCATATTTCAATCTGCTGTTTGCTTTGTCTGCTATGTAAGGAGAGTGTGACCAGCAGCGAGGGACAAGGTTTTGCTTCTTTTCTGTGACACTGCTGAGGCTATATGTTGAATGTGGTCTTTGGCTCAGTGTATCACTGTTAAAGAAAGCTGCTGAGGACCCGCAGAGGGACCAGCCAGTATGTTTAGGGGCACGGGGCACATGACCTGTGAGGAGGGATTGAGGGGGCTGGGCTTTTAGTCATGCGGAGGAGACCGAGGCAATCTCATTATGACCTACATCTACATAAAGGCACATGCTCTTGTCAGTAGTAAGAGATCAAGAAGGGGCAATGGCCATGAGTTTTAGCTTGGGATGTTCAAATTGGACTATAGAAAAAACTTCACACAAAGTGACCTGTCACTGGGACAGGTTACAGTTTTAAACTGAACTGATATAATGTTGGCAGTAATTTTGCTTCAAACTGGAGGCTGGTGTAAATGTGCTCAAGAAGTTTATTCCAGATAACGCTTTGATTCTGTGAGGATATGCTTTCATACGTGGAGTCTTGTGTTTCTTCCCTCCTAGACATTTTACCTCACTTCTGTCTGTGGTCACTTCATGGAAGAGAAGATAGACTGCACAGAAAGTCTTGACTTCCTGCAGTATGTGTCTCATTAAGTATAGAAGTTAAAAATCACTGATTCAGAACTCCTTGTTCAGAGACTCCTCTCACCAAGTCTGTCAGGGAAATCCTTATAGCTGCCTTCTATTGAAATTGTTGTTGTTGTTTTCATCCCTCAGGTTCAACTTGATTGTTCAGTTCTGAACCATGTGACCTCTGGGTTTATTTACATTTCTTTCTCACTAGCTTTCAAGTTTTGATTGGTAAGATTGCCATACACAGTATATCCATTAAGCTGTGTGGCTTGTTGGTCCTCTGCACTATGGTCAAGGTAGCAGCAGTGCATTAGAGAAAGAAATGTGCATATCCAAGTTTTAATACATCTTTCAAGTCCTGCTGTAAAAGTTAGTATCTTCCTTTCTAAAAATCTTGGAATAAAGCAAACATAAGGATAAGGTAGGTTACTTTCTCGCTTCATCTTACTTCAGTACTTTTAAGAAATTAACAGGTGTATGATAAAGTATGAGAGAGAATTTGAACTGGGGAGACACACTTCTGCAAGTTTTCTTGTACTCACTGTTCCGGATGAAGCACATATGAAATGTACCAACACCCTTTACAAAGACGCTAATGCTTCGCTTTCATGTCTGAAAATACTTCAGTTGGTACAGGCATAAGAAGCGAATGTGATCTTGGAATGTATCAGGCTGGTGACTCAGTCATCTTGTGATATGTTAATGTATGCACAATCTCTTCTTCAGACTTATGTGCTACTAGTATATAGGATTTCTGGACTGTTCCCTTGGTGTGTGTGGTGTTAAATGATCTTTCCATGTTCTGCTTTGTGCTGTTACACCTTGCCCTGCTTTTTTTTATGTTTTTCCTCCAAGCCTTGGGGCTGCAGAATTTGTTGTGTGTCCTTTTGCCCAGCTTTTGCTGTTGACTGTCCTCTTGAGTTTGTATGCAGATGTGCGATTGAACTGTGTTAAAAACTAGTCTGTTGGGATCTCATTAATATACGCCTTCCTATTCCTACTTTCTCTCTCCCCTTTACTGAATTTTTATGTCTTTACTGAATTTTTTATATATTTCACAATTCTTAATCTATTTTTCACTGTTTAACAGGATTCTGATGTATTGGATGTTTTACTGACGTTCAGCTTATAAACTAATCTAGCAGGTGACTGAAACAGATGTAATCTAATGTGTGTTTTCCTTGTACTCTGGTATCCTTTGACTGTATTGCATTTTGCTTTTAATGTATCATGTTGTTTTTTATCCTATTTTTCTGGTTAATTTCCATTTTTAACAAGCAAACAGTTTAGAAGGTGATGTTTTATTGAGAAGCTGCATGCACCTGGCAGCATTTCAAGTCACTACATGCAGGAATAATAATTTTCTGTTAATAAGTAAGCAATACACCCTGCTGTGTTATATGTATAAATCTCCCTCTGGCTTGGTTTGGTGGTGGCATCACGTATCTGTATTGCCTGCCAGAAAAATGTGGGAGGAATCAAAGTTAATTCAAATTGCAAATAAGATTGTTTAGTCCCACTTAAAGTAGGAAAGATGATGACTTCAGGCTAGGTTTCTGAGTACTTTATTCAACTGAGCCTTGGAAATGTCCAAGGGTGGAAACTGCACAACTGTTCTGGGCAATTAATTTTTTTTATCTTCTGTCCAGTCAGAAGGTCTCCTGTTTGTTATGTCTGTTGTCTTTTGGTCTCCCACTGCATTACTGAAGAGCCTGACATGACACCTAGAAGCTATCTAGAAGGTACAGGATGGCTGTTGTTGCAGCCCTTCAAAACCACCTCTACTTCAGGCTGGAGAGGCGCTGTTCTCTTGGCCTGTTCTCACAGCCCATGACTACCTTGGTGGCCGTTCACTGCAATGGTTTTTGTTTATTTCTGCCTGTCTTGATTGAGCGTGGCTGGGAGAGACCAGAACAGTGACACTAGAGCCAGTATTCCAAAAGCAGTCTGAGTGCCAAGTTAAGGATAATAGTTGCTTCTCACTGGTGCTCTGTCTGCTGGCCACAGTTAACACAGCTGAGGATGCTCTTGTCCCCCCTTTTTAATGCTGGCTCTTGTTCAGCTTCTGTCTGCCAAGACCCCTGAGATTTTGTCAGCAGAGCTGCTCCTTGGCTGGGCAGTGCCAGCCTGTACAACACAAAGGGCTCTTCCTTCCCATGCAGACAACTGTTGCCTGGTTTAATTTCATAGGATTCCTGTTGACTTCCTCCCCTAGCCTGTTCCCTCTGAATGGCAGCCCTGCCATCATGTATGTTGACTGGTCCACCCAGTTCATTATTATCTGCAAACCTAATGCAATAAACTTGTACAGTAAAATGCTTATTGCAGCACTGGGCATGACATGCACAGCAGATCCCTTTGCATGATAGCAGAGCAGTTTGCACTCTTAGAAAAAGTAGGTATCATTGGCTGAAGTGTGATAAGGCAAAGTGTAAATTCTTAAAGATGTCTGAGGATAACTTGATAGTGCTGTTTGATGGTCAAACTGCTGATGTGTTATTGTGTAGACTTGAAAATGTACAACTAAATGAGCTTAAATATCTGAAAGAGGCAGATTATTATTGGAAGAGTTGACTTACTGTGTCAGTAGAGCAGCCAGTTTTTTTGCAAGTTTTCATTAAGATATGCATTTGGTCTGCAGCGTTTATACACTAGGTGGAGATTGCAGTTAGGTAGTTTTCTAATGTATTAACCTAAATATATTTCAGATGAAACAGGAAAAGAACCTTTCTGTTGATTAATACATGCTGTGGCATAATCTGAAAAAACTGAGAAAGCATTTCTGTTTACTTTGAATGTGAAATGTTACTTTAGAAGAAAGCCCATGTGATGCACATACCAGGAATGTCATGCATAGAGCTGGCTTTGTCTCCTAGCCATTTGGAGAAGTGTTCTGTCTTAACTTTGTTTCTATTGAATTATTTTCCCATTCTGAAATCATGCATTATTTCCACCTGCATGCTATGCAGCTGACTAGAGAGCAGAAAAAAATGTCGTGTGCTAGGGGAAACGCAAAATGTGGTTCAGTGTTGCAGGAAAAAGCTGTTTGATGGGTTTGAAGTGCTGATGCAACAGTAGCAAGCTCTTGGATGCATTTAACTTGGAGGTTTGCTTGAGGAAAATGTGAACAAAAGCATCATGTGGAGAGCAGTGATAAGGATCAAGAGTTTTGAGAGCATGACTTACTTGGAAGAAGTGAATCACGGAATAAGTAGCAGTTGCTTAGCAAGAGCAAACTGAAGAAGGCATTGTTTATGCCATTGCCTTGGTCTGAAAACCTACCATTTTAACTGGAAAAATGTAGGCTACAAGTATCTTGTACGTTACTATTAGGGCCTCTTTGTTTCTAGTTCCTACGACATTGAGAGATAACTGAAAACAATATTTCTGTAATGAACGTAAGTATATCTGACTGCAGGATGGGAAGAAGGGTTAATGAGACAGTTGCTGAATGTGAGGTAGTCCCTACTGTTAGGAGCATCAGGTCATCAGGTCTTAAGAATATAAAGATTTCCTACTTCAATCTGTTTTGTTTCTTTATGAATAGCTTATAATGATCTAATTTTTATTGAGCAGAACTAATCTAATAAAGATGTAATATCTGTACTTCCTCTGTTTTATCAATTAACGAGTTGTTCCATGTACTGCTAAGTAATAATGTGTTTGAGGATATTTCAAAGACTGTTTTTCTTACTTTCTTATGATTCATTACCCCATATGTGCTGCATATTTCTTAAGATCCTGTGAAAAACGGTGTCCTAGACAAGAGTTTGACAAAGTTGCTGCCTCTTCCTTTTTTTTTTTTTAAACACCTGTAAATCCAATGCATAAATTCTTGTTAGGGGGTGTGTATATGTGGATAAATAATCTTTTTCTTGTCTTCTTAACTATAATAAGCTCACTTATTACTTTTAAACAATTTGCAATAATCATTGACTTTGCTTTTTTTTTCAGAGGATACTTGTTTGGTTTATCAATCTATTAATTTGGAAAAAGCGACTGTTGTAACGTCTGTTATATTTAAATGAACAGAGTATCAGCAGCTGAGAAACATTGCAAGTTATTTGAGATTTAAGCTTACCATGCAGAAAATAGTAGGGTAAAGGAAAATGAGTGTGTTCTGCTCTATGCAGAGCTTGAAGATCTTCCTAAGCAGTTCTACGCATGTATCCTGGTTCTTTTTGTCAGCTCTTAGTGCCAGAAGACCAAAGGATGTGCTAGAAGTATCAGCAAACAACAGATCAAAGGTCTACAATTCAGCTCAGATGGCACGCTAAGAAATGAGAAATGCCACTCTTGTCATAACAATCTGAGCTAGTAGTGCCACAAAAATGTTTTCACTTGTCCAAAACTCAGTGGCACAGGGCTATATAGAAGCAGTTAGTAGAACACCTCCTATAAATGTAAAATTTTAACTTCAGTTGTCTTCAATTTTCAGTTGACTAATGCCATTGACTATTATATATTTTAAGGACAAAGCTGCCTCAGTGAAAACTCTATGTTCCTAAAGCATAATGTTCATAACCCTCCTTTTCCTATCATGCATAAATATATTGGAACAAAAAGTCCTTCTCTCTGTTTTTGTTGATGATCATATGTAATCATTCTTATGCTACAGTCATTTACTCTTGAGTTTCTATGCACGTGCATTCAGACTAAATACTGGTATGGTGTCATTTTGAACGCTGCCTTCTGCATCTTTCAAGTTCTAGTCACTGAAGCCCTAGGCAGTTGAAATATTTTCTTGTCATTTGTGGATCTGACATGCACTTTTTCACTTCAGTTTCAAGCTGTTGTGGAGGCTCAGTCCTGTGAAAAGAGTAGTTAAGAATTAAAGCATCAACCCTGATGTTATGAAAGGGCTGGTCTTGTTTCTCTCTAAAACAGCACAGCAAAGAGCTCTGATAACCTAGCACCAAAGATCCTCTTGCTAAACAAGTTATTCTTGACTCTTGAGGTTGTTCATAGTGTGGTCAGTGGCAGCAGGTTTTTCTTGTGCCTGTGGTCTGAGAACGTCAGCCTTCAGTAGTCTCACTGGCTTGCTATGGGCAGATGAAGTAGGGGTTGTATGTAAGCTACCAAGATGAGCTCCTGCGCAACAGAGTAATCAGGAAAATAAGTAACGTGAAAACAGGAGACTAATTCTTGTTGGTGCTGAGGGCTTTCCAGACTGCTGCATTCTATGCTGGTAGTTATTTCTGCTTTCATGTGCTTCCTAGAATACTAGAGGCATTGGAATGGCTGAAAGATGCATTTACTTTCCTCTCAAAAATAAATAGCCTGCTCTTTCAGTGAGAGATAAAGGCTTTGTAGTGTGTCATCAGGGAGGCTGAGTATATCTCTACTGCTGTGACCTATTTTCACAGTTGAAATGCCTCCTAGTTTTGTTTCCAAGAGGTTAGGTGAAATCAGTGTGTTCTTTATGAACAGACAGCTCAAGCACTTGGGCTGTGGGCAGAGGTGTGGATTTTGATAACGTGGCCAGCTGGGTAGTCAGCATACACATAGCTTGGCATTGCCTGTCTCCATCTCTTCTTGACTTGGGAGGCTTAAATTGTAATTGGTTATGAAACACTTGAATTCTGTATCCATATAGTAAGGGGGGGATATCGTGGAGGGAAGGAATGAAAGTGGACACTAATGGGAAGGGTAGGATTTACTGTCTTAAGTATGTGAGGAGATGACATTAAAAAAAAAACCCTATAACTGCAGGTTATAAGCTTCTGGAAATTTTATGGCAGGAGTTCTAGTGTCTACTTTGCTACAAAGTGCATTCAACAGGAACCTTCCTTACCCACCCCTACTCTCTGGTTCCTCTTACTTTCCTGAATTTACCAGAGTGCTCTGAAGTCTCTGAAGATGGTGAAGGGTCTAGAGGGGAAGCCATACAAGGAGTGGCTGAGGTCAGCTGGTCTATTCAGTCTGGAGGAGGCTGACAGGAGACCTCATAGTGGTCTACAGCTTCCTCATGAGGGGAGGTGGAGGGACAGGCACTGATTTCTCCTCTCTGACCAGCAACAGGACTTGAGGGAACTGCATGAAGCTGTGTCCAAGGGCGGTTTAACTTGGATATTAGGAAAAGGTTCTTCACCTGGAGGATGGTTGGGCACTGTAACAGGCTCTCTAGGGAAGTGGTCACAACAAGAAGCCTGACTGGGTTCAGGAAGCATTTGGAGAATGGTCTCGGACACTGATTTTTAGGGTTGTCCTGTGCAGGGCAAGGAGCTGGACTCAATGGTCCATGTGGGTCCCTTTCGGTTCAGGATATTCTCTGATGATTCTGTGATTCTAAGTCTAAGGTGACAGGTTCTTCTACTGTGAAGAACAAATAATTTTCCATTTTTATTTCTGGCATAAGGAATAGAAGTGGTTATTTGTCCAAGACTTTATTCTGTTGTTCAGTTACTGGAGAGGGAGAAGATTATTTATCTTGACCTCATGTGTGACATCTCTCTGCAAGCTCTTTAGACAATTGAACTAGGAAGAAGAAAAAAGAAAAACTTTAATTTGGGTTGAGGGAAAAAAACCCCACAAACTACATTGGGCTATATACAAATTAAATGCGTGTATGTATGTATTTGTAGTGTGGATCTTCTTTGTTTCTATCTAATGGGGGGGTGGGAGGGAGGGGAAGAGGGAAAGAAGATACTTGTCCTGCAATAGAGGCTATGTATTAAAGCATGTATGGGGTCCTGGATGAGATCAGTCTGTTTTCATTTGCATCCTTTGACTTTTGCTTAGGAGTTTTTGACCCAGACTGCTCTTGAAAGAAAATGATTAAGCAACAGGCAATGCTTTGATTAGGGCTGAAAAACTTGTAACAGCTACAGACAAGCAACTGTTACAGTTTTTCAGTAGCTTACTTAGGAGGCACCTGTTGCGTTGCAAGATCAGTGAAAGCTTTGGTAGCGATCTCTTTGGCCTGGACGAGAGAATGTTGGCTGCTGCTAGGTCTACACACAAACTTCTAGTGTATTTTATTCATTACTGAGTTGGTTTTAGCTCCCCTAGAGATGTTTGTAGTGCCTTTAAAAACTGTGAATGTAATCAGAAATGAACTTTTTTGTCAACTAAGTTTTAAAAAGCTATTAGTAAATAGAGGAAGAAATGCTTTTTGATGTATTGGATGAAGATGGAAGTGTGCAGAATTAGTGTATATATTTTTAGAAGTACGCTTAAAGTCTTGAATGTCATTTGTAGCCACAAAAACTCACCATAATTAATGCCACCTATAGGTCAACTTTAGATATGGGAGCGTTCTACCTCAGGCTTTTTTCAGTGTATAAAAAAGGTTGAATTAGACCAGAGTTCATTTCCTTATATATATATACACATAAAGAATATGAAGGGAGATTATTTATGTTGAATCTGCTAGATGTCACTTTTGTTTTCCTCTGCAGCTTGTTCTATCTAGCAAATGTAAGATATTTTCTGAGATGCATTTCTTCTTGTGTGAGTTTTTTCCTTTTTTTTTTTTTAAAATATTTTATTTTGTGTTTTTTGGCAGTCCAGAACTTGCTGCGTAATTTGTGTTGATTCCCCCTCCTTCCCCATATCTTGATAGTTTCAGCTATCTATTTAGAAATTTGGCAGTGAGTACATGAAATTTTTGCAAGTACTTATTTACTTTCTTTTGCAGTGTTGCAGGCAGGGTACTAAAAGTAATAATACACAAAAGATGCTATCAATTTATAATAGGTTTCCTTAGTATCTCAGATGAGGCTTAAATAGAGCCACAGTAAGTTTTCAGCTCTCAATGTAGCCATGCTACAGTATTTTTTTTAAAAATTATTTTATATAGTTTCTTCTATTCAATTGACTTAAAATATTTGAGTTAATTGTGGTAACAAATTTGAATGTATTGAAATGGGAGTATAACTAATCCCATTGTAGCATGAAAACTTAAGATATCATTCACATAAGTATTTTGGGATCCTGAACAGCAGCTATTGAAGATGGAAGATGTGATTGAGATTTCTTAAGAGATTCATCTAAAAAATGAATGTGTGTATATAAATGGATATGTTAAAACCCTCACTTTTCTAGACATGTAAATGATTTCTGTTGAATCACTTAAGTACACTGGTGCATTGTGACTATCATAAATATGAAGCCATTTGTATAAAGAAGTAGAGTATACTGTAGGTATACAGTTTAGCCTGTGAAATAGAGATCATCAAAATACAGTGCCCTAAAAAAAAAAACCAGTTTGTAAGTTGCATTATTTATTTAGAATCTTTAGTGTTTATGTACAGGCTGCATGTTTTTGCTACAGACAGGATAATTATGAAGTTAAACACTAATACTCTTTGTTTTATAAAAGTTTTAAATACTCTGGACTTATCAAACAGCAACAGAAGGTCTCCAGTGATCAGATCAAACATACAGGAAATCTAGATCATCTCCCCTCTAGAAGCACACTGGGTGTGATATAGAATCGATTAACCACGCTAAACCCAGAGATGTTGGTTGCCTGATGGGGTCAATCTCCTATCTAGTCTTTCTTCCTTAATTGCTTCCTGGATAGCAGCAAGTATTTATGCAGTTAGTTGATTTCCAGTTATCAGTTGTTTGTATTGGTCAAATTCTTAAAGCATTGCAGAGGAATGAAGTCCCTGTTTTAGCAGCTGGTGTCTGTTAGAATCAGCAGGAGCAAGCTGTGTAACTGGTGAATTAGATGTCTGCCCACGGGTCTGTAGTCAGCAGCCGGTGACAGTACTGAGAGAGGAAAATGAATTTAACACGCGCATTGCCTCAATTTTTTTCAGACACTGGCCAGAAGAAGACCCCAGACAAGAAAGATGGGCGGCGAATGTCTTTTCAAAAGCCTAGAGGGACTCTTGAATATTCTGTAAGTCACTGATTTATTGACAGAATGTTATTGCAAAGCAAGTACAGACTAAAAAGTTTCATTACAAAATATAAACAAAACTGTAATGTGCATTATCTTCAGTCTTAGAATTCTGTGTATCTGATAATTTTGTTTAACAGAAATTAAATGAGGGAATTAGCTGGTAGTACTTGAGTGCTAATGCTGTTTTTTCCCTTTAAGAGCTTTTTTTTCTTGAAAAATTCCAAAGTAATCAATCTATTGACTGGTTCACTTTTAGGTAACTAGTTGGAAACAATAAATAACAGTAGTTATATAATCATCTGCAAGTTCTCTGCTTTCAGCATTATTAATAAGCTGTTGCTATTAGAAGTAACAGAATGAAGTTTGGAAGGGAAGCTCTATCTTGATACTGACCTTCTGATGTTCTAAGAATTTCCATAGATCTATACCTTTTACTGTATGACTCTGTTTCTGCATCAGTATCTGAAAATGGAGCTGTTCTGTCTGTTCTGTTCTTGAAATGACCCTCAAACTGTGCTGCAGTCAGCTTTCGTATTTGTGGTTACTAGGGGAAACAGAAGTGAGAAGTATCTGTCTTGTGTTATATACTGGAAATATAATTAAGCCTATAAATAATGCTTATAGAATTGATGTTAAAATAGGGGAAGTCTGTCACAGTTATTTTTGAATGCTTTTGAAGCTAGACATGATAAATAAAAATGAGAACTTCTTTATAAAAGGTCTATACTTGACCTCTTGATGCTCTCTTATTCCAGGAATAAGAGATATGGGGGAGGTGGGAGAACTTAACTCTTAATGTTACATTAAGCCAAGCTGTGATACTGCTTAACTACTTAGAAGTCTGTGATAGTCATTTGGAGAGAACAGAGCATGTGTATGTTGGAGCAAGAAGCATTTAATTAGTGTGGCTTATATCTGAATTTGAATATAGTTCTAGCCTGTACTAAAGACTTCCTTGAAGCTGAAATTCAAAACAGTAATTTCTGTTGCTTAGGTTCCTAGCAGCTGAAATATGTTAATATCAGTGTGACTGCTTCTATTACATTAACCCCATTTTTGTCTGAAATTATTTGAAAAATGGGTCAGGTGGAGCCCTGTGTTAATGGCATCTATACTCAGTATATCCCTTAACTTGGCTTTTACTTTGGTATGTAAGATTCCAGGCAACGTTAAAGCAACAAGCTTTCCTTTTTTTAACCTTGTATGTTTGTGTCAAGTTGTCATGTACTTCTGCAGTTCCAGTAGGTGGGGTTTTAGATGCAAAAATAGCTTTCTTAATACATACTGAAGTATGCCTCACTTCCTTGTGAGTCAAAAAGATGATTCACAGGAATCAAAGGCCTTTTGTCATTAAACTTAGTCCAGCTTCTAAAGGAGCCTGTTGCGTATGTGGAACATGGTGCATTTCAGCTTCACAGATGCTATATTCTGAAGTGTCTTGCTGTATGTTTCACTCATGAAGCTTGTGAAGTACTTCAGTAGCATTGAGCTTTTGGTTAAATGTTATGCGCATATGTTTTTATAAAACACACAGATCTAATCTTTAGGAACTGAGCTTATGTTCACCCTGAGAGTTCTGGTAACTATTGTGGTAATTTGCTACTGTTGTTACTTATGATTATTCTATGTGGAAAGATGCACTTGTTTGTTGGGTTTCTGACTTAGTCCTACTGCTGCTCACAGAGACAACACACACATGTACACACACGTGCATTTATATGCCTGCATGTGTTGCTTCTTTGAAAAGTAGTAGAAAGATGAAGGCAGAAACCAGACTCCCCCTTACCTCCCAGCAATGTTGAAAAGCTAGTAGGTTTTTTTGCCTTTCAAAAAATAATAACTTAATATGTTAATTTTTCCAGTGGTTATATAGTTTTGGGAGGCAAGGTCTTACTTGTATTCCTGAAGTTCTGAGTGAGATGGTATTTCACTGATACAAATGATGGGTTTTTAATGTGAAGTAGACTTCACATCAGAATTTTTTTAAAAAGAAAATAATTGCTAAGGGGACAGATAAACAAGAAAATATATTTTCACTTTAAAGCTAAAGCCAAAAAACAGTTAATATGTAAGATTTTCATCTAAAATTCCCAAAATGTAAACACTTGAAAGTACTGGTTTGTAGGTAGCATCAGAGAGAAGGTATCAACAGAGATGGTACTAAGTGAAAACAGATATGGTAGTAATTGAAGGAAGTCCTAAAGTGCCTCTAAACAGAAAACTGGTTTATTTTTGCTGATGTTGCTTAGACAGTGAACAGATTTTTTTTTTTAAAGTTCATATACTTTCTTTTCTGAATGTCAGTCAACAGATTAGATGCAAATTGATATTGTCTGTTATTTCAGAATTCACAGTTTGTGCTCCAAGCCAATTGTTTTCCCCTTCAGTATCCAGCTGATGCATGTGAACAGGCTCAAAGGACTAATAGAGCAAGTAGTTTAGGTGAATAATTGTTACTAGCTAGAACTTTCTTGAGTCCGTTTTGGGTTCTGAAAGTAGCATTTTTACATTGCTTAATTGACATAACTTCCTTACCTTAACATTGCATTGGAAGCATTTTGTGTTATGTGTACAAACACAATCAGTGACTACCTATAGGTATTAGAAGAGCCAACTACAGATAAAGACTAGAGCATAAGCAGACAGTGTAGGCCACTGATTATGAGTGAGTGTAGCATGGTAGTAGTTTCATGACTTCAAGGGAAGACCTAGAACTGCTCTTCCTTTTCAGAAAGAAATAATTGTGGTTATTTACAGATAGTTGGTGGTTTTGGTTTTTTTTTCCCCTCAAGTGCAATAGACTTGCAATAGAAAAGCACTTCTTGGTTAAAAAACATTCTCAAGTGGGCAATGGAGATGGATGATCTTGTTTACCAGTGTTGGAGGCTCCGGTATAAGACTTTCCTTCCCCATGCCCACTTCCTCTCCTTTAATTCTCTGGAGATCGAAGGCTGTGCTCTTCTCCCAAAGTACTGAATAAGTACTTAATACACAGACTGTGTTGTCCAGGTCATGAAAATAGACTAATACCAACTAATGAAGGTCACAGAAGAGTATAGTAAACCATAGCCTCAAGACTAAGTTTTAATCCTGAGTCCTCAGTGTTGAACTGCCAGTCTCTCTGCATATTATATTTTCCTGGTTATTTAGTGGTAAGTCTAAAGTCTGGAAGCTAGGTCTGAACTCTTTTTGTTGTAGTTAGAAACCATTATATATATATATATGAACAAAACTGCAGGGACTTGTGAAGTCATCTTGAGTTAAAACAAGAATGAATTTTTGATCCTTAAGTCAAGGGGTGTGGGCTGGGAGTGTTTTTGTGGTGACCATCAAATGGGTGAAAGCTTGTTAGACTTTGAACCCACATGAATACTTGAAGTTTGTTGTAATGACTTACTGAACCTGTTTATTTTGAGAGTAGTTAAATGTTGAGTATTTGCTAATATCTTTCTACAATAACTGCATTTTGCATTCAGTGATAGCTTGCTAGAGTGCTAAAGGTTCTCTTCTGGTGCAGCTAGTTTTATTGCCATTGTAAGCCTTTACATGCTGTTTAAACTACTACATACTTAGGAGTTTCTGGTGGTTTTTTACTTCTTGGGGCTTCCCTTTCAAACCCAGAGAGCGTGTTCTTGTCTGTCGCTTTTCTTTGCCTGTGCCTTTGTCAGAATATTTTAACCAATTTTTGGGAATTTAGAAAATGTGCATCATAATAGTGACATTACTTCACCTGTTATATCTTTTACCTAATTATTTTTGAAATTGCCTTTGATATCTACGTTTTTGATGTATGGTATCTTCTGTTTTCCTGATGTTACATAGATTAGTCCTAGTAACAGTTACTTAATATAGTTGTAATCTGCTATTTCTAAAGGCTAGCATATAATGCCAGAGTTATGTTGTCTGCTGCCCTTTGTCTTCACCCTTCTTTCTAGTCTTCCCATCTGTTTAATTTTGTTGTTTTATTTTAAGACTCTTAAACTACTGGTTTTGTGTTTTTTGGTTGTTGGACATCTAGTCTTGAAATAAAAGTAGTAATTCTTTCTGCACTCTGATTCATATGTATTTGATACATAATTTTTAATGGGAGAATGGGTGAGTTCCAAATGAGATGCAACGGCAGCAAAGTTCATTAAAATCAGTAGAGAATTCGGTTTTAAATAAGTTTTAAAAATAATTATACCAGCTGTTAATCTGAGGAAATGAAGGCAGTTTGAACCATAGTTAATGGTGACTGAAGCTCTGCCTGCTGATATGCACAAGCATACCTGGCAAACTTTTTTCCCTGTCTTCTGTATTGAATAGATTGGGTGAAAAATGGCTGGAAAAGCTGGGTGGCACTTTTTCAGTTTGTTATTCTATGCTTTTCCACAAGGTTATTCTTTGAGCTTTTGGCTGTTTAGATTCTATTTATTAAAATACTAGAGAGCCTGAAAATCTGTTTCAGGAAGTCTCTGTTCATGAATAAAGTCTCTGTTTTAAGAAGGTATCTATGCTGGTCTCTGAAGTCCCATGCAAAGTGGAAATTTGCCTGTGTGAACTTCACAGCCAAATGAGAGAAGGAAGCTTATACTTGCCATTGTGTTTCTCTTGAGTGAGATAAATCCTTTAATCACCAAGCCATCTCACCAGATGTTTTTATTTCTGAAGGCTGAAAAGGGTGAATGCACTCTTACAGGGCTTAAGCTTTGTGCTTTTTAACTGAATGCTTTTAATTTGTTTTATATCATCTAAGGTAGAAACAAAATTTTAGACTCATTAAGTGATACATAAGGAATATCTACCTAGCAGCAGACTATGGTCCTTCAACATTTATGTGAGAGCAAGCTTAGGCAAAACTTGAATCTCACTTTACAGTTTGTTTTAGCATATCTTCTGTATTATGTAGGTCTTCTGATGGAAAGACTACTCTTCTTTGATTTGGTGGTTAGTTTTGCTACTGCCTGTGGAGCACATGGTACTTATCTGATCTGGTTACAGTCCTGTTTTGGTTTCTGCTTTAGTACCAGTTAAATATGGCATGTGAGAATATTCTTATTTTCTGCATGTCTATGTGATCATACAGTCCTGAATGACTAAGAGGTACTACAATAAAGTCTTTCATACTGGAAGTACTGGTAGAGAGATGTTTGTTGCTTTGTTTAGCTTATTGACTACCTATATAAAGAATTCTCAGAGTTAGGAACTTATCTTAAAAAAGCTAATTGCCTTTTCTTTGGCAATGCTTCTCTCTTTTCTTTAGTGAATCTAGGTTGAAAAATTCACAAAATGATATGGAAGGGAATTCTCTAAATCTTTGCTTATATTTAGCAACACAAATGTAACTTAGCTTATATAGCTGCATCTTAACAGATAAGATTTCTTTTTTCTTAGTACAGTGTTTATGAAGTCCTGTGCTGTTATGCAGTAAACTTTTTGGTTATATGTTCCCTTGTCGTATCTCCATTGTTCTTAAAACTATGAATTCTTTATTTTGAAATACTCTCTCTGAATAAAACTTTTTCCTTTTCTGGTGGTTCATACTGAATACATTTGGGAGATGAAGGTGAAGATACGAGCTTGAAAAAAATCCTTTCCTTATTTGGGAATCACCTACTCAAAATGCTTTTGCTCCATCTACTGTCATACTAGTTGACCTGTTTTACTTCAGCATTTTTTGCATTTTCTCAGTGATGGCTTTTACTTCCAAGTCAGTGTCTAACAGAAGCTTATTTCAAGAGTAGGAGAGTGTGGTCATGTTTGTAGAGATTGCTTCAGCTTTTCTGTAGGTGAAGAATGGAGGAGTTGGAAGGGGTATGAATGGTTCTGTGAACACAGTCAGTTGCATATTGGTTCAAGGGTACCCAGCATTGAATTTATAGACCAGAAGTTCTGGTGCAGTAACTGAGCCTACAGGTCAAAGTGCGTGACTGACAATTCTGGCTACTTGGAAACATAGTGGGAAGTGTCTTTGTATGGGATTGAATAGACTAATATTTAGGGAGTAGGTAGGTTTCTGCAGTGGCTTTGTTATTTTGGGAGGGAGGAGGTTTTGGGGGGGAGGCAGCCATGAGATATGAACACTTAAATGGTCATCAAAATCTTGGTAAACCTACACATAACATTTGTAAGGTGCTATTTGAACTAACTGCTTACAGGTTTGTTTGTTTTTTTTTCCCAATTGATACAGGTGGAATCAAGAGATACTTTAAACAGTATTGCCTTGAAATTTGATACAACACCCAATGAACTGGTTCAATTAAATAAGCTTTTC
Source organism: Anabacerthia variegaticeps (assembly GCA_035583185.1). Lineage (NCBI taxonomy): Eukaryota > Metazoa > Chordata > Aves > Passeriformes > Furnariidae > Anabacerthia > Anabacerthia variegaticeps. Next base: position 132,476,754 of record JAWWEW010000078.1, read on the forward strand.
TCCAGAGCAGTCGTTCCTGGACAGGTACTATTACACTATATATTTTACTTATCAAACAAAGACCTCTTTCCCTATATTTCTCATATCTACCAGAGAAAGTGTTAAAATACTTCTCTTACTGGTATTCCTATTGGCTTTGTAAAAGAGTCTTCCTTTTTCTCTAATTTGTGAATTCCATGTAACTATTAAATAACTGCCTAAAAAGGGAATATGTAATGAAGGTACCTGTCTCATTTAAATAAGATCAGGGAACCTTTAAAACTAGATATACTTAATTGGGTACTAACACTTGTATACAAGCTAAATTTGCTAATTTTGCTTTGCAAATATAGCAGGCTGTTCACCAGGAGACATATTCAGGGTACAGCTTATAAACAAGGTTCCGTGGCTGCATATTACTGCCTGCTATTCTATTTTAATAAATTGAATAATATTTCTATTCCACTCTGAAAACTTGCTGTCTTTGCCAGCAGTATATGAATTATCACTCACTTATTACAGATTGCTATTTCTTTTTTTTTTCCCTGTTTCTGCCTTTACTTTTCATTTCTTCTTGAAAGCTGGGCCTGGAAACATGTGATAGGTCAGCTATGGAATTAACCATTGTCCATTTGGTATTAGCAAATATTTGTTTGACAAAATCCTCTGTTTATTTCTGATTGCTGCAGAACTTTGGCTGAAATAATGTATTAGAAATAATTGAACAGGTCTTTCTAGGACACTTTTATCATATGTTTTTGGCATGCTGTATACTTTTAATGCTTTCTATCTGAACTTTTTCCTCAATTATTATGACTGAAAATCAAAATTATATCAAGATAGCATTTAAAAACTTAAAAAGCTAAAATTAAGAAGTTATTTGGATGGTATTATTTATTCCCTCAACTCATAATTCAGTTAAAAGTAATGGGAGCTGGAATGGCTTTGTGTAGCTTATTTTGAAAAAGCATAGCAGATATACCTGAACTGGTGGGAAAACTAAAGTGAATCTGAAAGTATATCTAACATCTAACTACATTATATCTTCTTTATAGATTTTGTATGTTCCTGACCCAGACTACATTTCTAGTGTGGACAGCTCCCCCTCTCTAAGTCCTATAAGTCCCCTATCACCTACATCTTCCGAAGCAGAGCTTGACAAGGCTACAGTAAATGTAGGTATACCTGTTACACTTGAAATTAATTTTCCCTTACAAGATAAATGTTGCAGATGCTATGCTTTCTTCTTATACTATCCATTTGTTTTGGGGAGAAAGTACTTGACAACACTTCTAGTTAAAAGTAAAATAGTACCTTTTTAAAAGTAAATAAAAGCTTTTAATCTTCATAAACTACAGTTTTCTATGTGAAAACTGATTTGAAGGCAAGTTGTTTGTAGCAAAATACTGTCCTTGCACACTGAAACCTTAATGAGTTTCTGTTGCATTTCTGCATTTTTTATATTTCCAAGCTAGTTAAACACTTGTCTCTAATCCTGTTGATAGTTTTTATAGAAAAAGTATATTGACAACAATGCTCAAATTCCCCCTGCTCACTGTAGAGACGTGTGAGAGGGTTTTCTAATTTCATTTAGCAAAATGAAGTAAAAAAAAAAGTCTTTTTAAGTGAAGGGCTGATACAAAGTTGATTACAGCTGACTTCTGCTTAGTAGTTCTACCTTTGTAGACTTTCAAAATACTAAAATTGTTTAGCCATCTAAGCTGTCCTGTAGCTCAGCTCAAATGTAGATTTTTGGGTAGTAGGTAGCTTTGTTAGAAGCATGTCTTTCCAGTAATGCTGGTTTGCTGTCAACAGAATTCCACGGGGAGCACTCCAGCCAGGAAGATGTGATATCAGAGCATGAGCTTCTCTGCAATTCATGCAATTATGACCTTATTCAGATGTTTCTTAATACATCACTGCAATTCCTTTTCCAGTTACTATTTTTTTCTCTCAAATAGCAAACTTTCTTGGTAGCACATTTTGATAGTGCTCCGTCAAACTGTCAAATATGTACTTCAGGATTCTGTATCCTCAAAGTTTAGGAAGGTTTGGTAGATTTTAAGCATTTGTTTATGTGCTTGCATGACTTGGTCCACACCAGTTTAAATATAAAGATTTTTTTTTTTTTTTTGTTGCTGAATAAGTTTTCAAGTTGCTTTACAAAGGCTGTGATGAGCCTTCTACTGACAATTACTGTTTGGGTTTGCTTTTGTACTTTTGCTCTGACCTAGTATGCCTTTTCTCATAAGATACCTGCTGTCATTTGTGCTGAATAATTTCTTTTGGTTTATGGCAAACTGGATGTGTAGCATAGTAAGTAGACTAGTCTGCAAGAATACATTCTTGTATTGTATATTTTGTATCTGTCAGTGTCAAAATGACTGTAAATGCTAGGATACACCTGCCTTATAGCATATGTTGTGAGAAGTTACCAGAGAGAAAATTGCTAGTTTTACTACTAGAAATCAGAGCTTTTTCTACAGTGCACTAAATTCTACACCTTATTCTTCCTTTTGTTGATATTTTTTTTGTATATGCTCGTTAGCAAATTGTAGATAAGGAGGCCTAAAAACATAACCATACCTGTAATTTATTGGAAACTTTTTTGACTGTATGCATATAGCAGAGATGAAACTTGAAAGTTTAAAAGAAACAAAGTAGATAACAATACTTAACAAGTTAAACACCTCTTCTGCAGAAGTTGCTTATTGTCCAGTGACAGCAACAAGTTGAGTGTTAAATTTTATTAAACTGAACTTTACTGTTGCAGAACTATCTTGTGCATCTTGTTACGTGTTGTGGATTGTTACAAGCAGTTCTTAAATGCTTCAGGGAAAGTCAAATGAGCAGTGTGGCAATATACAATAAAGTGTTTATGCTCTTTCTGAGACCATTCAAACTACGTGTAAGGAACGACGAAATATTTGTCAAAAGAAATCAAAGAACAGAAATCACTTGCACTTGTCAGTGGGGACTCTGGTTTTGTTTTTCAGACAGTCTCTCCAGCAACACAAAAGGCATTCAACTTCTGTGTGAGCAGTTAAGGCTGGAGGGTTTTGTTCTTCATTACAACACCTGTTTTCCATGTTTTTCTTTTCTCTTTTTGCTGATTACTGTCATTATGTCTAAGAGAAATTCTAGCATACATTCCATAGTGTTCTCTTGATGTCTGTCTTTGTCTCTCCTTCAATTTTGACTCCAGATTTGCAACTTAAATTGAAGTACCTTTTGAGGTAAAGAGAATATGTTCCTCTACCTGTATAAGATAAAGGAGTTTTGTCTGTGCTCTGGTTCTTGAAATCACTGAGTTCTTGGTAGATATTTAATAAGATGATTAAGAAATATCTGAACCCCTGTTGAGTCAAAAGTAGGCTATGATATACTCTGTTCTTTTGTTTCTGTTTTCATAAACATTGGAGTGGCTTAACGCAACCAAATGACTAAGTACAAACCAGCATGTGGCTGATATAAGCTGCAGAACCTGGTTAGAGTTGGGGGTCTTTTGGTGTTGGGTTTGGTTTTTGTTGGTTTGTGTTCGTTTTTTGGTTTTGGTTTTTTTTTTTTTAATGTTGCTACACAAGCTAAGATTTCAGTGTGTATCTCAATAAGTTTATTACTGTCACTGTGTACTACCTTAGATTTTTAAGCCTTTCTTATGCTGCTGGGTTTTTGGAGGATTTCTTCATTCAGCAGTCTGATGCACATATTTGAGAAGATCCAATGTGTTTTGCTGCCTATAAAGCTTAAAATCCACTTCAAAATAATTTGTAGTGACAAGGACATCGTCATTAAATTGGGAAGTCTACCACCAGTATTATTCCTGCTTGTATGTCATGTGGCAACAAGATAAGAAATAGCTGGCTTAGTCACAGTGGGCTTGGAAATCAGCTGAGGACTCTCACAGCCACTTGCTAAGTTGTATGTCTCAAATATGGCCACAGTTTTTAGTAGGATTGTATGTGTAGAAGCAGAACTCATCTCCAGGAGGTTTATTTCTTAATTATACCTTCCTTAACTTTTTTGGCAAAATTCAGTTTAGTGTTCTACAGCTTGTTTTGGTTTTTTGTTTGGTTTCTAATGAAAGTTGAAAGATGCAGGTGAAGCATAAAGTAGTGCCAAAGAACAGAAAGCAAGTGTGCATCATGTTCCTGGGCATGATTAAAGGCATTTAGCTGCAGTCTGTACTAGTTAATAGAACTATACAGGAAAGCAGACAACCAAAGGGAACATAGAAGTCCATGTTTTTTTAAAAAAATAGTAATATCAATAACTAAAAATAGCAACTGTTTAAAATGGAAGTCTTTAAATGTGGATGAAACTCTAAAATAGGCTTGTTGTGCCTATAAAACAGTCTTTGGTGCAGTCTGTCAACTATATGTGTACCTTTTATTTGAAAATATTTTTTTTCTGTCTTGTCCCTGGTAGGGTTTCACGTTCACTACTTAGTTGGATATACTGGTAGGCAGCAAGATAGAGAAGTCTTGTTATCTTCTCATGGAGATTGTGAAAAAAATCCTCTGAAAGTTACATCCAGGAATGACAAAGATGCTCGGAAACAGAGTGAATGTAGCAAGACATGTATCGTGCCTTACAAAAATGATTGCTTTCTGTGATGAGGTGACAGGCTCAGCAGGTGAGGGAAGGGCAGTACTTTTTTCTCACTCTGACTGTAGCCAGGCCTATGACACTGTCCCAAAGCAGCCTTGTTAAAATACTGGGAAAATTTTATTCCAACTGAATGGTTGGAGTAGAAGATGAGCCAGAAAATTTGTCAGGATCTTTTTGTCTAAACTTCTTCCACACGTGTGTATGATTGTTTGTTTTTCTATAGAATCATAGAATATCTTGAGTTGGAAAGGACCTTAAAGATCATGTAGCTACAACTCCCCTGCCATGGGCAAGGACACCTTCCACTAGACCAGGTTACACAGAGCTCCATCCAGCCTGGTCTTGGACAAAATTTTCTATGGTGGTGGTCATGTTCAAATCCTTGAAGGTTCCTGTTGGGGGCAATGCTGTTCAAAAATTAGGGGAAGTGGTCAGTACAGTGGAGGGAAGGGCAAGGACTGCTTAAGGCAAGCTGGGCGTCTGAAGCTGCATTTGTAGTGTTGCGTCCACTTCTGGCACCTTCAGTACAAGACATACTAGAGTGAGTCCACTGGCAGGCCATTAAGATGGTCAGCGAATGGAAACGTATGAGGCACAAGGACTGGTTGATATCTGGGACTCTTTTTGTTTGGGCTTTTTGGAGGATTTTTTGCTGGAGAAGAAAATACTGATGAAAAATGGGCTTTGTGTTGTACTATCTAGTAGACAGGTCAGAGTGAGAAGAACAGTGAAGGCTGAAAGTCTTAAGAAGCTTGCAGTGAAATTATGGACAGCAACAGCTGCAAGTTTCTGCTCAAGAGGTCCTGGTTCAATAACGGGAGAATATTTTTCACAATGAGGATGACTAAACACTGGAGCAGGTTTCTTGGAAAGGCTGTGGAATCTCCAGCCTTAAAGATTTAAAATCAACTGGAAAGGCCATGAGCAGCATGATCTATTGTAGGTTTAGGCCTGCTTTGAGCACAGGGCTAGACTAGCTGACCTTGCAACTTAAAGCAGTGTATAATATTATGGAAGGATTACAGTAGTCCTTTAATAGGACTTCTGTTAAAGTTGGAAAAAAATCCTTTTTGTTAACTTCTGTTCAAGTTTTGCATGTGGAAGAATGTCTCCTTATGTGTTTTGGTCATTATTTTTTTTGTTTTTTCCTAGGTGATTTTGATTATCTTTGCCCAGGTGTATTTTTTATCAGGGACTGGGTGAGCTGTGATTCTTTAGCTGTAGACACTGTCGGATCAAAGTAGTACTTTAAGCTGGAGTGGATTTGGAATGCTATTTTTACATTTGTTTTTACATCAAAGAAAAAGGATTGCAAACCAAAAAATCTCTAAAAGTTAGTATTTAAAAAGACAAGTTGTTAAGTTCTATTCTGGTTTTCTGTATTTCCTTTTAGGATCCAGATGGAGTCCAGCAGGAGTCAGCTGCTTCACCAGCACATGCGTGTGTTCGTCCTACAAGAGTGGTATCATCCACCTCCGAAGAGGAGGAAGCGTTTACAGAGAAATTTCTAAAAATTAATTGCAAGTACATCACTCATGGCAAGGTACTGAAACCTTCAGGTGTTACTATGTGGGATATAACAATAAAGCATATTTTAAATCATAAACAATGCAGTAAAATTTAGTCACAGATGGGTAGATGGATCAGCATATGTGCATGTAAATATCTATATAAATATTTTTATTTTTTTTTACTCACTGTTTTCTTTGGATTCCCCAGACTGCTTGTTTCAGAACATGATGCAAGCAGTTGATAGGTGACAAACTTCCCTGATGCCATACTGCTACGTAATTCTTTTTTGTTGAGGGCATGAGATCTTTTTGTTCCTTATGTTGGTATCTCTAATGAGTATTTTTCTTTACATACAGTGGAGAAGAATATGCCTTATACTATAGGGAAATACGTAGTTGTGTAGCTTTGCTTCCATTTTTTTCTTTTAAAGCAGAACAGGGTGAGCAGAACAAATCTCTGATTCTGTAAACAAACAATTCTGTATTATTCTCTGTTGGGTAGAGTATGTTAGAAATCTTTTTTCTTTTTTTTTTTTCCTTTGGAGCAGTAGTTACAGTTGTCTCGGTAGTGTCATTACACAAATGCCTTCAAATTAGTGGCACTTTAATTAGTTCTCCATTCAGCTCATAGATGCCTGAGTCTTGCACAGGCTTCTAGAGACTGTGTAAAGACTTAACCTCAGAACACTTCAGAATAAAACAAAACGTATTGCTCTCCTACCTCACGGAGAAATTACGATTAGACACTCTTTATAAAAAATCATATAGTACTTCCTCCTTTGCCTGAAGTCTGGATGTGAATATAGAAATAATGCTGATTCTGTGTTGTTCAGGAATAGGTTTTCAGATAAGCTACTAATAAACAGATTAATAAGAATCTCCTAAAACAGCTTTTTTTTTTTTTTTTGGCTGATGGAAAGGGTTGCCAATCATTGTGTCTAGGCTTGAAACCTTTTGGCAATACGTGTGTATTGACAAAACCTGTGTGTGACAAGTTGGAGGCAAGTACTGGAACAGCTTTGTTCATTACTTTGTTCTACTTTGCAGTTAGTTTTCTTCATTCCATCCATTCTGTCTACAGGTGATGTTTTTCAGTTGATCCTAGGTACATCTTTACTCATCAGTTTTAAGTGCTATGATGCAGAGGAATTGAGGCCTATGAGCCTTTGTTAGAAATTGGCTGTACTGGAAAAGTTACAATCTAGGGTTAAAACTTACGGTCTTTTATTTACATGCTGTAATTCCTCAATAGAATGTTACAAGGCACATTAACGGCATCTGACTTTGACTCACATCTTTACAGCCTGTTTTCTAAGAGCTTCAGGCAGAATTCTGTTTCTATACAGTTGTGTAATCTGTTGCTGTATCAGTCCATACTTGAGGCGGTAGGTGGGAGAGAAATGCATGCTAACTTGCTCAGATTTGAGTGCCAGGTTTTGTAAGTTTGGCGTGTAATTCAGCCTTTTTGTCACGTGTGGTAGGAATGTCCTCTGAGCGTTGTCTCATCTTCTCCTTGTTAAGTTTTTTGATGATGCAGGATGATAGTTTTTCAGAAGTTTTCTAGAGAAAGCTTGAAAGATTCATTTCTCCTTCCCAGTTTGGAAGTGATTTTGAAGCTCATAGTTAACTGTTTCATAGGGCTTCACTGGCAAGTCTCAGTCATCACTGTGGCTGCTGCTTGTGAACTGAAATGTAATGAAAGCCTATTTTTCGGTGCATCTAGTTGTACTACAGGGCTTTCATTAAGGTAAGACTCTCTCATTTCTCACTTTGTAAGACTACTTATTCTTTATGTGTTTGGAGTCTGTTTTAGTTACACCTTTGACTTGGTGGACAAGCAGCAAGGAATTCTCTGAGATGCAGTGGCTGGAACCTGGAAATGTTTGCATTGTTCACAGCACTTGCTCCCTGTTCTCTGGTTATGACTACTGTTAGAGGAGGCTGTTGAGCACAGTTAAAGGCAGGGTCATGTGAATATGCCACATTCTGTTCAGAAACTAAATAAGTGTAACCAGTGTGTTGCAGTCACACCTTAACTCACTGTTTACTGCATAGGTAGGTGTGCCCTCTCTTAGAGCTGCACTGTTTGCTTTTTCTGTAGAAAAGTGTGCTGCACTGTTCCTTGGAGGCACAAAAAGGTATCTTAAACAGTCTGCTTGACTAAAACTGAAACTAGTAGAGAAGGTGTGAGTACTTGGTTTTTTCTTATGTTTGCTAGTTTACTTGAATGGTTTTGAAAAGTAGTAGGTAAAGGAAAATTACTAAGGCTTGAAAAAACCCAAACCAACGACCTGAAAATTAGAGCACGAAAAGCACAAGTGCATTAAGTGAAAAGGAGGACTCTGACAAGGTTCAAAACTTATACAAGAAACTAAGAATAAAATAAAATTCTTATCTTTATGATAAAAACTTTGTACGTCATGAATTACAGTTTTGATTCAACTGTGTGTATTCAAGAATGTAATGGAATTATTTCAAGAACTCTTTGAAAAGTTCTTATCAGGAGTCCTCTCAAACCTTCTTAAAAGTGTGTTTTACTAAACTGCCTAATCTTTGTGTGTGGACACAGCAAGGTGATAGTTTGGCTCCAATGTTCCCTTTATAATGATTGTTCAGATTTCTGTCTTGGGTATTGTATAGGGTTTAGAAGTCCCATTTCCTTTCCCATATGTAACATGTGCGTTGTGAAAGAATAGAATACTTCGGTTGGAAGGGACCTTCAATGGTCATCTAATCCACCTGCCATCAAAGCTATGACCTTGTATTTTCTGGATCAGATCTATAGAATATTAATAAAATTCCATTTTCATGTGAGATCACTAATGAAAGAGCTCAGATATAGAACTGTTGCTGCTTTCTGCTTTTTTTAATTTTGTGCTGAATTTCCAGAAATAATATTTGTTTAAAGAGAAGCAGTTGTTCTTCTGAGTAGACTCACTGACTTTTGCAGTTATGTTAAATTTGTTTTCTAGACGACAGTGCTTATAACAAAATTTTGACTTCTCTTGGTAGTCTGTGACTTGGAGGTCCTTTTTGCACCTTGAAAGTCTATTTCCTCAATACGGTGTTGGGAAAGAAATGCGAGTGATAGTGGGTTTTTTTTTCAGTATCTTAAACAGCTTGGAACTAGGTAAATACTGAATTAGGTAAATAAAGTCTTTAGCATACGTGTTGGACTCTAAAAGATACATACAAAACCTGACTAGGCACTGAATGACTAAAAGGAATCAAGTCCAGATGCTTGAGCTGCTTTTGAGACTGTTTTCATTTTTCCATACTAAGGATATCCTTTGTCATTGTTGTAGACTTTAAAACTATTTTTGGAGGTGTTTTTATAACTTGCACTTTTCTTTTTACTATATGGCATCTTCATTTTTTCTACTGTGAAGGTCATCGGCTGTCACCTGGGAACAAATTTCTGGAGCTGGGAAAGATTGTAGCAATATTTCATGCTTCCCTGATATGCCATCTTGAAACAAAACTAAAAACAATCCCCCCAGTGCATAATGTTTGTAATCACTATGAATATTGTATCAGTAAGCTGAATATTTATTAATTTCCTAAAAAGTTTCAGCATAGCATGAAGTGACTCTTTTCCAATTCTTGTACAAAAGTCTTGAATGTCTGTCCAAATTTGTAAAGTCTTTAGGATTCAAGGTCTGTAACTGAAGAATCCCTGTCATTCTACTTGGAGCAAGATTTTCTCCAGTTCGTGTTTTTAGCTCAAACTCTACTGTTCTAACAGTTAAATGAATTGTTGTAGCAGGCAACTGATGTTGGTGTTTGCATGTGTTTCTAACACTTTTTTTTTTCTTAAAAAGTTCAACATATTGTAAATTAACTTTGTTTTTACATCTGTATTGTAGTTCATAATATGACTGTCAATGTTAAAAATTTTTATACTCAGTTTAGAATCTGCTTATATTCATGTACTGCATCAGTATCATTGTGACTAAATCCATCTGAAGTTGCATCTTTAAAAATCTTTAGTGTTTTTTATCTATTTTATTCTCTAAACATTTTTCTGATCAGTCAGGAGGTCCATTAACTTAGAATGACTTGTATTGGCTACTCTGTTACTTTTGTGAAAAGAAAATTAAGATAAATGACAATCTTTGAAGGTCTCTGTTTTTGTTCTCTAATTAAATGGAAAAAGTGAGAAGAGTTGAGAGTCAAGTTTTAGACAATTCTTGAGATTGCTCACAAACCTACAAATTTAGCACTGGGGTTATCCAGGAAGGATATCTCCTTACCTCAGAGGAGCTGCTTTGTGTATTTATTAGGGTGCAATGGTTTCTCTTATTTGGCAAAACTTTTCTTTGGGGAAAGTAGGTGGCATTAATTTGATTCCTCAGAAAAAGTTGCATTTCTACATGACTGCAAAACACAAGAAACTGTATCAGGTGGCTTAAATATAAACAAAAATATGCTTTAAAAAAGTAGTACATGCCTTTTTCCTACCAAAAAAAAAGAAAAACCCAAACAAAAAGACCCCAAAAGCCCCACAATAATGGAGAATAGCTGAAATATGAAGGAGAGAAATTACCACTTCTTTTTCCTTCTCATTTTAGGGTACGGTCAATGGTGTGCTGCTAGTGACTCCAAATAATATAATGTTTGATCCTCATAAAATGGATCCTCTGGTCCAAGAGAACGGCTGTGAAGAGTATGGCATCATGTGTCCAATGGAAGAAGTGATGTCAGCTGCTCTATATAAGGAAATTGTGGACAGCAAAATTAAGGATTCATTAAACATGTAAGATAGAATAGTATTTGTAAAGCTTTGAGTAAATCTGAACTGCAGCCATATGTTAACCGTACAAAACTAGCAAACCAGCATTTTCCTTCTTGTTAAAGAAAAACATCAAAGATTGGCTTGGAAAGACCCTATAGAAAGCTCGCTTTACCTGAAGTTCTCTCATTCTATATATGATACAGAATAAATCCTCTTCTATATACATGCATTGTAGTTTCATCCAACAGTCTCCTCTAAAGATCATTGTATAGCAAGAGGTACCACACCACTCCCTCTGCCCTGTTCCCACTGTGGAAACAGTAACAGATGTGTTTGATTCTTCAATAATTTAAAAACTGGTGTATGAAACAGAAAAGTGAAACTTGAAAACTGTCTTGGGTGTAAAACCTTCATTGTTCACCATTTTTCACTTGCTTCTCAAATTCTTTTGCTCGGATGGTTGTAAGACTTGTTTTCTAAGATTTGTGTATATTTTCATGGGACTTAAGAGTATAATTTTTCCCTTTCTGGCTAGGGGAGAGACTGCATATTTGCCTTTAGGTGTAGCCTTTTTTGGGGTAAACAGTGCATTTGCATCAGTGAGCTTTTAGCCTGGCAGGCATTTACAACCAACTTTAAACACCATTATTAAAAATCTTTGTTCCATTCTGTCTGTTGCCTAATTTTTTTACTGTTCTCAGAAGTAGGATAAATTCTGTCATTAAAGTCCAAAATGGTTTAAAATAAAGAAAATCTTCTCCCACTTACCTATTGCGGGCCCTAAAGAACAAACATTTACAGACTGCCTTGACTATCTACCTGTAACCAAGGTAGAGTTGTCTAGATGTATGAGAGTGTAAACCTGTTTGCCTGATGTGTAAATATTAAAAAATGCAGCTATTTTAAGTAAGGTTCAAAGATACTCAGAACTCTGAAAAATACCCTTTTACAGTTCTTATAGGTAATGGATTAAGCACATCTTAATATGCTAAGCACATCTTGCTTAATAATCTTACTACTCCTGAGTGTCCAGATATTTAAATTGCCTCATACCATTTTTAAGCTCAGTTTTGGCATAAATCTGGTAGTGAACTGGTATCTTGGCTGCCTGAAGTCATGTGTCTCTTTAAAGAACAACTGAAGTAGATATTGCTTTGGGGCTTTTGATATAGAACGATGATGCCTTCACCATGATTGCTTTAAGTTTATTTTCTAGATTGAGTTTTAAAAAGTTGCTCACAGTTTGTACTTCAGTCGATATACAGTGGAAGGAAAAAGATAATAAAAATTATATTTTGCTTTTTAACCTGTCTGAATCATAATATTGCAGTTACAAAACAAGTGGGTTTTTTCTAGCATATTTAGCTTGTTAATGACTTAATAATGAGTTACAAATCATGCCCTTTTTGGTTTTGTGCTCTTGTAGCACGTGTTTTCTGCTTTGTTTATAGTATGAATGCATATGAAATGAAAACATCTCAGTTAATAAAAGGTCACACTGTGTTCAGAGCCCTGTATGTCCAATTTGATTTATATTTCTTGTCAACTTTATAAACTATTGGATGGAGTAATAACTTCTAGCATTTCCTTCAGTCCCAAAACTTTTGTGACTTAGCTTCATAAAAATTTGAGGCATATGTTTAAATTTTGGGGGAAAATAAAAGTCAAATTTCTTAAGTCTGTAAACACAGAAGTTCCAACAGCTACATCTAGATCTGACAAGTGCTGGGTGTCTTGAAGTATTTGAGACTTAAATCATGTCTTTTCACTGGTTTTTTTCCTAAATATTCCACTGTTACAATTAACTCTCTGCCAATTTTGCCAACTGTCAAACTTCCTTAAACTTGGGAAAACAATCTTGGTATTAAGATTATTGATATGGGAAATGACCATGAACTTGATGGATTCTTCAGTTCTTAAAACTGCAATTTCATGTTGTATGGTTTCCATATCCAAGCCACAGTCTATGCTGAAACAGGACAAAGAAGTGTTTCTGACCACATACAGGTGTTTTACAGTTTTCATGAACCTTAGATTGTGCTTCTGTGAGAGCACCTATTACCAGCATAATCCTGAAAAAATCAAGGAAATGGCCCAGTCTAATAGGCAATAAATTCTAAAGTCTAACCTATGTGCTTTGTAAGCAGGATCACTCCATCAGCAGAAGCTTAGTATCAGTTCCATCTCAACACTTAGATAAGAGGGTGCGCATGCTTTACAAAAACATCCTGAGTTTCAGTGATGTCTTAGTAATATGACCTAAGTGAATAAAGTTTTGCAGAAATGTGGAGTGAATATATTATCCTTCAAGACAGGAGAGTAATGTACAAGCTTCTTAAAAGCATTTAATGCTAGGTAATGGAAGAGGTGATATACTTTTGAGAGCAAGGAAATTGACATTGAGAACTCGTTAAGAGTGTGTTTAAACATGAGAATTTTTTATGAAGGTTGTGTACTACCCAGGTGTTTATTTTGACAACGGGGAAAAAGCTTGAGTTCCATAGATATAGTTGAGCATGTTCACAGTACCTTTCTAGTCCTCCTCTCCTAAAGCTCATAGAATTTCTGGTTAGCTTATCTTGAAAGGCAAGTTCAAGTAGAGACTGCTTCCTATGGGGAAAATAAGTTTTTATGCTTGCTTTTTGATTATGCTATATGTCAACATCTTCAGTTGTACCAAGTAGTTTGGGGTTTATTTTGCCAAGCAGTGGTATCCTCAAAGTCAGGTACCTGCTAAAGAACCTAATCACTGTTTAGGTATTTCTTGGGGGCCAAATAGGAACATCTGTGTTAATGGTTCCTGTTGTTCTGCATTGACTGACTTAGATAGCTAAGCTTAGATGAGATAATTTCTGCCATTCACTTCTTACCTGTGAGCTAGGTGACACCTTCCTCATAGGGTGGGACAGATCTATACAATTGTACTGGTCTCTCTGGTAGACAAAACTTAAAAGATTTTGGGTGATTTTTGCCTTTAGAGATTATGGTTGCATGTAGCTTTTTGTTGTTTTTAATTTGGGTTTTATTGTATTTTTACACTTTAAAGATCTCAAACAATCTAATTGGTTTCATAAAAGAGCTTCTCCTTGTGAAAGTAATGCCCAAACTTGGCAAGTCCTGTGTCATGCTGGCAAAAAGTCTGCCATGATTACTGTTACAATGTTGTAGTTTATGCTTGTTTATTACTAGTGCTCTGGATTAAGTTGTGTTTTGGAGTTAATATTAAGTTTTATTTAAGCTCTTAAAAGAACAAAGAAGTAAGCTTGTTATAAAAGGTAACTGTTATAACAGCATTCTTTTCTGCCCAACAGAGATGTAGAACAGCTGTCAGTAAGAGAACTTTGCCATTCCAAGAAAGCTGCAAAGAGCAATACAGATGAAACGGATTCCAGGATTCGGGATACAGGCAATGACAGTGCTAGTACTGCCCCAAGGAGCACAGAGGAGTCTCTTTCAGAAGACGTATTCACAGAATCAGAACTCTCTCCAATACGAGAGGAACTTGTTTCCTCAGATGAGCTTCGACAAGATAAATCTTCTGGAGCGTCATCAGAATCTGTCCAAACAATAAACCAGACTAGTGCTGAATATTTAACAGTCATTTCAGACTCAAATGAAACTGCCAGTGACTTAAAGCCCAGCGCTGTAGGTGTTAAACAGTTTGGTACCCACTTAAGTTCAGAAAGTGCTAAAAGGTCTGTTAAGGGGGGACAAGAACCTAGTGAAAATACTGCAGATGTTTCCCAGCAGTCTTTACCAAGATTACACGGTAGTGAGGAGCATGGCAAAGAGTCAGAAGTTGGCAAGGATCGAGATTCCTCACTCGGAAAAGAACCGGATAATGAAGAGGAATGTCCACGTTGTGAAGATACCACAGACTCTGAAAAGAAAGAGCTGTCTAGTAAAGGAAAAGTGGTGGGAGAGCAAACTCAAGACTCAGAGGCAGAAGTTGAAGAACTCCGCAAACTCTGGAAGACCCACACTATGCAACAGACGAAACAACAAAGAGAAAACATGCAGCAGGATTCACAAAAAGAAATGAGTGAGAAAATTGTATCTGCAGGAGATGGGCGGATAGAAGGTGAGTCAGTGGGTATTTATGGATACAATGTTAGCCTTTGGATTTACAGTGTATCGCCCTCCAGTTCATTAGAAGTTTTGTGGTTTTCATTCTGTGTGCACATCCCCCCACATATTGGTTATATTTCAAATTGGCTTGAAGATATGCCAAAGTCAAACTAGCGGAGAAAATCCTGCTCAGGAAACTGAGGATACAGATAACTTTGTTACTATAATTTTTTCTCATTGAAATTATAGCTGTGGTCATATTAAATCACAGTGTCTTTGTAGGGGAGTTTTAAACAAGTCTATAAAATCAGGTCTATGACGCACTGGTTGCTGTACAGCTCACAATTGAAAATATTCTTTAGCAATCAATGAGCTGTCACTTAAATTTTGATCCCAGTGTACATGTGTGTGAATGCATTTCAGGGAATGAATTGATTATTTATAGCATGTCTACCTCGTGATTAAGGTTTGTGGTGTGAGCAACAAGCATCAGAGTCTTAACACCAGATTTGATACGTTAAGAATTTTTTTTTTCTCTTGTCATATTTTCGTAGCAACTAGAACAAAGTTAAGTGTCCAAAAAGCATTTTTTCAGGACTAGTAAGAGCTAGATGATAAGAAACTAATGCTGTGAATATGGGGAACAGCGAGATTTTATTTCTGAGTATCTTTATTCTTCTGCAAAGATCAGAGCTGGGGTTTATTAGTTGGAAGTTATCCTGAAGATCTTTTTTTTTTTTTTTTCCTGTAGAAAGGTGCTATGTCTTTAAGCAACCTAAATATGCTTCTGTATGTATTTGATTTTTCTTTTTAAAAAAATCATAGGTCACTTTCTGATGCCTCACCATCTTACTAAAGGAGATAAATAAGCTAGTTATTTTACTTGTGCAGTATTTTGGGGGCTAGAAAAAGTCTGTTAGTGTGTGACGGGCATTAAATATATGTGAAGTGCATTTGAAGGTCAAATGCTTTATGTTAATAATTAAAAGTTGAAATTACGTTCAGCAGAGGGGTACACTCTTCAACTGACAGAAATTTGTCTTACACTTCAGAATCTGATATAGTAGTTTCTGTTGGTTTTGTCTTTGTTTTGTTTTTTTCTCTTGAGAAAGTAACCGAATTTTAAAATTTGAAGCCGATGAACGGTTGCATCACTCTGTGATAAGTTTGACTTTTATGCCTTAAATTTTAGAAGTATTATTTTGGCAAGTATGTCAGCTAGCAGTAGTTGCTGATTGTGACTTATAAAAAATGCAGATACTAAGTGTTCTTTGCCACAATTGCTGCTTTTCTTACAGTTGAATATTATTTATAATTCAGTTGCATTAAGTGCTTTAGTTTTGGTTATCTAAAATATATTGTCATTGAGTGTCTCCAGGTTTTTTATGTGTTATGTGATCTGTACATTCACAGAGTATATGCACACAGATTACCTCTGTGCACAGTCTCACAGAAGAGTGCTGATTTAGAAACCTGCACACCCTGATACACCCAGCCGTGCTCAAGTTTGAGGGGGTAAAGTAGAAAGGAAAAAAAAAAACTTCAAAAAGGAACCCTTTTTTTTTTATTTGTACCAATTACTTCAGTTCAATTTAAGTAGGAATTGTTACATCTTTGTTATTTTTGCATGTTTATTAGCAGAATGCAAATAAACCAGTTAATTAAGAATTGATATTTCTCAGTCTAGATAGATTTGGTGAAACTGCTACAGGCACAATTAAATAGAACCAAAGTAAAAGCATAGATGTGCTGTTTAACTCTTGAGAGCCAGCAGACTAAAAATGACAGATTTATTAACAGTAGGTCATTTAAAATTTGAAATACCATAAATGCTCTCAAGTATCCCGTCTCAGAGTAAAACTCTGAAGTAGTCACACTATGAGTTTTGGATCATTGAGATACCTAGATAGTCTTTTTATCTCTTTTATATAGCAAGGACTTTGTTGTATTTTCTCCTTTGTGGGAGTTTTGAGCATTTAGGGTTTTGGGAACTACTACTATCTTGGCAGAAGTCAAATGTTTCTGAGTTTGGAATTAATAATCTATTTCCTCTGAATATTGAACAACTGATAAAATGCAAGTAGATAATTGTGAATAGACTAGAATAAATAAAAAGGACTCCCTTGTATCTATCTTTAATTTTATTGTTACCCAGGACTCTGTTATACTCTCCTATTTTAACAGATGTTTATGTTAACCATGGAACTGATATAAAACTAGATGTAGTTTTGATCCTTTGGAGAAATTGTAATG
This sequence comes from Anabacerthia variegaticeps, assembly GCA_035583185.1. Taxonomy (NCBI): domain Eukaryota; kingdom Metazoa; phylum Chordata; class Aves; order Passeriformes; family Furnariidae; genus Anabacerthia; species Anabacerthia variegaticeps. The sequence continues at coordinate 132,493,911 of JAWWEW010000078.1, forward strand.
GTCTATAGTTTGCTGTGTTTATAAACAAGCTGAAAGATCATTAATGATAACATGCCTGTTTGCTGCTTAGTTAGCTGAATATTTACAGAGATTGAAAGGAAAAACAAGACACACAACAGCCATTGATGAAAACTTTTCTCGTTAAGTCTGTGTCAAGCATACAAGAAAATATTGGAGAAACACACCAGAAAAGAGCATCTTAAATAGCCCTTCTGAGACTTGGGGGCAGGGCTAAATGGCTTGTTTTCATTCTGTCTGCTAGCTGGAACTAAAATCCCACTTCTCTGAGCTCAGAGAAGTTCCAGTGGCTACATCTGAAGGACCAAAATACTAAATATCAGATTGTTTTAAGAGTACTTGTCTAACACTGCCACAAAGCTCATGTGCCTGTCCTATGAAACAGGCTTTTCTGTTTCTTTTTAGTGTTGTTTTTTTTTTTAATCTGAAAATTCACATTTGAGCTGACACATGTAGGAAATACTTGCAAATAATGCATGTTATGGCTAACTTACCATACTACATAAGCAGGCATAATTCTAAAATATTGACTGAAAATAAGGAATCACACATTTAAATACTTACTGGGGGAAAAATACTCTTTTGTGGATCAGTGCTATTCTAAACTTTTTGTTGAAAATGTGATTGAGAAGACATCCAGTAGCGGTGTTTGTAGATCAAGAAGGTGGTGTTTTCTGTGCTTAGTGGATCTTTGGTCTGCATAGACACTGAAGGAGAACTTCAGCTATAAAGAAAAGATGAGTGTCGTAGAAAACTGTATTGTAATCTGTATGTACATTTAATACCAGAGGTAGGATAAATCCTTTGTTGACTTAACTGATGACAAGAACTCTTAAGTTTACCTTTTCCTTCCTTGAGTTATAAAAGTCTTTTGTGGCTGGAAGATTTGGGCAATTAATCTGGTAAAGAAACAATTTTAAGAAGGTTTTTTCCTTTACCATGTGCTGACTTGACAGTCCAGACCTTGAGGGTAATCATAGAATTCTGTTAGTTCAATTAAATACATTACTGGAGGGAAAAACCTCTACTGCAACATCCAGTATACTTCCTCTTGAAGTCATGTTCATACTATTGAGGTGTTTGATATAGCTAACAAAGTAAAATTCATCTTAATCCTGTATTAATAGTGCTAAACTTTTTCTGTTGTAAACAAAAAGTGATTAATTAACAGGTTTAATTAACATGTGTGAATCAAGCCAAAGTACTTATTTAACACTGTATCTTTTGCATGTATATGGGATATCTGTTTAAGAGTGGAAGGTTGTCTGATTCAGTATTGAGGGGAATGCATTGAGATTACCTTCTGAATACCTTCAAGCATGGGTGAAATACTTTCATAATGTGATCTGCAATTGGGAATAGAAATGAATGTGGGAATTACTGAATGTGTTGCAACCTGAAGTAAATTCTGCTGACGCAATTTATGTAATAGGCAGGTAATTATTACTGCTTGTTACCCCATCTCCCATTACTTCTTTATATAAATGTCCTACATACCTGTACTGCCTATTACAAAATCAGTGATTTTGTTAATCTCTTTTGTACATTGTGGATAGCTTACTTGTTCTTTATCAATAGGGTCTTCCATTACAAAAGAAAAAAGAAGACATCGATCTCACAAGTTTCTGCTTCTCAGGATTGGAAAACCCATGAGAAAAACATTTGTTTCTCAAGCAAGTGCATCAATGCAACAGTATGCACAGAGGGACAAAAAACATGAGTACTGGTTTGCTGTTCCACAAGAAAGGTAAGGAGTTAAACTGTAAAAATCAACACTTTGCAATAGGTCTTTATGCTTTATTTTTCTGCACCAAAATGTTTCAGTTACTGTGTGTATAAAGCATCACTAAAAAGGGTCGGTATCTGAGGATATTGTTGATTGGCTTGTATTTGCCACTGGGATACCTCATTACCTTACTGAAATTTTACTGATTTATTTGAATTACTTGTAGATTCGGTCAATAGTTTCTCATGATGTTATTTAGGCTTTTGTTTGTAGCAAGTAAATACTGAAAGAAAGATTCAAGTCAGTGTGTTGTCTGGTGGAGGAAGTGAGTTCTGCAACAAAGTTTTTATTGTCATTACCTGTGCTTCCCGTTATTTGGAAACTTCCTAAAAGTTTTGTCTGCTTCTTAGAGCTCTGTGTTCAGAAGAGCTGGATGGGGCTCCTATGTCTTATCTTTATATATGGAACATAAAGCCTTTTCAGGAAGCAACTTGATCGTGTCTACTGGAAAAATATCTAAATTTGTTGCACTCAGACGTGAGATGCCCATGCTCACTCACTGGTACAGTCTTGTATTCTGAAATGATCTTTACTAGAGAACTGTGGCTTATTTTGAACTTGAAGGTGATTTTTGGGGCTATTACATCCTTGTCAAAGAGTGGGGGGAAAAGAAAGAAACAAAAATCTATCAGCTATCATCTTGTGTAAATACCTACTCACAATGATCAAGTCACTTTTCCGTCTTTTCTTTTGAGCTGAATTGCATAGAATGTCCAGTTGGGGCACTGCAGTTGAGGACAGATATGGATCAATTGGAGAGAGCCAGAGGAAAACAGCAAGACTAATTAATGCCTAGAAAGTGTAACATATAAAGAAAATTAGAAGTAAGTGGGGTTCTTTAATCTAAAGGAGAAAAGGTTGATTATCATTTCATACTTATGTTGGCTGCAGCAAGAAGGAAAGTAGATTTTTTTTTTTTTGTGTCCGCTGTGAACGGAAACGTGTAATGGACTGAAATTACATCAAAGTTTTTGAGTTATCCAACAGAATTGAGTCTATGCTACTGTATCACTAGCCCACTTTTAAACGTCACCCCCGTTTCCTCTTAAGTGCTGGAGATGATGCAGATTCTAAAGTCAAATGTCTAGTCACACTGATTCTGGTGTAGTTAATCCCGTCTGGGCCAGATGTCCTCTTGTGGTTACAGTCAACTCAAATTTGCTTGTTCTATTAGTGCCATATTTAATTTGAAAACTGGTAAACGTTTCACATATGGCAATGATGTCTAGCTCAGTTAATTAAAATTATTATTGTCTCTTTGGTTCATTTTCTAATGTAGCAGAGCGAGTACTTCTGCATAAAGCAGAATTTATCACCTATTTTGGAAGAAATGGTTCTTAGTTTGCAGTCTGTATCTGATCTCCTTGGAAATTACTCTGCCTATAAAGGGTCTCTCTCTAAATGCATGACAGTATAGAATCAGTTCTTTATGCATTTACTGTGTGTCCTGTGGTTTTTCTACACAAAAAGTCACATAACCTCATATTGTAATGTTTGTTTTCTTAATTTGGCTTTAAACTTGCTGAGTGCTACTCTGCGTAGGTCAAAATATTTAGTGTCAATCCAGTTGTCTTTGCCACTTAGTGGTAAGAGAGAAAAGTAGGTGTCTGACAAACCTGCATTATTTCACTGTTCTTAATCTCAAATGAGCTAGTCTGTGAAGGAGTGTCTTAAGAGTTCCTTAAGCATCAAGTTTTATGTGCCTTTTTTTTTTTTAGCTGCTATAATTATACACAATTTCAAGTTCTTGAAGTGAAAATCAGGATTTTTTTTTAAATTTTTCTACTTATATGACATCTCAAAATTGATATACCTCATTCAGTGCATGAAGAGTCTGCGCCTTCTTGTTTTGACTTCTGTAATAGAATTTGTCAAACTTTATGCATCTGAAATGTTTTATTCTCTCTTACTGCCAGAGAAAGATTTGTCTTTTTTTTTTTTTTAGTCTTTCACCAATGTTGTCCAGGAACCTTAATTTTAACAAAGGTGACTTTGAATAGATGACCTTGTTCAGAGACTATTACTGCACACCTGTGTGCAGCATCCCTTTAGGCAGAGGCACATGAAAAATATAAATGTATTTTGAGAGACATTACTGCTCTGCATCTCTTGCTGTTCTTCCAGTATTCAGTTTTGCAAGGAGCGGGGAAAAAAATTTTCTTCGTGTTAATCCAGTATACAGATTCACTGTAGCAAACATTTCTGAAGAGAGACATCAGGAATATTCAAGTTCTTGTAAGCAGAGCCATAAAGCTCTAACTCTGAAACTCTTTTCCATGATGAAGTGGATTCATTGCAGGTCCTTTTTCTGAATATTTAGTCTGCAGGAAATATAGTACAGACTGACATCCACTAGGATTGCAAATAACTTTGTTCTGTGAATTCGGGCATTTTGCTCTTTCAAACTGGAGAACCATACCATTTGTGGCAGATAACTTAAAAAAGGTAACTTTGAGTCTTGGTACCTACTGCAGTTAGGACAGTCTGTAGTTTATGATTTACAGATATATATATGTGTGTGTATGCTTTCGGCCTTATTCCCTCATGTCTGTAGTAATTCTCACACTGCATGATTCTGGTTATATGTCTTGAGAGTGTTCAGCTTTTCTTCAGGAGTGGGGAAGACAGATATGCAGACATCTTTAAATTCCAATTTTATTTGTTCTTATGTAACTCTTTCTTTAAAAAAAAAAAAAAAGGAAAAAAGAAATTACTAGTGGTTTATTTTGGAAGTTATTTCAGATGTAAGTAGAGGTTTCCAAGTGGTTGAAAGCCCATACTTATATATGAAGTCACAGCTAATTCATTCCTGACTTGCTTCCTCTTTTTACTCCAGTGTCAGCTTCATACAATTAAAAAGAGAGAGCTAACTAGTTTTTTTCAAATGTGTCTCTAATATCTAGTAAATCATGAAATAGTAAGTATTTTCATTTTAAATACTTCATATTATTAGACATGATCGAAAAGTTCACGAACTTACTTATTTTTCTTCTCTCTATCGTTGCTTGACTTCTCCAGGACAGATCACTTGTATGTCTTCTTTATCCAGTGGAGTCCAGAGATATATGCAGAAGATACTGGGGAGTCTCTTCGGGAACCAGGATTTATAGTGGTAAAAAAGAAGGAAGAGCCTGAAACTAGTGAAGAATCTACTACTGAAGATGCTGCTAAAGAGTGGGAGGTATGGAAGAACAGTGTCAAATATTATTCTAATATATTGCTATGAAGGTATTAAAAAAAAAGTGTTAAGTACTTTCCAAGAAGAAAAAGAAAGCAATATGCTATATTAGTCTGATTACTATGATCATGACTGTTTAATTTGTGCCATCCTAATGTTTTGCTCTAACATCTGGTCAGGGCAACATTTTGCAATTGCAAGTCATTTTTTTGTCGAGCAAATTGTAATTGAAAACTCCCAAGTGAAAGGAATGTGAGAACAGGAAAGAAGTTGTAATTTTGATGAAGCAGACGTAATTTTCAGTCTTGTAAACTGATAGTTTTTTGATATTTATTGTTCCTATATGTAGAATATTCAGTATTTATTGGTAAGACCCATAAAAAAGGGACAACATAAAAAGAAAGGAACATCTATGTTGTTTCAGTAGTTCAGTAATTTATTTTTCAGTTAAAACTTCATGCATTAAGATGCTGTTGAATGAATTCTAGAAGTAAATTGTAACTGGAACTGTCTCTTAATTTTTTTATAGCAAACATATTTCTCTCATGTGAATCTGTGTCCACTGTGTTTCTATGGACACATCTTTACATGTCTACGTGGTTTCATTTTGTAGTGTACATACAGTTAAAGCACTTGTAGTCTTGTACATTCAAGTGTTGGTCAAAAGTTTGATGATTCTTGTCATATATATATATATATATTGTGGAAGTATCCCATCAGTGCTGTTTAATTTGAGTCTCAGGACAGCCATTGTCATCTCTGACTGTAGACTGATCTTTTGCTTTTCTTCCCCCTACTCGCACTCTGCAGTGGAGAACATTGAAATTAAGGAAGCCTACACTTTTGTTTTATGTAGAGGGTAAAAGAAATTTTAAAGAGCTGCAATAGTCTTAACTACAAGTGGTAGTTTTCTGCTTAGCTCTAAAATGTAGAATCATGGAACTCTGACTTCAAACTTACTTAGGTGAAGTATTAGGCTGTGGTTAGAAAACATCTCTGCAGCTCAGTGCTTTTGCATGAACCATTTTTTCTTTGAGACATTGAAATTAATATCATAAAAACATGTCTTCCAAACCTTCATATTTTCAGTATATGTATAGCTTGAGTGTTTTTACGAGCAGTGTTATTTTGGTATTGACTCCTGCTCGATGCCTTTATAAGTGTTTGATGTTTTAAAACTTGGCCTTTTGGAATGTGGGGATCAGTGAAAAGTAATCAGTATTACAGTTTAAAGCACAGTATGTCTCTCTTTTAATGAGTTCTTCAACAACTTAGCACCTTAATATAATTACAGAATAATTTCCACAGAAAATAGTGAAAGTTTTTATTCATGGTTAAATGTGGTAAATTTTTAAAAGCTATTTCTGAAGATATTTGAGGCAATCCATTTTCTGGAAGTATTAAAATCTGTAAGTTATGTACCATAGGATGAGGCCTTGGCTTAAGCCTTTATTTAGGTCTTCTCTGGCAACAGTTTTAGAAAACATATTTCAGAAATACTGTAATTTCTGTGTGTTATGTGAAACAGTCAAGCTTGGATTTCTTAATGTTATCAAATAATAATTTTCTAGGTTTAAAAGTTAGTGTGATTAATGAGATGGGTAACTTTATAAAAAAGATCTTATGCAAATACAAGAAATATGTTAATGTGGTCCTTTGTTCATTTTAGCTTGAGTAATATAACTTCCTATGACTGACTTCTACACAAATCTGAAAACTTTGCTTAAAAGCTAAGTTTTTAATTAGAAATGTTTGACAGTATGAGATGGTTAAAGTTGTGATTACATAAAACTTCTTTAGTGGCTGTTGAAACTTGCTAGAAAGTATCAGTAAATACAGGGAATTGTAGCTGTTGTTGTCAGACTCCTTTCTCCCGTGGAATTTCAGTCATTATTTTCAATCAATATACTTCTTTCCTTTAACTCAACAAGCTTTTCCTCTGTCAGGTTTCTCTCCAGGTGCAATCTTAAGTAGCAGGTGAAGGCTATAATTGAAACCCTTTAGTAGGTATTGGACTGGAAAACAGAATGCTTTCTTCAGATCACAGGGATGGGAGAATTCGGGGTGGAAGGGAAATGGAAAGCAAAGTCTTGATGTGCAAATACTTCACAAAGTACTGTTGATCTACCAAAAGATGAAGGCAGTGGAGTATATTTCTTTTCCAAAAAGTGTTCTCCGTGTAATCATTGAATGCGATCTTAAAACTAGAGAAACAGGGATGAGGATTAATGGGTAACCCAGGTGTGGTGCTCTGAGGCAGTTTTTTTCTTTGCTAGTTCAGTGCTAATACATGCAGCTTTTTACCAAGAGACTTTAAGGAAGCACTGTGCTTTTGTTTGCTTTTTTTTTATAGTGGAAAAGAAGTTATGGGGAAAATGAATAAGTAAAAGCAAAGATCAGTAACATATAAAACAAGTAGAAGGGGTTGGTTTATGCATTTATTAAATGGATCAATGAATAGGACTGAACTCATACTCTGAACTCACTTCAGTTTTTCATCTACTTATTCTTCTACCTGTATTACAGGGTGGTTTGTTCCTTATCAGCTTTTCCCTGAAGTGATCCAGTACATGTAACCTCAGCTGATCTGGTAGCAAAGCTATGAAGACTCTTGCCATTGTATTAAACATTAGTTTAATCAAATACTGCCTTGTACAGTGTTTGAAAAATCCAGCAAATCCTTTAGCTCTTTTTATAATATGTTGCACACTTATTTCTAATAAGTCAGTTATCTATACACTAGGAGTCTGCAGCTATCTAACATTACCATCAGTAAAGATGAGTAATTCATAGTTACTGAGTTTGAAACAAACTCTGTGTGAGGTATCTTGTATCTGCTGTTGCTGATGTTGTTCCTCATCATCTGCCTTCCTGGGAGGCCTGTGCCATTGGCAAAGCATCTCTAAAAATGACACTTTCCTCACTTAAGAGTAGTCTATGCTAAAGATTTGTCTCTGGTGTCCACTAGAAATGAATAGGCAATAATTTTATTTCATGTATTATCTAAGAAATTAAACTGGTGATGCCGAGTTCTCGGTTGTATTTTCCCCATCCATTTTTCATAAGTACCTCTTTTATCTTCTTGTACTGAAGCAAATGGGTTTACATCAAAGAAGGTGTTTTGAGTTGTGTGGGATTGTTAGATTTTTTTGATGTGGCTGTGTTACGGTGGTGGGGTTTTTTTTACTGTCTGTACTGAGCCATAGACATATAGAGGTATATTTATCATGATATTCTTTTCTTACTTGATGTGTCTAAGTTCAAATGCTAATGGGTTTCTGTATCTGTTAGCACAAATAATGAATACTGCTTTGTGTTAATAAACAAATGCTTTCTTCTAAACATATTCTGCATCTAAGCACGTCAAGACTTGATAGCCAGCCAATTCCTTCTGTTGTACAGTGCTTCAGAAACAACTTCCATCAGTACTTTACGGTCTAATCTTGTCTCCTTTTTTAGTTTGAGTTGTGTATGTAGTGGGTTCCTATTTAAACCTGAAATCTGTTAAGGAAACAGATGAATTGCTCTGCACTAGAATAATTCTTATTTAGAGAGTTGAGTCTTCCTTTCCCCTTCCCCCAGCTTCCCCGTCATTTGATCTCATTTCTTGCCATTATTCAAGATTGAGTCATACTTCAGGTCCATGTAAGTCTAAATACTCTTCCACAAGATATTTGAAAACAGGAAACTTGTCTTAGGACCCACAAACTGCTCTCAAAGTAGTTGGGAGCTCATCTGTTTTAATGTTTTCATTAGCTTGTTCATTGTTTAGAAAATACAGGAAATGTGTATGATTTAAAGCTGTCTGGAAGTTGATTTTCAAAACAAAATATAAGTTGATAAATACTTGCAAATAATTTTTCCCAGGCACTATTGGTCATGTTCTGGACTTGCATTTCATAATAATTACCTTTGGTTTTGCATATTAAATGTCTGTAGAAAACACAGACATAATACTTCTGGAAAGCAGTACTTTGTAGTAACTCACTTGTCAAACTGAATTTCAGTTAGAACTTTAGATGTGGTTTGAAAATGCTTACTAGATCAGACCATTAGCTGCAAGTGAAGTTCTACGTTTCCGAAATGGTCTTTGACTTAGACACTCAAAGTTTTCCCACTAACAAGACTGTAATTGCTGGAGTGTCTCAGAATTCTATTTCTGTGTATTTGTAGAAATGTGAAGGTCGCAAACAGAGATTGTCTCCTGGTCAAATAAGCACCTATGTCCATTATTCTAATCTTGAAATGTTTTTCAGTTATTAAGTTCTTTATTGCATCTCGACTTTAACCTATAGCATTTCTATATTCAAGTAGATACTGAAGTTTTAGAATGCACTGCTGTATTAAGTTTTCTATGTTCTTCATTACGTTTTTTCTATAAATTTGCTTCCATTCCCTACTTTATACTTCAGTGCTTGGATGCTAGTGCAACAGCTGCTTATGTCTTACATTTTAAAATGTGGCATGAACATAATGCTGTATGACAGGCTGGATAATACTGGATCAGCAGAGAGAAGAGGAAGCCTAGAAGTTGTAGGCTTCTTGAATGAAACAGTACAGAGAATGTAAATGTAAAGATGCACCATGCTAACAGTCCTCAAAATAAGAATATTTTTCCAATATGTTTCTTGAAAGGTTGTCTCTTTATGATAACACATTGGCTATATAAGCTAGATGGTTATTTGTTTTTTTACATTGTGTATTGCCAGTTAAAAAGTCAGATGTGTTGCTATGCAGGTGTTACTGTGCATTAGCACAGCTTGTTTAATAGGCTTTGCTCTTGTACTGAAGGATGAGTCTCTTGAATTCCAGCAGTCATGTGCAGTACTAGAAATGTTTCTGTGAATTTGTTGTGATTGAAGACAGACTCTGGTGTTTATTTACGTAATCTAATGCCCTTTGCAGAGATTAGTAACTTTCATTCTTGGTTTTGAAATTCACTTGAGCAATAATGTACTGTCTCTCAACTTCATGCATGGTGTATTTCTTGCTCTACCCTGTTTATTGTCTCTACTTAATCTGTTTGAAATCTATTTATAACTTTTAAGAGAAAATGTAGGACTTGTGATGAATTGAAGCTGTCCTGTAGTTGAAATCATGAATGTGGAATTGTCATTGGTGGTTATTTCATGTATCTAATAGATCTGGGACAGTCCCCCTGCTAAGAGTTAAAGCAGAACCATTGAACTAAAAAGCTTGTGCTTTTGAGATTCCTAATGGCTTTCAGCATACCTTTGAAAATTCTGAAGAGTACTTTGTGATGGAAAAATTCGGCATTTTTTCCCCTCCCTTTCTCTAAGCTGTTGACAGGAAGCAAAGGATGACTCCTCAAATTAGACTTCCTTTGTTAGGGAAACTTTATCAGCCAGTGAAAAAGCTGTGCTATGTTGTATTAATACCACTGGAGATAGCTTTTGTAATGTTTAGTGGGTTTTGTACCTATAAAAGGGAAAGCAATCAGACCCCAGTAAGCTGTAATCCTGTGTTAGCTCCAGCTGCAACAACTTCTACAAAGACCCAGTTGTTCTAGAAGACAGAGTAGTAGTTTTTCATAGGAGCCCATACCCGATTTTTATTTTTTTATTTCAACTGCATTTTAACCTCATTACTCCTGAACTTGGCACTTGTTTCTTAGTCATCTGAAAGACTTTTTGTACAAAACAGAACTTGTCTGGCTTATCTTTAGTAAGAATCAGACCTTAATTCAGGTGACTTTTGTATGATTTAGCATCAAAGTGTGAAACTGCCTTTCTTTCATATAGTAGGATTCCATGCAAAGATGATGATTTAAGTAGTCTGAACATCTAGGTTAGGTGTCCTCCTACTTTTTAAGTTCTTAGCAACTTATATTCTAAAACTGTAGTAAGAGAAGTAAGCATACAGGACATATATTTCTCGTCAGAGCTGTAAAATGCTATTCTAAATTTAAAATATGTTATATGATGGTAACAAAGTCTAGAGTTGTTTTCTGTCATATTACATTAATGTGTATTAAAATGATGCTATTTTAAACACTACTTGAGGCTCTTTCAGTTTTTTCTTTTGTCCTTTTTTGTGATTGGAGGTTTGATTATCAGCCATAAAATGCCTTTTTGATGTAATTAAGTAGCAATCTCATCTTTTTAAAAAATGCATTCTAACACGTAGACAGGCTGCTAAAAGTGAAACTAATGTCATTGCTTATTGGTTTATTTGTTCCCAGGAAAACCAATACAACAGCATAAAAATGAGCCTTTTTATCAGTCAGAAATGCAAATGACTTAGGAAAGGCACTGAGGCACTTAAGTTATACAGTCTGGTTCTTATAATTTATGTGTTTTCTCAATTTTAAAGGCTGCTTCTGAAATTGGAATACTAAATTCAGAGAACAGTCTTATTTTTTGCATACAATAGAATAGATACAATCTTCTCAGGAAATGCTTGAGGATGCTTATTTTCAGCGTATCACATTTGTGACTCTGTCACAAAGCCTGTTTGCCTACAGAACCTGCTTCATGTGGAATCAATGGCAAGTTGTAAATAAACTGAGTAATTATGCCCCCCAGCCTTCCCCCCTTGGTATCCTTGTGGGATAACGTCTGTCTCTTAAAAGGGCACAAGCACAGGAAATATATTAGTTTTTACTACTGCAATATTACTCAGAAAGCATGACTATTAAATATAGGTATTGTAGAATTGAACATCACAACTTTCCTATTGCTGTTAGCTGCAAGGTGAAACAGAAGAATGCCATGTTATCCAACTGCAAAGACATTCACATGTATCAGCTGATAACTTGAAATCTGGTATGGCAAAAGGTGTAAACTAGGTAATTTATTTGGAGTGGAAATAAGAGATTTCATTAGTTGTATCTTTATTTGTTGACATTCTTTCTCTGCTTCTCCGTTAGTGTTTTTTAAGACAGATTAGTTTATTAGAAGAAACAACATTGTGAATTACAATTACTGAAAGGACAATGCACATGGATTGTGTATTGATCTTTAGGTTGGTTACAAACTAACAATGGCAATAACAAGATTATCATTCAGTGTGATTGGATACATTTTCTGTTGCTCCGCGGTCTGTGTAGCAAATAAGTGGACGTGCTCAATGTTTGCTGCTGTTCTGCACATATGTCAGGTCTGAGCCTGTAGTCCTCTCTAGAATCTTGTCATTTAGAACTTTTGTGGCAAGGCCTACATTAATTGCAACAAGATATGAGACTGATTTAAATTAACAGATCAATAGTATAATCCACGAACACACAAAAGAATAAAAGGACAGTTTATTTATCTTTAACTACGGGGTGCTACTGGAGTCAAATTTCTCATTTGGGCTTCTTTCTCTGACTAATAGAAATACGTCTTACACTGTTTGGGAAATATAAAAGTGTTACAGGGCTGCAGAGGAGGTCAGTCACACGAGAAAACTTTTGCCCCTTTTACGATTGCTGTTTCTTGGTGCTGCTCAAGCTCTCCTGTCCTGCTTTCCACGGCCCTCCCCCACCCGCGGGCGGGGGCTGCTACTGCGGCAGGACTGAGCATCCAAACAGGCTGCCAGGAGGTCTGATAAAGTTACTGGTGCATTCATTCCTATTGAACTTTGCAGCTGTAAATAAGTGAAAAAGTGAGTTGTCAGACCTAACAAAGAAGTTTATTGCTCTCTCTTCTTTTGAGCATGTTGCCAAAATCCTTTTGAGACGCTCTGGTAAAAGCCACTTATATTTAGAGAGAAGCTAAAAAGTTCCAAGCAAATTGTTTGAATTGTTTAAGATAAAATATTTTAGTACAGAAAATTTGTCAATGGGTCAGATTCTTTTCTTCCTCCCTCTGTTTTGACAAAACAGTGTGTTGACAAGTGTTAAAGAGGAATATTTTTGTTTTTCTAAGGGAGGGAAAAGATGGCCGCTGAAATAGTTTGTGGGGGAGTTAGTTGTGTGGCTAGCTTTTGCTTTCTGGCTTAAAGGTCTCATGTCCAGGGAAAGTTTGCATACTCTCCATTCTTTTAAGATTTCCCAAACTTGGCAGGAAGGTTGGTGGTGGTGGTGTCTGTACCCTGTGTTTTATTTTTAATATTGATGGTAATTCTTATTTGAAACAGTTTTAAAGTCATCCAGTTTGGGGGTTTTTAAGCTCGTTATTAGTTCACTTATTATTTGAAAAATACTCCAAACCAAATAAACCCAAACATGTAAGTGGTTTATTGTTGCAATCTTATACCATTTGACTGTGTATCTAGTGTATTGTTATATATCTCAATTTCTTAAATGCCAGCTTCAATGTCCTAGTGATAAAAATGTTTTTATTTGCCGCCTTAATAGTTCTCATAAGTTAGGACAAATTGACTTTTAGAGTGACCAGCTCCTAAGTACGGTTTTACTGACAAGAAAAACAATTTATCCATACGAATGTTAGATACTATTGCAAGGTTCCAGTACACAGTCTGCAGTAAAATACAAGTTTTGGTTCTGGTTTTCTGTGCTTGGACATCTTGACTTTTAGATCATACTGCAACAGCATGAGTGAGCAATGATTTAATGTTTTGATGCTGCCTGATGCTACCCTGACCTATTTGTTTCTTTTACACAGAATTTGGAGCATGGGTGGTGTGGAGTTTTTTGGGCTGTTTTTGTTTGCTTGTTTGGGGAAGGGTGTTCTTTTTTTGTTTTGGGGTTTGGGGTAGAGAGTCTCCAAGTGTTACTACAAGGAAATTCTCAAAAGGTTGCTGTGCATTTTACTGTTGCACATGTCTGTTTAAATAAACATCCTTCCTTAAGGGGAAAAAAAATGAAATTATTATTCAAAAAATACTTTATTGCTCCGTTATTACTGCATTTAACCCATACAATGAATTTAGCTTATAGGCAGGAGGATTCATTTTAGTCTTGTAGCGTGCAAATTGAAAATATTGTGAGACTAACAATTCCCGAATTTTTCAAAAGCTTTTATTCAAATAGTATTTTAAGTCTTCACTGACCACTTTTCTAAGTGGTTCTGGGCTCAAAGAAATGCCTGACAGGGTTTATATATGATTGTCAACATAAGGAAGACAAACTGCTAGTTTAATACTGAGTACAAGTTTGTTACCATTAGAGCTTGTTTATGAACAGTTATGCTGTAACACAATATTACAAGCGGTTCTTGAGGATGATTTTTGTATTTCTCTGTGTTGTGTAAGAACAATTAAGTTGTTCTGTATCTTTAAATATTTTAGCCTTTTTAACAAACTAGTGTTCTGCAACCACACTTGAACACAGGAAACCTTTCTTCTTCTGTGCCGTCATCGTTTACGATACATCCCCCTACTGTACACGCGCTCATTTGTTCCCTGCCTTGTCAGTCAAATGTGAGCGTCTGGCAGACTATCCTGTCAGCGTGTCGGGGGACTCTGCCTGTGCCTGGAGCTGACAGCAGGTACAGAGAATGCTTTCAAACAGCCTTGAATTGTATTTTTCATTTTCGTTTCCTTTTTTAGTATCATTTTATTTTTAGAAGGGAAATGTCTCGTCTCTGGTATGGGAAGAAGGAAAGAAAGCACCAGCCAGTTAATCGTAGATGCGCTCTGGTAATTTCAGTGTAGTGTGTTCATTTCTGTTATTGCAGTCTTTAAATGTTGTGGTACACAGACAGTTTCTGGAAGTCTGAATTTCCGATGTGTAAACAGGATGCCAAGCCATGAATTTTCATTACCTTTGGCACATTAGCTAATTGCTGATATTCCATTGGCATTAGATAAGAGAAACTGCTTTGAACGTTAAGGGTTCAGCAGTTTTAAGGCGAAGGTGTCTTTTTCCTTTGGAGTAATGCATTTTCTCACCAGAAAACGTGATTTATAGCAAAATGCTGAGAAAAGGAGTTTGCATTGGCATTTAATTAGAGCAGTGTAAATCTTCTGACTTATCATTACCTTCTCAGAAGTCATTCAACCGTAGGAAGGTCTGATAGTACTTCTAAATTCAGGAAGTTAAGTATGCTGTAGTCCCACTCTCACATGTGTAATGGGGGAGAGAACAAATACCACTGGTTTTGCAGTGTAGGTTATAGTTGCATTAGATTATAAAAGTAACTGTGGGATTTTTTCAGTGTTCTTTTTCCCAAACAGGCTTTCTGCAGTAGTATTTATTTTGTAATAGTATATAAAGGAAGTGGTTTTCAGTGAGACTTAGAAAACAGTAATCCCTATCTTGGGGATAGGGAGGAAATGATCATAACAATATACTTGTTTGTGCTTTTACCCAGTGGTAAATCTGGAAGATGGTTTTCATTTCAGCTCTGTGACAGGCTTTTTACTGTCTTTTTAAGAGTTACAGATCTCCTGGGTTTTGATACATACTTTTTTTGAGGCACTGTTGACTTTGGCTTTTTTCATCTTTTATTTATTTATGGGTTTTTAGTCTTTATCTTTTATCTATTATTTTTATCTTTATTTGTAGCCAGCCTACTTGCAAAGTATGAAATTGTCTTGTTGCAGCAAATGGTTCTGTAAATGTGTGTTCCTACCTAACAAAACGTTTTTGAAGTAATAGGCGCTTAACTTTCCTCACTGGTAGTGGAGTATAAAATGGAGATATAATACCTAAATGAACTGAAATGATATTTTAACATACCAGTTTAAAAAGTGTCTGAAGTTCACCAAGGATGTGGGTTTTTAACACATATCTATATACATAGATAAATAAATATATCTTGCCCAGGTAATTAAAAAATATGCCTTGTTATACTTTTTTCCCTTAGGATCAACACTTAAGTTTAGCCAGAGTCTAACTCTGTTTATAAAAGTAATACAGGCTCTTAAGGAGAGACTGAACTAAAGAGGACCATGTGGATCATCTTTGCTGAGAGAGGTAGAGAACAGGTTATTCTAACGTGTAAGAGAACTCAGAAAAAGAGGCTATATGGGAATAGATGGGAATATTTTTAAAATGTTGCTATGTCGACAAGATATGCTTTACTCTTGAAGTTGGGTTTTTTTCTTCAGTTAATGATCTTAAAGCTCATGCAAGTGTAACCTTTTTAGAGAAAAGAGGGAAGGAGTATTGGTATAATTACTTCCGTGTTATGCAAGACAATGGGAAGCACATTAAAGAGACTGGCAGCACATATGAAGTGTACAGGTTTCTGACTAAATCTCTCATTAGTGGTTGTTCTGAAATTTGGATGAAAATTCATATGAAATAAGAATTGATGGACGAAATAGAGTGATCTAATAAAAGAAGAACTAAGTTTCCCTGGATTATTTACCTGAAAGGCCTTTTCCTGATAATAGAGTTAGTTTTGGGCTAAGTGTTGTAGCTTTTGATACTTTCCCAGGATAAGTGATCACAATTTTGGTGACTAACTAGTGCATTATGCTCCCCCTTTAAAAAGCCAGTAATGTTAGCTTCCCACTTTTTAGTAAATGTTTGGTATTTACTGTGTCTCTTTAGTTACTGCAATACAAGAGATGCCAGTAAGTTTCTAGAATGTCAAAAATGCAGGCTATGATTCTTCCTATCAAAGCATTTCTGACAAAAGACATCAAACAATGCAAGAGAACAAAAGGTGGATTGCCTTCTTTGGGAATGGCTGTCCCTGCTTTTCAGAGCTTGGATAGACAGCATAGCCAAAGGGGACAAAACCAATGAAAACTGATCTTTGGCTTTTATATTCTTAAGATATTAATGTGCAAAGGGAATTAAAGTGGTGTTGGTTTTAATAGTTTGAAATATTTAAGACTGTTACAGCTTCTGAGGTTCTGATCTATTGGTTAACGCTAGTTGGCAAGCTAATACCTGTAGGTCTTTGGCTATTATGAAGATATAATAATAGGGGCTTACATGTGACATATAAGAATTAGTACTTCTTCCCTCTGGATGTCAGAAGTGCAAGGTTGCATCAATCCAGTAATAACCCTACAGAGATTTTTAAAGTCAGCTTTCCGTACTAAGTTTTGTTTTACAGTAATGAGTGAACTAACGGTCTGAGGGGTTTTAGTAAAAAAAAGCCAGAGTGAAATCCAGTTTCTTACACAGATCACTAGACCTAAACCTTTTCGTGATGACAGATACTTGCCATACCCATTGTCCTAAATAGTTTGAGGGTTTATGCATCATACCACATGTTCCAATGTGGACCTGTCCTATTGAGTCCAGAGGAGAGCCAAGCTGATCCAAGGGCTAGAACACCTCTCCTGTGAAGACAGGATGAGAGAGTTGTGGCTGTTCAACCTGGAGAAGAGAAGGCTCTGGGGAGATGTTATATCACCTTTCAGTACCTAAAGGGGCTACAAGGGAACTGGAGGGGTACTTTTCACAAAGGCATGTAGTGACAGGACAGGGGGGAATGACCTTAAACTGGAGAAGGATTGGTCTAGATTAGACAGTATTAAGAAATTCTTCACTGTGAGGGTGAATATTCACTGGAATAGGTTGCCCAGAGATGTTGTGGAATCGTCATCCCTGGAGGTGTTCAAGGCCAGGCCTGGATGGGGCTCTGAGTAACCTGGTCTAGTGGAAGGTTCCCTGCCCATGCTAGGGAGATTGGAGCTAGATGGTCTCTAAGGTCCTTTTCAAACCTAACCATTCTATGATTCTAGATCTTCTGTTGACTTATTAGGTGCTATATCGATTACCTTTTTAATAATTGGGAAATATTTGGCCCCCTAAAAATTGCAGTCAAATTACAGTAGCAGATGAACATTCAAAAAAGTTGATTATAAATGAGTAGTAGAAGCTTATATTTTCTCTGTATATTTTTAATTATACAGAATCTGAAGTTGATCCTTAGTTGATCCTTTTTCTGATTAAAGTAAGAGACAAGCATTTTCATACTGGGCTGCAATTCAGTTACTTCTAAGCATGTGTATCACTTTCTTGTCATACCTGAGAGGATCTTTGCAGGGTAGTATCAGAACTGAGATGTAACCTTGCTCAGACTGCCTTCTGGAGTGGCAGCTTGAGGTCAGGCACCAGGTGCTGTGGTTTCAGCAACTGAAACTGTTTTGTTTCTCTGCTTGCTAGTGCTGAAATTTCCTTAAATGGTTTTGCAAGGGAGTTGGGGTTTATTGGTCGTGTTGCTACAGATCTTTTTGTTTGGTTGGTTGATTTTTTGGACAAAATGAGTAGGGTTGCCTGGCCTGCCTCATGAAGAAAGTAGTTTTCTTAAATCTAATTCTTAGTTATTTACAGAAGCTTCCTAAACTGCTTGATATTTTCCGTGTTAAATTTAGTTCTCTTGCTGGCGTTCTCTCTCAAATTAGTGTTTTCTTATATCTTGAAAAAATAGCTTGTTATTAAGTTTTACAGACTCGGTGTAATGCTGTGTGCTGCAGGCTTTATTTGCTGTTTTCTGAAGTTCATTTATTCTGATTATTGCAGATATTTTATCTTCAGTTTATGCTAATTAAAACTTTGGTACAGTTGCTATGGGCTTAGAGCACATTGAGGCAGATACTTAACAGTTCATTCTGCAAAGCTGGGGAGACAATAGTGGTCACAGGGAGAATGCTGCTGTCATGTGACATACTCAGCATTTCTGTCCGTGCTCTGGAAAACAGCCTGGTGTGCAGAACAGTTCGGGGAGGGCCAGCTTTACAGATACTGAAAGAGCGAAAGAACCATGCTGCCAGCCAAACTAGGACTCTGCTGTCGTTCTCTGGTCTTGAAGTGGCTAGCTGTTGTCCCTTCTGTTAGGATATTGTTATTAGGAGATGCCTCTGCCCAAACGAAGGTGCCAAAGAGACCATATGCCAAAGTCAATAGTATGGATTTTATTTAACACTGAATGAGGTAGAGAGAAATAGAAAGGGGGGATGGGGGAAGAGAGAGAGAATGAGATGGACAGATTAAGTAAAATGATAAAGATACAACCAGCACATGGATTCTGATGGCATCCTGCTGGTCCTTCTTCTTCTGGTCTTCTCCGTGGTGAGGGTTCCCAAAGTCATGCTTTTGGGGTACCACTTTTATACAGTCCAAGTCACAGATATTCACGGGATATCACAGGTGTTCCCACAATTTAGGATGGCATAGATGTAAGCAGTTGTTTTCTTTCCCACCTTTCCCACAGCTTGCACAGTGGAATTTTGTCTGGTATACTAATTTCAAACCTTTGCCTTTGTTTACGTCTAGAATTAACTCTTTCTTTTCTCCCAGTTTTACGTGGTGGGTATTTTTGTTCGGGTAGGTTACCCAGATGTGCCTTACCAGGCCTGGTTCTTGTTGCCATCTGCTCTTATCACAAGTTCCTACTGTGATGTCTTATCTTAAGGGAATTTCCTTCTTTGATATTGTTTGGACACAATTAAGTGCATTCTTTAACTCCTGACAACTCTCTTGTCACCAGTAGAGTGACAGAGAGCTGAACCATCTGAAAACCACACAAGACAGAAAATGGATAGCTTTGCAGCCACACATTAAAAATTAATCAAATTAAATTAGTCATAGAGGTTTGGTTGTTTTGATTTTGTTGCTTGGGTTTTTTTTCCAAATGATACCTTATAACTGTTTATGTGATGTGGCAAACCCCATGTATTAGTGCATTATTGTGATGTTATCAATATATCCCAAATCATATTTGTGATGGAGAGAGCTGCTTCTTCAATATTGTATTCTCTCAAGCACTGTGTTTTTTGGGGGGAGAAAATTAATAATATGAAAAATAAAGTTAGTGTTGCCTCTGAAAATATTCGCAGCAGCATTCAGTTCACAAATGCACCTTTTGTTTTTATCAGAAACCATTTACAGACTTTAGAAAAGGTTTGATCCTTTCATCCCCCTCCCTGTTTACTGATGAACTGGAGATGAACTGATGTTTTGAGACAACTTTGTAAGTGGCCTGATAAAATTACATTCGCTGCTTTTTTTTTTTTTTTTAATTAAATATCCTGGAATTTTAAGGGTGAGACGTTTTCTAAATCTTAAAAATTAGAGTTCATGAGGCTTATAGTTCACTTGATTTTACATTGATGTATTCAAAGTAAAATTGTTCAGCTTTCATTTTCTTAAAACATATTTATTTCCTATT
This sequence comes from Anabacerthia variegaticeps, assembly GCA_035583185.1. NCBI lineage: Eukaryota > Metazoa > Chordata > Aves > Passeriformes > Furnariidae > Anabacerthia > Anabacerthia variegaticeps. The sequence goes on from JAWWEW010000078.1 coordinate 132,513,874, forward strand.
CAGGGTTGGTAAAGAGGGTATAGATATCTTATGTGTAAGAGAGTCATTTGTACCGTTAAACTTTACCCATTCTTATCTTTCAGAAGCACTGTTCAGCTTTGATAAGACCCTCCCTTTCTCTGAAAGTTTAGCTGTGTTTGTTTTGAGGGCAGCAATTAAACCTCCCTGTTAGCAAACAGACATTTGAGGGGGAGGGGGTGTCACATGTGGTTTTGTTAAACTGACAAATCCCTCACTGGTGTAAAAAGTTTTCATTTTCTCATCTGCCTATAGCAGAATGATATGACCAGTGGCTGAAAGGGCTGATCAAATATCAAACAGTTCTAACTGCATTTTCGTGTGTGTTGAAGGACAAAAAAAAGTTCCATATTCAGAATTGTGGTTTCTGCTTTGTTCATTGCATAGGCCACCATAGCCCCTAAGAGTTTGGTACTCTTTACGTATTTTCAGAAGAACAAGGTTTAGAAACGTGAGTTTCTCCAAAGGGACAATCCCAGACTTTTTCATTGGTTGAGTCATTAGTATGCAAACCCTCAATTTGACTTAATGCATTAAATATTAAAACTGTCGGGTGTTCTGCTAAGTGGTTAACTTGCATATATGCGGTGTGAGGAGTCCAGCTGAGAGTCATGTCATGAGTTGTAGGACTCATCCCATGTTTTCTCATCAATGCTGCTATTATGGATAGAGCAGGTAGTATTATTTCTTTAAGGATATATTCCATGTCTTTTCAAACTTGGAATTGTCCTGTGGCAGACAGTTTCAAGTCCTTAAGCAGAACCCTTTTTACCCTAAGCATGCTAATATTCTGGATGTACACAGTATTTGTTTTGGTCTATTCCAACCAGTGCCCTGATTAACTATAAGGGGTTTAGCTGTTTTTCTCTCCTCCTGCATTCTTTCTGAAGAGCAAATAACTAGAGAGAAAACAGAGGGTCCTTCAGGAACACTTTCTGATCCTCACAAAGTAGCTTTGGATATCAAGGAAACTGGATGCTGATATGGCATAGTAAAGAGAGCATAGTAAATAAAGCGCATAGCAAACTCATGTATTGAGCAGGTAGTCCTGCATTTTATTCCTGGGTAGAATACTTAGATTGCTGCAATTTGGGGCAATTTGGCAATTTATATGTAAAGATATGAACTATAATAGAATTTAGAAAGTTTTGTCCTATACTTTAAAAACTTAAATGTAAGAACTTGTCCAGGTTGGCTATGGTCCTTGCTCAGTCAAATTTTGAAAGGTAGAGAAAGGCAGCCTCCCTGGGAAACCTGTTCCTGTTCTTAACCAATGATAAACATCAACCCTTTGGGCCCAGTGGTCCAGCCAGTTTTTCAGCTTTGTTCTTCATGTGTTTGATATATAAGTGATTTGATTGCAAGGTTATTATAGGATAGAATCAAAAAAAGCCTTGGTGAAATACAGATAAATGGCATCCCCTGCTACCTGGCTAAAAATGAAAGAATGTCATGTCTAAAAAACATTTTGTACTGAAAACCACAGTCTAGCATGATGAATATGAATCTGCATTTGTCTTTCATGAATTGAATACCTTGCTTTCCACTTATTTCTAATACTGTATGAAGACAAAGTTCTGTGTTTGAGAATGAAAGTTGAAAGTAAAATGAGGTGGTAGAAACTCCTGGAACGATCAGGAGAATAGACAACTGATGGGGAGTGGGAGTTGGGGGAAGGACAGGGGAGAAAACACTTATTTAGGTTGGAGAAGTAGAATAGAAGATTAGCATGACTACAAGGAAGGAGCATGAAAAAATCTTGATGGAAGAGGAAACAGCTTAAGCAGACTATGAATTAAACCAGGTTATAAAAAAGAATAATGTCACTACTAACATTTCACAACAGTGCTCTCAAGCCTGGCAGGGACAAAATGCTGGCTGTTTTTGAGATATATCTCAACCAATTTTTGAATGACATTGTAGAAGGTAGTTGCTAGTAAGCTTAGACATATGTGATTTTAAGATTCTGTAACTTTTTAAATCATAAAGTACATAATCTTGTTTACTGCAAAAGTAAAGCATGTTGGTCTAAACTGTAGGCATTCTATACACAGCCAGGTACAGTATCTGAACCATTGATGTATCTTAAGGTACTCATATAAAGCCTTGTTCAGTGATGAGTGAATAACCTCGAGACAGTTTCTTGTGGTTTACTCACAGCATTTAGTATGGACTGTATACTGAAAATAAGCACTGCATTTGACAGGGTGGGTTCCTTTCTTGTAATTTTTCTATGGCTAGTTTGACATTGCATACCAATGGTTTGCCATTATGCAGGCATCTTTTCTCAGAACAGATAGAATGTGATACTGTGCAACAGGTTCAGTGTGCCAAGAAGCCATTGTATTGTCCCTACTTGGATAGGCATTTGTTTCTCAAACAGGAAATATGAGGCACCCCCATGGCACATGGACAGGTCTGTCAGATCTCAGTCAATGAGCAAAAGGTTCATAAGCAGTTCCCAGGTGCAGGTCGGAGACTGAGTATGTAATTGACAAGTTGAAGGCCAAGTGGCATTGCCTACAAAGCTTATCTACCTTACACTATGTGAAACAGCAACTATATAATGGTGTCAGGCATTTCGAGATTTTTTTTTTTCCTGAGAATCTCTTTAAGAAAACAAGTATTTATGGCTCATTTTAAGTTAATACTGCCTTGCCTGTGGTCCAGGCTGAGCTTAAAGAAGGAACAAGGCTAAACGGTCCTCACATTCCTGCTTTTCAGGATTATGTTCATAAGTTGCTCGTGTGAATGTCATTTGCAATCAACTGTCATAGCAAATAAAATGATAAAACTACACTATCACTTGTATATTCGAGTGAAATATTGTTAAAGCTTTGCATAGAGCTGCTTGAATCTGAGAATGCACAAACCACTACCATTTACAACAATTTTCTTAATCTTTAAGAGAACAGTAGAAAAAATACGGAAATAAATTGAGTGCTGGTAATTGCAGATTATTCAGTGATAAAACTGGATGTCACAAGTGTTCCTTTTTCCTTGCCTTGCAGTTGCATGGGTAGAGTGAACCATCGCTGCTCAAGAGCCAGTCATGCGTGACTGTGGGCTCTGTACTCAGGACAGTGGCGAGTATCTGGCCAAACTCCTTGTAGTAGGGGCAGGTAGATGGGGAGCTGCTGGACTTGTGGTTGTCTTCCTTTGCACTGTGGTAGGCTCTAGAAGTTTTTAATACACTTTTACTACATGGGACATCCATTTAATCTCTCCACCAGCTGTTTTAAGATGCTTTCATACAAATGATGATTTTGAGTTGTTCTCAAAATCACATTATTTGCTCTAGTTACATCAAAATGACTGTTTTGTCCTTTAGCCAGCTTGTTGCACCAGAGCAGCATGTTTTAGAGCTTTCAGACTGAAGACTTTCTGTGTATATACCTCCTGCCAAAGTGGAGATGCCATTTGGAGTGAATGTGTTGACAGATGAGCAACTCCTGAAGCTTTGGAGGGGAATAGAAAGTCCAGGATAAAGATACTGTGAGGTGGTATTGGGGTGTTATTGAACTGTAGTCCTGCTACATTGTCTTTAACTGTATCTTCACTGCCAGACAGAAGAGTCAGAATTTACTGAGAAGCCTGAGATTTGCTTCTACTCTTCATCCAGGAAAGCAAACCAGGTTCACGGGATTCATTAATATGAGTGTAAAGAATGTTTGAGAGGACTTTGGGCTGAAGAGTTTGGGTTAAGGCATGCAATTCAGACTGACTTTTATTTTAGCATCCTGATTTTGGTAACTTTGTGCAATCCTCTATCAGTTCTCTATTCGTCCTAGAGCAGTGAGTTCTGTCTGACTGCTAGTGCCCTTAGTGTTTATTTTGTAATCTTGCTGTGTGTACTCATATGTCTAAAATCACCTATATGTGCATTGTCCTTGCAGAAACAAACATCTTTTAGCCCTTCTTGTTTGTTTGTTGTCATTGCACATTTTCCCTTCATTACTCTCCTCCAATTTTTTCTTTCATACCTTTTTACTTTTCTTCAACTGTCAGTGGAATTATTGTCTTCCTGTCTCCATATTCAGGTAGTGTCAGTGGCTGAGTATCACCGCAGGATCGATGCTCTAAATAGCGAAGAACTGCGCACACTCTGCAGACGTCTCCAGGTGCCCTCTTCAGTAGTTTAAACCCCATCTCCAGATACTAAAACATCTTTCTTTGTAGTGTCTTGGATCAGGGCAAGTCCCACGCTCAGTGGGTTTGTCTTGTCTACAGCACTACAAGGATCCAGCAGAAAATTCCTTTGGTTTGGATGTATTTATTCGTGCAATACTATGATGGAATCGGTAATTTTATGATGAATTACTACTTCCACCTTTCTCACACAGGAATTTTCTGTTAGAATTTAAAAGTTTGTTCTCAGTACTGCTTGACTTGCAGTGTTGTGTTTTAACTTCCACTTTAGACTGGTGTGTTGTGTTAGATAGAAGCTTTCCTAAAAAGAATGCAAAACAGGTGAAGAATCCAAAACCTTGTTGCATGGGTGTTTAATTTTATATAGGAATCTTTCATCAAGAATCTCACAGTACTTGGCAAGTATGAAGCTTCACAACTTCTGTGGAATAGGTAAGTATTTTTCCTATTATAAAAGCAGGTAACTGAGGCAGTTCTACATGGCAAAGGTCATACACAATACACACAAAACCGTACTTTGAAAGCAGTTTGGATTTTCAAAGGTCTGTGGATATGGACGGAAACATATTTGCATTCTCTTTAGGTGTTACTTAGCTTTTTGACAGTTATAAAATTGTATGATGTACACAGCAACTAATATGACTTACTGATGGAAAGCATAGCTTAGACCTTCTTAGAAGCATTCAGTACTTTCTTTTCCTGTAGTAATTGCCTGCCGAAACAGTTTTGTTCTGTTTTTTTTTCTCTTTGATCTTGGCTTTTTTGCCCGTTGTGTAATTACAGATAAAACATTTTATTAGGTCTGTTGTTCGTTTGTTTAATAATCAGTAATTAATTGCTTTAAAATGTTTTGTAAGTAGTAGAGTTACATAGATCAATAATGAGCATGAATCATGAACCCAAAAGCTGCACTTCTACTTCTGTAGGAAAATCAGAAATTTGAGGGGAAAAAAAAGTATTCCCTCTTGAAAAGGGAACTGTTCCATTTTTGACAAGTCGTGGTGGAGAATCTCTGTATCAATATCTTGGAAGCGCAAGAGCTCCTTCCCTGGAATGCCCAAACTCAGGGCTTAGGCTGATTTAAAAAAAAATCCAGTGTGATGGGCTGCAGCCTATGAACTGTCTGCTCTGAGGCCATTTGAGAATTGTGGTCCCAAACAGACTGTGTGGTAGTTACTAATCTTGGAAGCCCCTGGAATTTGACTATGCAAAATAAATCTGTAAGTTATGAAGATACACTGCTTTCTGTCAAACAGATACTTTTGAACAGACAGACACTGTCTGCTTTTCCAAAGCAGGGTTCTTCTTAGAAGAAAAGTCAAAATATCCAAAATAAAAACCAAACAAACAAGCAAAAACCCCAAAACTAAAGAACTGAATGAAAAACCCACAATACCCCGTATCACTTGAGTTCAAATTATTCATGTTTTTGTTTTGCATGGTGGCCTTTAATCAGAATTAGAGAATGACGAAGAGAATAAGCTTTCTGCTGTACAATTGAACAATGCTGGACTTGTCTGGAGTTGAAGCAGTAGTATATGATGGATGAAAGGCATCTAAGGTGGAAAAGATTTAGACTGTGAAATAACATTTTAAAGATAACATATATAGTGCAGCATGTAGGTCATCTTTTTGTACATGAAGCTATATGTATAATTGCATAGTTTGTTACCTTCCATTGAAAAGAGGAAGGCATGAGCTTTTTGCTGGCTTGATTCTTTAAGTGCACCTTTGCTTAAGAATTAATACTGTAATTCAGTTCCCGTATGAATGTAGTTTGATACTTTGACTTTATAAGCCTACTTTTCAGTAACAGGAGTTTGTGATTGGAACTCTTTTTATAGTCCTTGAGGGAGAGGAAGGAGATAGCCCTTTTTTTTGGCTCAGGTGCTGTATTTGTTTAGATGTTCCTGTCTGTATTTCAGAGTTTTCATTGAGTTGGCTCTTCTTTTATTAGCTAGTAAGTTCACACAAGCTTGGCAAAGTTTCCCATGGTGATATTGTGAAATACCGTGTCCTGTATGCTTAGAGTATGAGGGATGTGGCAAACTAATGTTGGCAGGTGTTTTTGGCAGGTATTTTCTTGAAATTTTCAGGATTCAGGCTTTAATTGGGACAGTCTGGCTTTCAGTGAAACTCTGTTTAGGCTGACAATTTATTCACATGCACTCATTCTTGTTAAGATTTCTTTTTTTCTTTAGCAAATCTCTCAACATTTTAGTAAGTCTTGCTGCAGTGGCTTATCTTGCAAACTTCCTTGCTTTGTCCTACTCTTCTGTCAGATTTTTCTATTCCTAGCAAGTTTTAAATATCCCTGCAGCAGGATTTACAGAAGGAAACCTGTTTGGATCTCAGCTATTCTAGTTATCAATACATGGCTCTTTAGTTTGGAAGTGCCAGTGAATGTCAACTGGGGTAGGAAGTTACTGTTAGCTATATCTGATGAGGGATTGTGTGGCCTTCTGCCACCTCCACTAAGTGGTATCTATAACAGCTCAATAGGGTAGATGTATAAGTCAGGTATTTTAAACTGCTACAGGACTATTGTGCATAGTGCATTTTTTCCAGACCTCAAAGCTCACTATGCAGCTTCTTTGTCTTCCTCACCCTCTCGATTCTTTCTTCTTTGATTTTCATAAGTACTCTGGCAGATCAGCTTACGGAGCAGCAATACTCTGAAGGCTCCTCAAAACAGTTGACAGCAATCTTTCCAGATGTCTACTGCATATCTGAAAAATTTCCTAAGTACTCTAAAAAAGTATTGATTTGGAATCTACTGAGAAATGTCAATGTTGAAGTTTTATTTCCTTTTCTTTCTGGGTTTTTTAATTCCACTTAGAAGGCTATGTTAGTATTAAAATGCAAGAACTCTATAAGGTAACTTCTGAAAAGCAGTTGAAACACTTCAGCTGTGTATGAGAACTGTTTTTGTTCTTTTAGCATAAAACCATAGCTTTCTTTTTAGTAGGTGTCGGGTATTGTTGCTATATAGTTGTGTACCAGCTTGCTGTTGGAAGCAGTGGCAATCTTGGTCAGATCAAGTCTATTCGATTTCTTAACTTGTGAAGGACTTGCATAACTAACTTGGTAACTGCATGATTTTAAACCTGCAAAGTTTATCTTTCCTGCTAATAGAATGGCAAATACTTACTTTCTTGCTGTTCTTTTTGTAGATAACAACACGAGAAGATATCAATTCAAAACAGGTAACAAATATCAAAACAGACCTGGAGCCTGAAGCATTCCGGCCAAATCTTAGCGATCCGAGTGAATTACTACAGCCAGAACAAATTGAAAAGGTATTACCTTAAATATGTCATTTTTTACTCTTCTGCACTGATATATCACAAATGTCATGACTGTAGTGTAAAACACAACAGTAGGAAGACCTTGTGTGATATTAAATAGAAGAAAATAAATTGTGTCTGTTAGAAAAGATGTTAAGGTCACAGAGTCTAATCATTAACCCAGCACTGCCAAGACAATCACTAAACCATGTCCCTAAGTGCCACATCTTACACATCCTTTAAATACCTCCAGGGATGGTTACTCAACCACTTCCCTGGGCAGCCTGTTCTAATGCTTGACAACCTTTTGAGTGAAGAAGTTTTTCCTAAGATCCAATCCAGACCTCTGCTGGCACGACTTGAGAACATTTTCTCTTGTCCTGTTACTTGTTACCTGAGAGAAAAGACTGACTACTGCCTCGCTACAATCTACTTTCAAGTAGTTGTAGAGAGTGATGAGGTCCCTCTGAGCCTCCTTTTCTCCAGACTAAACAGCCCCAGCTCCCTCAGTCCTCTCTGCCCTTCTTTGGACACACTTCAATGTTTTTCTTGGAGTGAGTGGCCCAGAACAGCACGCAGTACTCAAGGTGCAGCCTCACCAGTGCCCAGTACAGGGGAACAAGTCAGGGTGCTATTCTTGACCACCTGGGCATGCTGCTGGCTCATGGTTTACCATCTGTCAAACAGCACCCTCAGGTCCTTTTCCTTTGGGCTGCTTTCCAGCTACTCTTTCCCTAGCATTTAGCGTTGCATGGGGTTGTTGTGACCCAAGTGCAGGAACGCAGCACTTTACCTTATTGAACCTTGTACTGTCGGCCTTGGTCCATCAATCCAGCCTGTCCAGATCCCTTTACAGATCCTTCCTGCTCTCCAACAGATCAACACTCCTGCCCAGCTTGTTGTCATCTGCAAGCTGACTGAGGATGCACTCAATCCCCCCATCCAGATCATTGATAAAGATACTAAACAGGACTGGCTCCTATACTGAGCCCTGGGGAACACCACTAGTGACCCACCACCAACTGGATTTAACTCCATTCACCACCACTATCAGGGCCTGGCCATCCAGCTGGTTTTTTGCATAGTGAATAGGGCACCTGTTTAAGCCATAAGCAGTCAGTTTCACCAGGGGAATGCTGTGGGAAACGTTGTCAAGACTTTACTAAAGTCCAGATAGACAACATCCACAGCCTTTTGCTCATCCACCAAGTGGGTCACCTTGTTGTAGAAGAAGATCAGGTTGGTCAAGCAGGGCCTGCCTTTCATGAACCCATGCTGGCTGGGCCTGATCCCTAGTTGTCCTGCACGTGCTGTGTGATGGCGCTCAGGATGATCTGCTCCTTGACCTTCCTAGGCACCAAGGTCAGACTGACAGAGCTTTAGTTCTTGAGATCCTCCTTATGGCCCATCTTGTAAATGGGCGCCACATTTGCTGGCTAGGACCTTCTCAGTTAGCCTGGACTACTGGCAAAGGATGGGAAGTTGCTCAGTGAGCACTTCCATTAGCTCCATCTGTTTCCTTGGGTGGATTCCATCTGGCACTAAGACCTGTGTGTGTCTAAGCAGAGCATGATTCATAACTAAAATAATGCCTTTTTTTTTTTATCCTAACTTTTAGTCCTAACACCATGACACTTCTTGCCTGTGTCTTTACCCTTCTTTCATTCTTCCTTGAAACCATCTTGACTTTCACTGCAGTTCTTGTCATCCAGTCCAAAGTTATCTCATTATAAATGTGTTGATTGAAGTCTTGGATTAAAAGGCACAGGAACAAGACAGCAAACAGCGTTGTTATCTGCCTACTTGTGTGATCTTGTTACCCAATGCTGAGACATGGATGGGACGTGCATTATTGTTATGCAACAATACTTGTGTTTTTACTATCCTTGGATAAACCTCTTAGAGACCTTAACAAAGACATGTTCTTCAGTTGATGAATCATTCTTCTGCAGGTTACTGGTAGAGATAGGAAAAGAAGCTTGCTTGAGTGACTAGAAGTAGAAAATATACATGTGAAACCTCAGGTTTAGTCTTAGCTTTTTAAGGCCACTTATAAGTAGTTCAGGAGAACAGAATCTGCTTTCATTTGCATGTAATGCACTCTTAAATATAAAGCATATATTAAATAAAGTGTTGTCATTTTCGTGTCAATAGCTTACAAAGTCTCTTCCACCACGGACTATTGGCTATCCATGGACTCTTGTCTACAGTACTGCGAAGCATGGCATGAGCTTGAAGACTTTGTATCGAACAATGATGGGATTAGACACCCCTGTGCTGTTGGTTATCAAAGACAGTGATGGACAGGTAAGAAAATGTTTGTGTGGAAGTAGGGCACATGTTTGAGGAGTATAAAGGAGTAGCTGACACTTCGGTCCATCATGGGAGATAAAATTGTGTGTATCAAGCAGGTTTTTTGCCTTAGAAACGTGTTAAGCAATCCTCTGACATACTACATATCTAGGAAATATTTTACTGATACAAGTTCACTGTTGTAATACATGAGTCTCATAATACGTAGTTAAACAGTTTAATTTTTTTAAAATGTAGTTATGGTAGAAGAAATACAGTCTCGAAAACTTTTGTATGCCAGAAGATCTTGCTGAGTTAGAATGTCATTGCCAGCTGTGGCCAGTGCTTCTTGGTACATTCTCTGGCTGCAGCCAACATCTCTCTTGCATTCAAGAGTTGTAGTATCTTTGTTGCATTATTAACATTCATTCCTGGAGTCTCTGTAGTTGTGCTCTATTCTCCTTTGACTGGGGTATGAGTTTCAGAAAGTAGCTCACATCTCACCGTTTGAGTAGCAAACATCCTCTCTTAAGTATTCTAATAACAGGTCAACACTGCAGGCAGTACGAGAGTGATTATACAAATAACAGCCTCAAGATGATTAGAGAGAAACAACCAGAATAAGTACTGTGTGAAAAGTTTATACCTGAGAAGAGGCTGAACTGAGATAGTTTAGGTTGGGCACAACTCTCTAAGTTATTTTAATGGAAAGTTAATTCCTCTCAAGGAATATCAATTGTTAATGAAATCTTAAATTTAGTTTATATTTTTCACTTATATTTACTTATTACATGTAGGGTCAACCCTGAGGGTATTGATCTTGAGCTAAGACATGTCTTAGCTACCTGAATGTAGCTCAGCTACTGGAGTTGCTGCAGAATTATTCAAAGAATTACATGAGCCCTTAAAAGAAGTTAGGATGCAGAGACTCAGATACTATGAGGATTAAGAAATAATTGCAAGAGTTCAATGACTTCCCATTGCTGGAAAGTATTCCTGTAGTTATTTAAACATAGAATTTTACTTATTTCAGGAGCCCACTTTGTTATGTTCATTGATCAAACTTTCTTAATTTGAATTTATTACAGATTTTTAGGCTAAAAGGTGCTGTATTTAAGTTCGGTTATCTGCATACAGTAAGCAAGTCTAAGGTCATGTGGTGGGTGGACCTTTACCGGATGCCAGGTGCCCACCAAACCGTTCTATCACTCCACTTCCCAGCTGAACAGGGCAGAGAGAATAAGATGGAAAACGACTCATAGGCTGAAAAAAATGTTTGACAGAGAAAAGTTAACACCCAGTTTTCTGAAGTTTAGCCTACTGACCCAGACACTTGAAATCACAAAAAAAGAAAAAAAAAAAAAGTCTCATCTATCCTGCTTTTTAGAGATTACATGTACAGAGACAATAAAATATTCAATAGGCATAATGGACTATAGCTATTATAAATTCTTTCTGACTCTTTAATCCTTAATTTTTACCCTTAACAGTTACAGGTAGTGGAACAGGAGTAAAGATCAGCTGAAAATGAAATACTGTCTTGAAATTCAAATTTCCAGGAGGCCATCTGACCAGTAATGGGTATAAAAAAAGTAGAGAAAGGTGTGGGTCTTGCTAACATTGAGGACTCATCTCAAGCCTACCTTTAGAAAAGAGAGGGGGCGGGGGGAAAGAAGGAAGAAAAGAAACCTTCTGGAAACTTAACAGGACAATAAACAATTCATTTATTTTGGTCTGATTTCCCTGGGAAGCAAAAATATAATAGTTTCTTTCTCCATTAAACCTATTGATGACCTTGAGACGGTGGGATAATAGATAAATATTTTGCCAGTGTTTGATTCTAGATGTTGAATGCCATAAATGTCCCTGAGGAAAAAAACAATTAGTTTGGACTAGTTTTCCTATGAACTTGCATTAAAACAAGGGTACAGAAACTTGCACCTTAGTTCAGGGGTCTTCAAGGTTTTAGATTGATTTTGCTGTTTAACAGCACATCTGAAACTGATACAGGTCTTTGAAAAGTGAGCACCTTTAGCTGACTGTAATACTTTACTACTTTACCTTGTCAAGTAAGTTTAAAAATTCTTTCAGAGAATCAGAGTTTTCAAGTATAAATATTGATCACATGTATACTCAAAGGTAATTCTCTTCACTTAAGTAAAGGAACCATTTTACATAAGTAAAGTAACTTCTCAGTGTAGTGGCATTTTGTTCTTATAAAGGTAATACAAAGAAATACAGTGGTAATTACATGAGGAAGCTTCCGTAGGTGCCATGACTTAAAGAAGGTTTGGTATGCAAGTCCTACCTTTTGTCTACCCTGTAACAATGGAGACTTTACAGTGGCATGTAAAATGTACAGTACTACCTGCATCAAATCACTTGTTTGCTGTTGTGCACACTTCTTAAAAATTGAGCTTCTTGCAAGACATTAATGCTTGAATTTGATAAAATGTGGGCATATGCTGGCTTATGTCTAGCCTTTTATCCACAAGAACTCTCAGGTTGTCCACTGCAGAGCTGCTCTCAAGTGAGTTCATCTCCAAGTCTGTACTTAAGTTTGGGATTCTGTGTCCCAGGTGCAGGATTTTCCATTTGGACTTGTTGAACCTCATGAGGTTCACATGGGCCCAGTTCTCAAGTTTGTCCAGGTCCCCCTGGATGGCATCCTGTCCTGTTAAAATCTGTCTCTGTAAGACAGGGTAACCAGTTCTTACCTGTTATGTGGATTGGAATGAATAAATTACATGAGAAATAACAACTCAGTTACCGCTAGGAACTTGCTGAAAATAGACCAGTTGAAGTAGAATAGAAGCTATCTAAGAAAGAGCAGGACCTTTTGATCTGAAATTTTAAATATGTATACACTTTCTGAGAGTTTTCTGAGTGTAGTTTTTATCCATTAATGTGGATTTTTTTCTTGCTGTGTTCACTTTTTATTGAGAAAGAGTTCTCTTGCCTTTTTATTGTACTACAAAGCACCATACCATATCTCAATGCACTCAGAACCATGATAGCAGTGTAAGACTCATCCTATAGTGAATTTCAAATCTGGCAACATTTACAACCTAACTTACTTACCTTACTATCATTAAGATTCTCAGATGGTGTGTAGTTTGAAGTTTTTCTTGCTCTTATGTATTTTTACTACAGGTTTTTGGTGCACTAGCGTCTGAACCGTTTAAAGTCAGTGATGGCTTTTATGGCACTGGGGAGACATTTATGTTCACTTTTTCTCCAGACTTTGAGGTAAGTAGTAGTAACTTTTCATGCTCTTGCTTCCTCCTCACCCTCCATGTGCATTATCCTAAAATACTTAATGAATAATCTAACAATGAATTTGAAAAATACTATGAGTTGGCCAAAAAAAGTTGTCATACTGGTTTGTCCATGAGTTCAAAGTAAATTTATAGTGTTTGCATAGTGAAAACATACTCAACCTGGCGCTTTCATTGTACTGAAGATTTTTCTACTATTCTAACTTCTTCTAGGTGTCTGTCTGAAAATTAATAAACTCTCTCCCTTTAAAGGGCGTATAATCTAACCTAAGCATATTTTCTTGGTATTTTTCATTGTGTAGAAATTTCAGTGCTCAAAGATGACCTGTTTCGGAATGGTCCTTTTTTGAATTAGTATAAAACCCAAGAGAATTTTTGTCTGCAAATATCTGTTCCCTGAATTTTCTGTGTAAGCTTGGTAACTTCATTAAACTGGCTTCTAGACACCCATACTCTGTCTTTCCAAAAAGTTCAGATATTTTTACTTGCTAGTCTGTTTTGTTTTGGTTTTTTTTCCTTAGGTTTTCAAATGGACAGGAGACAATATGTTTTTCATTAAAGGAGACATGGACTCCCTTGCTTTTGGTGGAGGAGGGTAAGTTATAATTTGAGTCTGTTAAAAGTCTTTGTCCACATACCTTTGAGGACAAAAATTGGAACTGATCTCAGGATTCCACAGTTACCAGCCAAGAAAGCTTTAGTTTGCCAGGTGTTTACCTTCCAATGTTGAAGAAACTTAAACACAAAGTTCGTCTTAAACATTGTGTGGCATAAAGTTTCAGCCCTGCAAGGTTATGACGCCTTCCATGCTCAACCTGTATGTGGTATATGCCAAAAACTTATGTGCTTTCTCAACCCATTTCTGTCCCCTTTGCCCTGTGAAAGTGCATAAGATTCAGAGGTGTTTCCCTTATTTATCAGCATTCTCTTTACATGTAAGAGTACTATTATGTCTTCTTAAAAAAAATGGAAGAGTCTGAAAACTAAGGAATTTTATTTAGCTTTTTATTTCAAATATCTGAAAAGGGATATTCCCAAATTAATAATAAGTAGTGAAAAAAAAAAAATCTTCGGATCTACAAATTTATCAACAGCAATGAGGTACTTGTATTAAAACCAAATTTTTTAATTCCTTCTCATTCCTAAATTTTGAATGAAAAGTACATTGGTAATTTTAATGTTTACTCCCTCAGTCTTTTGCTTTACTACATTGTCTGTCTTACAGAGGAGAGTTTGCTCTTTGGCTCGATGGTGATCTCTACCATGGAAGAAGTCATTCATGTAAAACATTTGGGAATCACACACTTTCTAAGCGAGAAGACTTCATTATTCAAGACATAGAAATATGGGCTTTTGAATGAGTATTTAACTATTTCTACAGGTTATTGTCCCAAACCTGACATGAATCAGTGCAGCTTAAAAATCCCTAGGAGCAATATAATGCATTTTACTTCTCTTTTTTTCCCCTGAAGTTCTCAGTGTGGCCATTAGTTATTATTTTTAAACAGCAGACTTTTTTCATGCTCTCGCATCTGTAATATACTGTCATACTTTTTCTAACCTGTAGACACTTTTAGACAATATTGACCATGCAGACTAAAAATTAACATTAGTTACTTTGAGCCTTGCAGTCTACAAAATTCATATCCATATTAAAGTTGCCTCCCAGGTTTCCCACACACATCTTTCTGCAATCCTGCGAGGGGGCTGCTTCATTGAATATAGGTTATTATTTTTGTATTCAAATTGTCTATGAATGAAGTTGCCCTCTGGGAACCTCTAAGAAAGCTGCGTGTGGGTATTTGACAGCAGCAAGATTGATCCAGACTGATGATGAGTTATTCATGTGGTGCCACAAATGGATGAGAAGCTGATCATTCCTACTTGACACATCCCAGTACACATGTGGTGAAGTTAGAAGATATCCAAAGTCAACAGTGCCACTCGTCTTGGTTGTTGTTCATCTTTAGAAACAAGTCAGTTAATATGTGTTCTAGCTGCATGCTGATTGTATTTAAAGAGTGTTTTGCACATGCTGTTAATGATCTGCAGGTTTGGGACAAATACTGACAATATTGAGCTACATGGCAAGGACTTATAAAATAGCAAGAGAATGTAAGAATCTGATAGTTCCACAAAATTAAAAGGCTAAAGCAAGAAAAACTCAGTGAATAAATTGTAGCTATAGTAGGGCATTAAAAGTACAGAAACAGATGCATCTTTCTTCAACATAAAGTGTCAGATATATACTGTTATACTGTTGTAGCCGTGTAGCACATCAGCTCCAAGAATATAGCTTATTCCTGTCCAAAGAAAAAAATACTTGTGATGTTTTTGAGTGGGTCTATGTTGTAAATTTACAATTAGCACCAGCTCTGATTAAAATGACATAATGTATTATAGGTAGACAATATTGTAATTCAGTAGACTTGTGGAATATGCAAACTTACTGTCATGTGACCTCAAAAAAATAATAATGACAGGCTAGAATACAGTTCCAGTAGCTCTTGTCCACTTTTGTAGGAAAATCGATAAGCCAATGTGGCAATAACAGCTCAACAAAACTGTTTGTTTCAAAGCTTTTATTCTATGTTCTGCAAAAAACAAAACGAAAAAATAACAAAAAAATTGCTGTTAAGTGTGACAGTGACTGACTTTGTGCTGAAATTTCAGCTATTTCAGATGAACATTGTATATTATCTTGTAAATTAATGTTTAAAGTAGTTTTGTTATTCTAGAAAAGTGTTGATTGACGGGTTGCTTATAGCACTTTAAATTATTCTAGAAATGGAATAAAAGCCAAATAAGTTGGCTTAAGTAGATGTAGTTGTATATTATTTCAAAATATTTACATCTCTGCAAAGTTTAAAAAACCCCAACCTATTTGAAGACAGCTTACTGCTATGGTAATGAGAAAGGGCAGATGTTTCATCTATAATATGCTAATGCTCAATATGAATAGAAAAACAGGGCTTTGTTTCCTGTCTCTATGTATAGCTCTTTATCCTTATTAGAACTTAGTACAATGTGTAGAGTAAATGTTTACAAAATAAGGAACTGTAAATAAATTGAAATGGCTTTTCTCCCCTTTGGTCTTCCACAGCAGTATTATTGTCTTTGTGGAGTTATGACTGATTATTACAACAAAAAAAAAATCCTGTAATGGATTTTAACTACTATAAGCTCACGGTGATGTATAGCAAATAAATCTAAATATATGTAAAAATAAACTTGAGTTGGAGTTTATTTAGAAGTTGGAGTTTACCTAGAATCACAGACACATTTGTTTGCTGTTCATTTAATAACTGAACATATAGGATGCCTTTGCTTTCCTTTTTGGCATTTTTGGATTTTTAAAGCCTAGTGGGAAGTGATGAGAGTGAAATACAATCTCTTGAGCCATTCTTAAGGGTGGTGATGGGGAAATGTTTCAGATCATCCTTGCTGACAAAACCAGTTAATTCAAGTGCTTAGTCAATACTGAGCTCATATTGCAAATAAAGACTATTTTAGATTTTTAAAGGCTGGTGTGAAGAATTTTATAGAGAACTATACTTTGAAGAATTAAATGAAAGCACAGAAAAATCTTCAGTAGCTGAATGTCTTCAAGTACTGGACTAGTATCGGAAAAGGCACATGGAAAGAAAAGAAGTGGAAATCAAGAGTAGTGTATAGTAAGCAGTACATGCTTGTAAAATACTGGGTTAAGGAATAGAAGGACATTTGACTTAAAGCATAAATGGCCGTGGCAATACTTAGTGATGTGACTAGCTGTGTAAAGGATTACAGGGAGAAATGCAGATGGTCTCCAAATGAAAGACCATGAATTTTGTTAGCCAGAGGTGTAGTTAACTTCTGTATGACACATATAAAAGATGGTCTAGATGAGATCAAAGGCCTTGTCTTGATGTACCTCCTGCCTTCAATTTAGTATGAATTTACTGGCATGTTTGGCTTCTGTGGTTATAAAGACTTGGGGTTTGACATATGCTGAAGGCTTATGAGATTCATTTTCAGGAGTTCAGTGCCAGAAGACCATGTCTCAGCATACAGTACTTGGATGGATTCATAGAGTAACTTGATGTTTTGCTTGGATACCTGAGATTGTAAAACATATCTTTTGGCTCTAAATCCTATCTATGTTTGCTTATTGCTTTTGTGTATTCTGCAAAAGGTCACCATTTATCACATATGGCTTATGCTTGCATCCTCCTGCTTACCTGTATACATTGCATTAGAGTTTTGGCGGGGATTTTGTACAGGAATTAGCATGTCTGCATAAAATCCACTCTTTGAGGATGAGTAAAAACATTGACTCCTTCAACTTAAAAAAAAAAAAAAATTATTATTCAGCACTTACATCTTAAGTCTCACTTTTACGTTATTCATTTGCAAATGAAGAGAGGTCATCAGGGTATTTTACTGTTGTCATAACAGTAAGGAGCTCAGTTAAGGAAATAAACCTCTACTCTTTCTCCCCTTGAGAGTACATGCTACTGCAATAAAATAGAGCTGAACTGTGGTACTGGAGCAGAGTGAGGGAGAGTCCAGCTGAGTGAATGGTGTACCCTTGGTGCAGTACGTGCGTAACAAGTGGTCCTGGAGGCTTTCTCGCTGCAGAATTGCCAGTGCCAACTCTGCTTTCTGCTGTCCTGCTTATCTGACAAGCTCTGTAATACTTTTAGGTTTTGTGTTGTAACTACAGTTAGTAGTACACGTGCTATTGAGTACTAAACTATTTTCAGTGTGCTCTGTGGTGTCAGAATGGCTTTAGTTGAGATACTGGGTATGGTGTAAGGTATACATAGCAGCTGAACTGGCTGTGGGAACAGAGCTTGCCAGTATTTGTTCTGAGATCAGTGATGATTGAGCACATCACCACAAATGTTACACTCTCTGCTACAGCTAATTTTATTTCAGTAGCATTTCCCTGTTTTAAAAATGAGCTATAATACTGAACCCAGGCTGTACAGAAACATCTTTAAAGAAGGAATTATCGCTGTGGAGTAGGGAGCTGATTTCTACTGGGTGGGATGCCCAGCCATGTGCTTCAAGCCCCTGCAGCCATTTGAATAAATACAAAGTGTGAAAGTCAAATTTATTTCTTCTAAGACAAATTCCATGCTGTGACTTAAACATGAAAGCTACATTCAGAATATGAAAAATGTACTTCAGTTCCTGCAAAAGAATAGATGAGTTTTTCAGTACCAAGGAAGTACACTTGCTCTTCTAGTAAACTACTCAACCTTGCAAAAGCAACACTCACCTCAGGCAGAAAGGTGTCTGAACGTAAGCCAGCAGTGTGCCCAGCTGGCCAAGAAGGCCAATGACATCCCGGTTTGTATTGGAAACAGTGTGGTCAGCAGGACCGGGGCAGTGATTGTCCCCCTCTACTCAGCATAGGTGAGACCACATCTTACATCCTCTTTTTGGGCCCCTCGCTACAAGAAGGACATGGAGGTGTGCTGGAGTGTGTCCAGAGAAGGGCAATGGAGCTTGGGAAGAATCTGGAGTGCAAATCTTATGAGGAGCAGTTGGGTCTGTTTAGCCTGGAAAACAAGGAGCCTCAAAGGGACCTTCTCACTCTCTACAACTACCTGAAAGGATGTTGTAGTGAGGTGGGGTTCTGTCTCTTCACTCAAGTAACAAGCATTGGGACAATGGGATATGGCCTCAAGTTGCACCAGCGAGGTTTAGATTAGATATTAGGAAACATTTTTTCACAGAATAACTGTCAAGCAGGCTCCCCATAGAAGTGTTTGAGTCACCATCCCTCCAGGGATTTAAAACGTGTGGAATTGGCACTTAGGGGCATGACTTTTCTGGTATTCTATGTTCTCATAGCTAAAAGAAATGTTAAATTTCAGAGTCTGCCACTGGTCTGTTCTCTTACTGAATGTGTTTGAATAAAAGTTGCAGCCTTTCAGTTCTGCTGTGTTCCATAAAGGAGAAAAGGGGAAGGTTCCCCATCTCTTCTGTCATTGAACTACATACAATTCAGCTAAGTTTACTGTGCAGCTTAGTCTGTCCTTGCCTCTCTTTGCCCCCAGTACTAGTGGAGGCATTAGATGGAACTGTTGAAGCATAGTCTTGACCACAGTGACTTCTGGTGGGCATACAGGAACATGCAGAAAAATTAAATGCCAATAGCCAGTTGCTTGCAAGTGTTTAAGTGGATGATTTTTATGAATTTCAGTATTAACAGGTGCAGATGTACCTAAATTTTAGATGTTAGGACTAAATCAGGAGCAATTGTTGCCTCTAAAGTAAATGCTTAACCTGCCCCACTGAACTTGGAGTAAGATGGTTGTATTTGAGAACACTAGCAATTTATTCAGTCCTTAGGTGTCTGCGTCTCTGCATTGAAAGGGGCAGGAGCAGTAAAATGCCAGCACTAAAGCTGGTGATCCAGTCAGCCCAGCCTTTTTTTGTCATTAAGTGTGACATCCCACCCTTAAGGGGAAGGGAGCACACAAGATTCATAGATGGTCAAAAGGAATGGCAAAAGTCAGAGAGTCTGCAAAAACTGACTAAGTTTTATGAGTAAGTTGCACACATGGCATGGAAATTGGTGTGTTAGTCCCTGGCCTACTATATAAGCACATGGCAGTCAGTTTTGGATAAAGGGTAAGATGAAGAGAGAAGGAAAGAAAAAGAGATCACTGATCCTGGTTCCACTGTTGGTCCAACCCACGGGCTGGCCTGGGTCATGCATCTGGGCTTGGTGGGGATGCTTTTGTAGGTTCTCCCTACCCTAAAGATAGGTGACTTTCTTTCTATGCAAATTAGTTATCATGTGCAGTCCATTCTTTCAGATGTGGGGAATTTTCTTTCCAGAAGTGGTCAGATAGCTTGAAGGGTCTTTGGTGGTCTTGATCCCCCCTGCAGTCTGTGTCCACTTCTGAGCCTCATTCCTACCCTTGCACTGCACTGTGTTGTGCCTATCTCCAGGAACGAGAACTGCAGTGTTTGTCCTGAAAAAGGGCTGCCCTACCTCCACATGGTGCCCTTCTCCAGCTACATCTTATTCTTTTCCATTGATATGTTATTACCAACAATCCTTGGTTGGCTCCACAGGTATTCAGCTTTTGGTGTTTAAAACATATACATTAACCCCTTCTGGGATTCTACACCAGGCATGCAATGAGGCAGAGATGGCTCTCATGTGAATGAAAATTGTTGGCAACAATTTCTGCCTTCCTTTCAGGTAATGATTATTTCACTAGAGGCAACACTCAGTGAATAGATAAAGTAGAAGAGGCCCTCCATACATCCATGTTCGCATCAAATGGGTGGGAAGAAATGGAAAAATGTCAGAGTAAATTAAATTTCTATGATCTACTTCATTGGCTCAAGATCTAAGCCAGGAAGGTTTTTTTGATTCCTACTTCAGCAGTACATGCCTAGTTGTACTCCAATTGTTTCCCTTCAAGTGAGTTGTAGGTGGCATTGACTTTGTATCAACGCACAAGTTCTTATTATGTGCTGTAAATGTGCATAATATTGAAAGGCACCACTTACTGTTTTGATACAGTTTGAGCGTTTCAGTACAAAAATATATCACGCCGAATGTGTTGAGTGGGTGAATGAAAGCAGATGTGTATGATTCCTCTGACAGTGATGAGGTGCTCTTGGAGTTTAACTCACACATGAACGTAAGACTGAAAGAACAGTGGTGAGCTGTGCCTCTGTTGTGCTTTCCTGTGAGAGGAGGAGAATTCTCATGAGCAGCAATGTGTAATTCACTTAAGTGCCTTTAGTGTGTATTCTTTGTACAGGTATTTTATATAAGGACTGTTTCCATGTACTCTGAAATCTATTTCTGGAGCTTTGGACAGAGAAACCTTTACAGGGAAATGTGTTAAGAGCCTGTGAAAAAGAGAATAAGTTTATATATTGAAATAACTTGCTGATATTTTACTTCATGGTATAGACACACATTTATTTTCAAGTGTGTGGGACAATAAACAAGAAATAATTAAGGAATTTATTTATAGTTCATGTACTCTTTTGACAACAAAATATCGTCAAGACAATTTAGACAGCTGTGAAGGTCATTATGTAAAGATGTAAAGACTAAGTTAAGAATATGCAGGTCAAAATTATATGTATATAAGTACTACACTTAAAGATCAGTTTTGTAGAATAACTTCAGTAGTCTGAGAGATCTCAAGAAAACATTGTTAAGTAAGTTCCACTGAATCCATCTTATATTTAACTCTTTCTTGCTTGGAGTCACAACGTATAACTATGCCTAAAACAATAATGATTTACACAGACTTAAAATGGACATAGCTGTCAGTTCTTGTATCACTATTTATAAAATATTTTATTTATTTGTACATTGGAGCATCAAACTGGAATACTGTATTCAGCAATATTTGGTTTATCAGAGAGACAAGATGTTCATACTCCTTCTAAGACAGTATTTCCTTTTCAATGTGAAAGAATCTTATGGGGAAAAAACCCCACTTTTTCATTATGCAAATTACTTGCCCAGTCATCTTGCTCTGAAACAAAGGTGAATTACATATATTTTCACCAGGACATATATTTCTACAGTAGAGAAACAGGGATCTCTCTAATCCAGTAATCATTAGAGACCTTACAGAGGTTTCAGATTTATGAATTATGCAAACAATTTTAAGACCTAGAAGTATTAGTTCATTAGCATTTACTGCACTTCAGCACCACCTGGACTGAAATATATTATTTCAGTGATATTGGAACAGCAAATTCTGTAAAATTAGATCAGTGTTTCTGTGTAACATGAAACAATATTTTCTTTACAGTTACGAACACTATCTTTTCTTGCAGAGGTACATTTCAGTGCAAGATGATGATGTTAGTCACTTTTTTGCTATACACAAAAGTACAAGTACATGACTGGGTTTTATATTTTACATATTTTTCCCCCCTGTGTTTATAAAACTGTATCAATATAGATGATCAGATGATATATTGCACATATTGCATCAAAAGCATTTTCTAAGTTGCTATCTAGTCAAAACTTTTTCATTCATTACATTCCAACATCCATAACTCTAAATATGAAACTACCTAATAAATTAGTTGTATAAATACAATAAATATATAAAACCCCATTTATAAAAAGAAGGATTTTCTATATGATATGTAAGAGGAAGGTGTGTCAATAGTTGCCACAAGATAATACTGCAGTAGTAGTTGCATATTGTGCTTGTAAAGAAAGCAATGGTGATCTTCAAATAAAATAATTTTCCATGCATTTAAATAAATTAATTAGGAAATATGTGCACAAGATCACTTTTACAAATCCAAAACTTGGTCTGAGTTTATATTGTCATTCACCTTCTGATCTGGCATGTTTCATATTCCTGATATCCCAGTATAAATAGTTGGGAAGATCTTGAATGTAAGAAGTAGAAATTGGAATTAATTTTTAGCTATTTATATTGCTATGGCCTTTTATAATCAGATGCTTATATTCAATATAGATTTTTCTCTATATTTTTCATGTAGTAATTAACTCCAGTGCCCTGCAAGCACTTCTGGTACAGAGTAAAATCCATTTGGATGGTTGGGTTACCATGCACTAGTTATAAAATACATATTTAGAAAAATGGTCGATGTCTTTTCTATGTGAATGAACAGGAGGAAACTTGTATTCGAAATGTGCAAACGCTTATAGCAAAAGAGAAGGGGAGAAAAGTTTTCCAAAAGTTGTTCTGGTTTGCCTATTTTAATAAAGTAATTATGACATTATCGTCCCTTCCTTGCCATAACATTTCTCCCTCAAAGTCCACCAGCCCATGTTTCCTGGCTCTCATCAGAATCCCAACAACCTTATCTGAAATACGAACGTATCTCTCGAAGAGTTCCCCAAAAGTAACTTGGATCTTGCCATCGGGCCGTGGCTTAGCCATTGATTCAATGATGAAGCACATGTCCCTGATCTCCCGATGGATATGGGCCTCGGCTCTCTTGGCTCTTTCAGCAGTTTTGGTTCCTTCCTTTGGATGGCCATATCCTTCGTCCCCTTTCTGCAGGCGCATGGACATGGCTAGCTCGTGGTCAAATTCCTCGCTGAAGGGATTTAGTTTCTGTGTTATGATGTGCTGGTCAGCCCATTCCTGCCACCTGTCCTTGAGGCTGTGCACAGCGCTGTGCTTCCTGCGGGAGTTGATGCGGGCGTCTTCGCTCAGCCTGCTTGCACTGAGAGAAACGAAAAAGGCACTTGAGATTCACATTTAATCCTTTAATGGCTGCCGCTGATCTGTGTTCTTAGCTGTGTTTTTCTTAACTGGGTTACTGTGTTTTCCTGGACAAGATGGGAGCCACCAGGTGGCACGAGTTCGCCACTTCTGAATCAGTTTGTTCTTTGGGAGCTGTTGGTCCATGTTCAGTTTGCACTCAAATGCGAATTTACTGACCACAGCTTTATCCCATCTACACTACCACCCTCCAGCCCTGATTTGAGCCCACTTGGAGAAACTTTTCCCCAGGATTACTTAATTCTATATGAAACAGTATGTTGCTGATTATCTGCACTTTCTGTACTTTTGGTCAGTCAGGCAGCTCCCCATTTCTGTGTGCCTGGCCAAGCCTGAAATCTGCATGCCCTGAGGTTAGAAATGGCAGTAACTCTTAAGTGTGTGGTCTGGGTCCTCCACTGTTCTTGGCTGAAAAACAGAGGATAGGGTATAGAAAAATCTGTCCTCTGTAATAGATGTCAGTAATTAAAGCAGCAACTAAGCTAATAGTGTGTTAGCTCTGCCTACGCTTCTATATTTGAAGTACGGTTCTGAAGAAGTACTGAAGTCTAAAATTTACATTTCCATGGGCAGGGTAAAAGCCTGAAAGAAACTTAAGGCTACTGAGATCTGTGTCGAGGTCAAAGGATGAGGAAACACATTCAGAAGTTCTTTTCCTCTAGTGGCCAATCTCACATGTTGTGGGGGAGTTACAGATAGTCTGAGCTAGTCTTTTTGCTGTCCACATCCTGTCATTGTGTCTGTACAGAGCTCAGCTAGGGACTGTACTGTGGCTGTGCCAAAGTAATTTGTTTACTAATATTTCTACTACCCAAAAGACTGCTCTGAAACCTCCTCAGTAATGTCAGCTGAATATTAACTAACACCAGAGAATCAAAATGCACTTTTTAAAAAAACGGTAGGGAGGACTGCAGACTTGCAGAAAATTCTGTTTCCCTGCTGTTTGGACATTCTTTTGTTTTTTACTAAGCTGATTGAAAGAGAGAATAGGATTCACAGAGATATCCAGAGTTCAAATGTGTGCACCAGAAAGATACCACTACTGGGCAGTGCTATAATGGTAGAGCAAGAAGTGCAGACACTTAGTGCCAGGGATAGAGGAAAACTAGGAGAGCCAGTGCACTTTATTAGGTGTGGAATTGCCATAAGTTTGACTTAGCTATATTGACAGACTGTTTAAAAAGCTCCAAAATACTCCATCAATTTGGTGGAAAACAGAAGAATTGAACATACAGAGTTGCCAGGTAAATGCACCTTTCTTCTGTGTGGTGACTGCAGAGCATCCTGAGCGAAGGCAACATGTACCTGTGACTGTGCATCTGTGATTAACAGGTAAGTGTTTAAGAGGTAGGTGTTGGCAGAAAACCATTAAAATATACCAGTGGAGTAAAACTAGATAATCTTGTTTCCCAGCAATAAACCAAATGCTCCTCTATAAAAGTTGTTGTCATACAGAGAAAGGGAAAGCTGTGATCCTTTGTCCTTTCCCCTGAATTATGCCTTCATTGCCCAGAGGAACTGTGGGCACAGGGTTTGGTTATGCAAAGGAATTTGTCTCCTGAATGCTACGGATATCCCAAAAGCCACAAAAACCCTGTGCCAGAGCAGTCTGAACTCCAGCTGAAGCTCAGATTGATTGCTTCATCAGCTTTTCACGTGGGAAGGTATTGGTGAAGCCAGGGGAAAAAAACCCTAAGTGAATCAAAATTGCCTTGAAGAAGTGATGCCAACAGTCTCAGTGGAGCTGATGAGTAGATATCATCATGGAAGGCTTATCCCTCAGCTGCAGCCACCTGCTCCCATTTCTGAGGGCTGTGAGCTCTGAGAAAGTCCTAGAGCTTCAATTCCCCAGGCTGAACAGAAAGAAGAGAGTGAGGGAGATAGCAGGATGCTGTAAAGTCTTTGTTGCCTGCTATAATTTTACTTCCTAGCAGAATACTATTATCACCTTCCTTATCGGACTTATCTTCTCAGTGGTTGAGAAAACCACCGTCTTTTCTATCCTTTTGCTATTATTGTGCCCAACGTGGGTTGGAAAAAATCTTACTTTTTTAATGCATTTTCTAATTAAACCATTTCTGGTGGCTGAAGTTCCATCTTTGCCATTATTTAGCTTAATGACAAGTTAACACAGGGAACTGTGTACACATAGAAGCATTTTTTCATGCTTCTACCACACGTACACAAATGATTATGGATCCAAAGTGAAGGTTATGGATGTTAACCCACTGTAAGAACTGCTTTACCCGTAGCAATCAACTAAGTTAACCTGTTAACTGGAATGATCATTCTAAATGCATTCTGACCTTCTAGGAGGATAATATCTGTGTTTCATATTCTCTCTGATTCTTTCTGTAGGGGGAAAGTATGGATCCCTTTTTAATGTTTTGAGTTTCATATCCCTTTTGGTTGCATCCCTTTTGCTCCTAAGCAGGATCAAAATAGTGTTTCCTATGCCAGTAGGATTTAATGGGCCTTCTACTAAGGAAGGAACCTTATTCCAGTAAATAGTGCAGCTGATGTGAAGAAAACAAAACACTGGCACTGATGCTTTTTTTCCTGGAATGTAGAGAGGAAAATGGGAGATATGCTTTAACAACCATGTACTTATGGCCTTTTAAAAGAAGGTTAAGCCACAAAGGTTCATAAAAGTAACAGGCTGGAACAATATATTCTGAGGTTATAAAATAAATTTAAAAAAATTAATAGTTAAAAAATCCAGTCCTGATAACAGCACTGTAAGTGCAGAAAATTATTTTTGTGTCAGATTTCAGTTGAAGAGAGAAACGTAAGAAAATAGAGGGTGTTATTTCAATCATTTACACTTCAGTAAATATGGCTAATCAATGTTTTTGTGATGTAGCAGCACTAAAATTAGACATAGAGAAAAATATAAGAAAAGTTTAACAGAAACTAGATGGTTTGTACTGTAACGTTTTAAATCAAGAAAATTGTTCTAATTGAAGTTATTTATGGATAAGTGCTGCAAGTGTATCCTTTTTTTCACTGTATATGTGAAATCTTTTGTTTGAGGTCCTAGCTTCTGTGAAAGGATGGTGCACACAGTCTTCACCAAAAGTGGGGATCACAAACTTTCTGGCTCTATGTAACTGGAGAGATTTTTTTCACTTTGGCTATTAACCATTTGCTTCTTATGGGAGATGATCTGTCAGCTGTACAGCAAAACATAAGTCTAATCCTGTCTGAATAGTTAAAATAGCTCTCTGTGTGCATGTGTTCAGATAGCTGTGTTAAAAAGAACTGTATCATTGAAATGCATTAGTCACAGTCTAATGCTGGTCATGGTAAACACTCATCAGTAGTGAGGTGTAAAATCCAAGCAGTGGGAATGATATAGCCTGTCTGCAGAGGGATCAAAAAATCTGTTATGGCACTTTCACCAGTTTTTCATCATCGGTGCTGATCCCAGTTTTTCATTTCTGAAAAGGTGATTAGGATATGGTATGAACATTCTGGCCCTGGTCCTCTGATTCCTGCTGCCTTACTCACCCTTTGACCACAGGTTAATTGGGTGGCTGAAAACCCTGATCTCTTGTCTCAAATTGCCTCTTGCTCAGCTTGAATTGTGATGGACATAGTGTAGAAGCTCCACCATGGGATGGCTCCATTAGGTACCCATGTCCTGGTGCCAGGCTTTTCCCTACTGCATGCATGGGCAGTTGAGCCCTGCTGAGCCCTGTCTCAGTTTAAGTTTTGCCTTCAGATGTCCTCCCTGCCCAGAAAGCCAGCAGGCAACATGTGTGCTGCACCTCAGCCACCACTCAGCTCCACTGGCTCTCCTTCATTGCAATTTTACATCTAGACATGAGTTTTGCTTCCAAACAGTTGAAGTTCAACCACATGTTCCTTTCTGCTGCCTTTGTTCCATGACATTACCAAGTCTGTAAAACAGAGGACTGGGCACAGAGTGTGCTATGTCTGTAATGGCTGCAAACAGTTTCCTATCTTGCAGTATTGGACATATGGATCTTTTATTCTTTTACTAAGAAAAGACAGATGACTTAGTTTGGCATCTGCCTATTGGCAAGTGTGGCCACAGCACAACTGTTTGTAGCTGTCTTCTGGAAAGGTAGTTCTACTGGAGATCTCTGGAAATAGAAACAAGAATTTCTACGAAACTCTGCTGTTTCTCTGCTCTGATGGAAGACTTCACAAGGATTGCATGGTTATGGCTGAGCAATACTTGTTTAGCACCTGGGCTTCAAATTTAATATGTGCCTGCTGTTGTGTAATAATCTTCAAACATAAGACTGTTACTGAAAGAAATCTCACTCAAAACTGCCTGATACTATGAATTTATTACTTAATTCAAATATTTAAGTAGAACCTATAATAATTCTGTGGGTAACCAACAGATTCTTCTTCCCTTTTCTTCACACCATTTACAAGTATAAGGAACTTCTGCAACATATTCAATGAATGTACTTTCCTACCCCCTCACCCCATACAGTAGTCTGCCCAAAGAGAGACCTTATATTGGAGAATCTATTGATAATTCAAATATTGTTTTTCCTCAAATGATTGATAATTTCCCCCCATTTTCCTCAGGGAAGCCTGTAGCTCTCTACGATTTATGATAACGTAATAAAGATTCTTTACTTACACAGATGGTACAGGACGTTTAATCCTCGCTGCTGTCACGTCTCGATCACTGTCTTCCTGCTCAAGTTTTTCCTCTGCTTCCCCATAGCCACTGTCCTGGGCATCCAGGCTGTCATCACGGCACTTAAGTAGCAATCCTTTCTTAGCTCCCTCTTTGTCCTCTTGTTCCATATGTTCCCAGCCCTTGGTCAGATCTGATACCACAGTGGAACACTTTCTCCTTATGGTTGGAGATAATTTGCCATTAAGAATTTTGTCAATTGCACTTGATTCTTCTTTGAGCTTGGTCATCTCTGAGCTGCTGTTGTTTTTCTCATATCTTTCACTGAGAAGGCTGACATCACCTCCTCGTTCGTAGGCTTTGCTGACAACAGTTTTGGTCACCTCTTTGCTTTTAATGCTGAACTTTTGGAGGGCTTCATCTGATTCCCTTGATTTTTTTCCAGCATCTCTTATTGTCACTGGTTCCTTTGCTGAGGATTTTTCATCATCTTTTTCTTGGTCCTTCTTGACAGATGGAATTTGCCATTTTTTGAAGGAACTTTCTTTCACAGGCTGAGCTGATGAGTCTTGTGCAGTGGGGGCCCATCCAGAGGGCTCTTGCTCTTGTTTAACATGATGGTCAGATGCCCACTGCTGCCAACCTCGTGCCAAGCTGAAGACTTGACTGGCCATTCGGATCTTGTGGACAGCCCGTTTTGCAGGACTCGTGCTCGGCTTTTCTTCAGGAGCCACGTTGCTGTCTGCTGCCATGCTGGCTTTCCCCCTTCTTGTGCTCAGCACCTTCTGAATGGACTTTCTGAAGTGAATTATACCTTCTGAAGAGGGCCACCCAGATTTAAATAGAAGCAGGAGCATGGAAAATATGTGAAACACTTCTCACAAAGATATAGTATCCTCACTGTTGCAGAGGTCTTTTTTTAAAACACAGGGTTATATTTCATCACAGCAGATGAATGATGCATGATGTAAACAGGGTGACACAGACCTGCCCTGGACACAGTGGGAAATTAATGTCTCCTTTAGTGCCCCCTTCCCTGGGACTGCTGAGTTACCTTGTTTGTTGGCAAAGGTCACGTTCTTCTGGAAGTGCAGAACTTGGGTTAGAGATCCTGATCAGAGTGACTGAAACCACTAAATGTGAAGTGCTGTCAGTCACTAACAACTTTGTCCAGAGTGGAGACTTCTTATTATCACAAGTAAATAGTGGCTCTTGTCATGAAATGTGAAGCCAGAGGCAGGTTATGAATGAGAAATTTTTAGGTGCATTTTCTAAAAAGATACTGGGTTATTTCTTCTGATTGCTCATGTGTCCAAGGAAATCCAGGTTTGTTAATTTTTTAAGAGGTGTGTATGTGTTCTGTTCCCAGTCATTATCTATTAATGTCTGTCTCTTTAGAATGACCTTCCAGGGGGTCCAGGAACACTATCATGTTTAATGTTAGCACTAAGGAAGAGGGAGTCACTGTCTGTGGGGATCAATATAATGTCTGACTTGATCAGATGAATGAATGGTCTCCTACTTCTACTATTTTGAAAAGACAAAGTATAACCTATTTAATTCCTCACTGTTTTTCAAGGAAGTTGTATATAAAACTTCATTTTAACTTATATATTAGTTATATATTATTTACAGCATAATTATATTTGCTATGTATAGTATACAAAAAATCAGTTTTCCTAGGAAACCTTGTGATTTCTCCATTCCAGAAGACTTCCTCTAGAGTATATTCATATTTGAATTTGGATTTTTTGTGTGAATTGTTACATCAATTTTTTTCATGACAATAAACAGACATTTTTCTGAGGTGTGGTCCTATGTTATTTTATTTCTTAGTATAATGTTTCCTAAATAGGAACGGAAAATGGCATTGCTTTTTCAATGCATCATACCTTGCAGATTACAGGATGATCTGCTGCACCTGCCATGTGGTGTTCTGAGACATACTGAACTTCACGGAATTCTCTTGGCTTTGTTGGTGTTACCACGGAGATAAATATGGACTCTTGGTACTCTGCCTTTTTATCTTCTCTCTGTTAAAGTCTGCGCTGTTTGAAGTAGGTCAGATCGTATTTAGCTCTTGATTAATGCTGTAAGACTACATCATACCTCTGACTTCTATGCAGAATTCCTCATTAATCTGTGGAGTAATTTCCTCTTCAAAACTGATGACATAATGTAAGTTAGTGTTGCTGTTAGATATTTGCTCATACTTCTATTTTAGAAAGAAATGTGTCACCTCTGTATCCTCTACAGTCTCAGCTATTGCCAACTTCATCATTACTGTGAAATGGCACTGTGAGGTGTACTGGTACAACTTGATTAAGGAGTGTGTGTTACCAAGCATTTATTTTGGGGACATTTTAAGGCTAATCAGGAATGGGATCTTCTTGTGCTTAAAAAGTACACATGTGCATGCCCGCATGCCCACAGGGTAGTGTATATTCCCTAAAATACAAGGAAGAATAAAGTGAAAGAAGAGAATAATGCACATGAAGGAAAGGAGTATTACACCAGCTCATTACATCATTCCATGTGATTTCTTGACTATAAGGGTGGCTGAGGCTTTAGAAATAAGCTGAAAGCTAAATACAGATGTAAGGGGTAAGGCCAGGGAAGGACTGTAGTGAAACAAGTGACTGTGGAAGGGCAATCTTGGAGTGTAAAGTCAACAGAGACCCTTCTTGTAAGACAGGATGGGCTCCACCTTCACGTGTTCTGGTTCCTGTTTCACCTGTTCTTAAAGAGTGCCAGCAGCAGACACTTCCCACTCTCGGGCACTATATCCCACTGGTTAGCTAGCATGAAGAAAACCTTTCCTGAGGTCTAACCTCCTCCTTTGACACACCACTTTAAGCCTCTATCAATCCTGAGAACAGACAAATCACTCCCTTTCTGAGGCAGCCTTTCTTTCTGAGAACTCTTATACTCCTCCTCAATCTTCTAAACAACCGCACTTCTTCCCAACTTTTCTTGTGGTTCTGAGATCCACAGTCATGCTTTTGCCACTTTCTGAGTTCCCTGCATTAGGTCCATGTCTTTTTTCAAGTGTGATACTCAAAATGGGGATGTTATTCTGGGCTGAGCTTGCCCATAATGCAGAAAGGGAACAAATGTCTTGAAAGTTCTGCTCCTGATTCATATTTTTCTAGTAATACCCAAAGTTTCCAAAGGTGTGGGGGAACCCTGGCAGGGTTCCCCCACACAAAGGCTTTTCTGCTCAATGGCTAACTGTATTCACAGACCTGACTGTTCCTTCATATGTAACCATTGTTGTTATTGTGTTCTATTTTTTCCAGGTAAATTTTCAATTTCTCATGACCAGTTTGTTTTTAATCCCTGTTCCAATGTTCTTGCAATATGATTCATATTTGATTAATGTCCTGTCTATTCCACTTTCAGAATCACAAATGAAAACAGTACATAAGCAGATCCAGTTAATAAGCACATTCAGTTTGATAGAGAATTATTGCTATTTATTTTTGTGTGGTTTTCCATTTAATTTTGTAGTATTCCAATCAATTTTATATATAAGATGAAAATAATACACCTGACCAATATCAAGATCTGTAGCATCTGCTGCACTGGCCAATCTTTGAGGGTTGGACCAGATGAGCTCTGGAGGTCCCTTCCAGCCTCAACCATTCTTTGATTCTGTGGTCTTCCAAAGCCTGCTACTTTGCTGTAAAATAGAATTAGGATTGGTTTAATGTAATTTGTAATTCCCAAGGAATGTCTAGAAATTGCAGGACTTTTCAAAGAACTTGTTAATGAAGAAACTTTTTTCCTAGTGGACTTGACTTTGGTATACTGGTTGTAGTCGCTTAGACTTAATACTTACATAATTAGATAAATGACAATGAAAAGTTGCAGACTACTGCAAAACACCAAGATTACAAATCTAAAGTACTATTTAATCCATGTTACAGAACAATATGTTAAAGAAATGTTTTGTTTAAATTGGTCACTATATTAAGCTGAAGGGTTATAAAATTACAGACTTGTCCAAAGTGCCAGTGAAACTTTGATCCAATTATTCTGAAAATAACTAAATTTATGGTGCTTAATTTTAGAGTTTACAATGATGTTGCCTTGAACATGTTGAATAGTGCCTCATTTTATATGATGATGTTGCCAGCAAGAAGTTAATTATAAATAATGTCTGAATCATCCAGTAATATTCATACTTTAAGCGTTGCTTATTTTACAAATGTTTTACTGCAGTAACTGTAGAATTTATTACTTCATGGGTTTAAACTTTTATTCTTAGTGAAATAATCAGCCAAGACTACACCTACATTTCCATAAGTAGTCTCCCTACTGGCACTTCCAACAGACAAGGGCCAGACCTTAGTGCACAGGTAGGTTTTAGGCAGACTGGAGCCGAACCACATTTTCTGTGTGTCTTCCATGCATCACAAGGTCACAAGGTACTATTCCAGTGAACCACAAGGCTTGGTGAGGGTGACTGTTATGGGCTTTCACAAATTCAAAGACTATGCTTGAGGTCAGAGTTGAGGGGCCATTTCTTGCAGAAGGTGTATAGGAGAAAAGGTGAAAGGAGAAAGTGGAGAAAGTAATAGATGAGAAAGCTTGACACTTATGCTGAAGTTGCAAACTCCCTTGTCCTTGACCCTGGCTGCCTACTGTTCTGGGATTTAATCTCTTTGACACCTTGAGACAAGTCTGCACATGTTCATAGGACCTTGTTTCCACTTTTTATTTCTACATTTCGCATAATACCTCTGACTTTCTTAATCCAAAGTTGTGAAGGACCAGCTGAAGGGTTGCCAATGTCAGTGTCATAAACTGGGATGTTTTTGCTGTGTGGTGGTTTGTTTTCTTTTTTCCTCCTGGATGGAGGATGCATATTTAAAAATCCTTTTATTTTCTCTTCACTGTAGAACATTAACAGTCTCTGGAAGACCAGTTTTCCATATTTTGATTTTTTTACTTTTATTGTTTAAGGGTGATTATTTTTAAAAGTAATACTGCATCCTTCATACATTACCTTGTCAGACATTTATATAAGTTATTCAATGTTTTTATGCCAAGAAATTTAATTTTGAGCCAACTGTAAGTGTATGAAAGATGCTGTCTTCCCTCTCAGAGTTAGTAGTGTATAACAAGAGCAAGCTGTATTTCTTTGTTAAGTATAACCAGCTGCCGCTATCAGGAATCTCAAAACTGAATTTTCTTTTCAACATGACATGGTTAAAGTACGTTGTGTAAGAGCATTGTATGTTGCCAGTTATCACAGGAAACCTGGAAGAGGGTTAGAATTCAGGATTTCCTTATTTTTAGAGTTCACGTCAAACATATTCCTTCTAACAACAGCAGTGAACAACTGCCTTGTTCAGCACGCAGTTCCCTGTACAATCCAGGTGTAGAAATGGACTGCTCCTGAGCCTTTAGACTGGGTCCTGTCCAGCTGTTAACAGAAAGCAGTCTGTGCATTCGTTGGTGCAGTTTCTTGTGCTTGAATCCTATATCTAACCATAGCATTTTTATTTTATTTGTTTGGGGTTTTTTTATTATTTTTTTTTTTTTACTGAAATTCCATTGTACTGAGAAACTATCCCTGTGTAATTAGCATGGAATCTTGAGTCTCCATCTGATTAAGTGTCACTATATGAGAGATCAAGGCTTATCCATGACCGATCATGACAACAGTGCTTTGTGAAGAAAACAAACCCAACAAACTATCAAGAGAACCCTGGTCAGAACCAGGGTTGAAACACTCTTAGCTCTGGAAGGGTAGTGACCCACTATCCAGTAGCAGCAGCTGTAGCTAATGATTTGTAGAGCAGAAGCCCAGAGCTGCTTTCACTCTAGGTGAGCTGAATTTGACTTCAAGCCACCCAAGTTGTAGCAAACACCCCTGTAGATTCTGAACTGGCTATGGATCAGAATTCAGCATAATTTTTCACTGCAGTCCGGTAGAGTGACCTGGCTGTTAGAGCTGAGAGAAACCCAACTCAGGATGAAGAAATGCCTCATGTATCTTCAAGTTCCTATACAAGCCCTGTTACTGAAGTGACAAAACTCTTTGCAGTCTTGAATATCATACTACTCTAAAGTTGTCTTCACTTTTCAGATGATGAAAACTAAGACTAGGATGTACAGCCTTAAAGCATTTTGTCACTCTCTTTCTACTTTTGCATATAGTGCCCACAGGTCTTCTCAGGAGTCAGCTGCCTGCAAGAAATACATGCAGTGTATCCAAACTTACACAGGAAATGAAAGGAGAGGCAAGATCAGAAGCTTTTAGTCCATTTTACCTCTAAGCCTAAATACATGTTTTATCTGAATATCTGTAGGAAGTGAACAGAAACAAGCAACAAGCAGTGATGAAGCAATTTAGTTTAAAAGTGTAAGTAAACATTTGTACAAAATCATTTGCGCTAGGCATTTAGTTCTACTTGCATTAGGAAAGAATTTCTGAAGATCATTAAAACAAGAAAGCCTTTAAAAGAGACCCACAAATATGTTGCTATTCAAGTTCGTATTGATTGTATATATTTGTAAGTGAATGGTTATCTTTTTCCGATAAGAAATTTTTTTAATATTATGAACAATTTAATTTTGTGGTTCCAACTTGCTGACGTATCTTAGTTTACAGTTTGCCTAGAAACAGTCTTATGGCTTTGAGAATATGACATTATTGATGCTATTGAAACCTGAGCAGAACACTGGATACAAGGAATTTAAGGTCTTCTCATAACTTTGAAATATGAGATGGATGGGAGCCATACCAGAATAGCAGAACTTGAAATCAGACACCTGGATGTAATGTGAGAGATAATAAATGTATTTTACACATCTACAAGAAAGAAATCACAAACAGAAGAAAGAGAAAGAAAGGAAGGAAGCAAGGAAAGAAGGAAGGAAGAAAGAAAGAGAGAAAGAAAAAGAAAGAAAGAAAAAGAAAGAAAAGAAAGAAAGAAAGAAAGAAAGAAAGAAAGAAAGAAAGAAAGAAAGAAAGAAAGAAAGAAAGAAA
>JAWWEW010000078.1:132548993-132567029 GCA_035583185.1 Anabacerthia variegaticeps
GTAATAAAGAAAGAAAGCAATAAAGAAAGTAAGAAAGAAAGGAAGAAAGAAAGGAAGAAAGAAAGGAAGAAAGAAAGGAAGAAAGAAAGAAAGAAAGGAAGAAAGAAAGGAAGAAAGAAAGGAAGGAAGAAAGAAAGGAAGAAAGAAAGGAAGGAAGAAAGAAAGGAAGAAAGAAAGGAAGAAAGAAAGGAAGAAAGAAAGGAAGAAAGGAAGAAAGAAAGAAAGAAAGAAAGAAAGAAAAAGAAAGAAAGTGAGCACTATTCTATATAGTCTAAATACGTTACAAGCAAGAGTTAAGAGATATAAATCACTGTCCTCCAGGTATTAACAATGCAGTGTTGCCATGCGTTATGGCTTTAGTTTTTCATGTTAGTATTAACTGCATATTTCTGCTTAAAGGTGTTTCTCAGATTTGAAGGAAGCAAATGTGAGAGGAAAAAGGAATTTTCATAGTTAAAAATTCATTTCTGGGACAGAGCCTTCTGATTAATTAGACAAGTACAAAGCAGAACTGAATGAACCACTTCATAAGTGTTTGCTTTATCATTAGTCTGTTAAAGTGCATTTTCTTCCAGGTATCACTAGACGTGCCTCACCTTGTTCTCCTCTATTGTCTTTACAGTCTACCAATTCTGTTTAAAATCTGACAATGCAGAGTACAAAACATAAACAGTTGTGTCTTTGTTGTGCATAGTTTGTTCACCAGAGGTTTTTGAAGGATCATTGAAAATTTACATGTAATTTCTAACAGAGTTGTTAATTATTGTCTTTTTATTGTAGGTATTGTAATTTAAGAAAAAAAAAATAGTTTCTGAAATTACCTATTGAGAACAGAGCAAAAAACAGACTGGAAATTTTAGGAAACATGTTTGAATGCAACCAAACCTACAAAGAAAGAAAAAAATCCAGGAAAAAAGAGTCTGCATATAATATAAATGCAATATTTAATTATTTGCTTTAAAGTGTCATAATTCAGAATCAGGCTCAGAACTCAGGTAACAGGCCTATCTCAGTATATTTTCAGTATTTTATTATGAAGATTTTTTAATAGTTACTGAAGGAATTCCCTTGAATTAGGCAAATGCTACATTTAAAAAAAAAAAAATCAATTAGCTACAGTCATTAGCATATTTTCAATGCCTCAGTCAAAACCATGCTCAGCTCTTTTGTTGTTCCATATCCTTAAAGGTCCTGACACAAAGGATTGTCTGAAACACTTAATGTTATGTCTTACATTTGGAGATATCTACGGTAGAAAGCAGAAATTCTCTTGACTAATTCATCATGATTTTTCTTTCAGTGTGGGGGGACCTCGTTTTAAAAGCAATTCTATTATCCTGAAGCTGTAAACTGGGGCTGTGATTTTTGACCTCTGGGTAAGGCAAGCGAAGTCTCCCGAGTGCTGTTGTCTCTGCCCGCTCGCCCCACTGTCGCATTCCAGCACAACCGGCAGGCCAGGCTGTTATTTATGAGTTCTCACTTACCCACCAGCTGCTCTAACAGCATGCAGCTGTGTTTTTGTTAGCAGAGATAGACCCCAACTTTGCTCCTCTTTAGCAGTATGGAAGTCCAGCGCCCAACCTGCAAGAGCAGCGCTGGCTCTATGAAGTTGCTTGCGTGAGCCCAGTTGACATTAGATGTCAAGAAGTGAGTGATGGGAATTGCTGGAAGATCATGAGGTATTTGTACTGCCATATGGGTGCTTCCATGGCTCATGACTAAACTTCATTTGCCAGGGAAGCTGGAAAAAAGAGCTGAGATTCCCAATGATCTTTTGAGGTTAGTTTTGGTCAAAAACTTCAAAACCAGATTAAATTCCACACCTATTTAACTTTTAAATTACACTTCAGATACCAGCCTTACTTTTACATTATGAAAGAGTAATTAACAGGCCACAATTAAGGTGTAAAAGTCTTTGCAAGAAGATGAAACAGAGGAGTGGGGTCTTGAGATCATTATTTAAAGCTGCCCATCATTTAATTTGCAGTATGGGGGCAAGATTGTTGTTGTTCTTCTTGGATACAAGGATACCTAATTGCTGGTAGCAGCACCCGAACTGGAACAAACTGTTCTGAGGTGAAGGCACAACTATCTACTCATTCTTAAAATCAGTTTGGCCTGCTAATTGTGTGCCTTCCTCAAGCTCTGCATCAGCACACAGACAGCAGGTATGTAATCCAGTGAATGACTTAGTGATTCAAAACACAGATCAATGTACTAACAACGATTGGGAGATGAAATCTGACTCCCCATCTCCTTTGCTTACCAGAACCAAGTCAATATCCCTCACAATGGTGTAAGCCATTTGAGCACAGTAAATTTGAGGTGGTGCTGAATTTTCAAGGATGACTTTTGATTTTTGAAAACAAATGACAGGTCGACTTGAGATATTGTGCTTCTCAGACAGGTAAACTGATTCTAGCTCTCACCAGACTGGACATTTCTAGGTCTTTCCCTACAGCACTAGTCACTACTGACTTAATCCAATCTTGTTTATCCCAGGAAATTTTTAGGAGCGGAATTTGATTGAACATTACCAAATTCAATATTATCTGACAGCCCCAGAACGCTTCCTCAGCTTTTCTAGCTCTCTTCTAGCTCTTTTCTTAAAATAAAGGAGAAACATGGGTTTACATTTGAAGATTATTATGGTACTCACATCACTTGACTGGATATGGTAATTTTGGGCCTAATGTATTTCTCTTTTTTCTCTGTGGAGTCTGTTAAGGTTTGTGGGAGAGGCCAATGGATTTGTCCTGAGGGCTTAACAGGTTTCCCAATATAATAACAATATCCAAATTTTAAATCAGTCAAAAGTAATCTGTTTTTGCTCTTTTCTTAGCCAGATGGTTGCCAATAATTTGTTTTTGGTTGAAATTACTGCTTTATATCAATATTGGTCTTTATTTTTCTCTTGGTATTTCTCTTCAGATAGTGATTTATAAAGTTACAGGTTTACTCAGGAAAGAAAGAGAAAGTGATAGGAAGATTTTGAATGATAGGAGAGAAGTAATAAAGATAAAAGGCTTCTTGTCATACACTTTGAAACCCATTGGGAGTCACATGAGAAGCACTTCAGTGAGTGAAATCTATGGGCAAAGGCTGGTACCAGGGAAAGCACTGAGCAGGTATAGGTACTTCTTCTGAGGCCTCTCCTATTTTGTGAGTTGAAT
This sequence comes from Anabacerthia variegaticeps, assembly GCA_035583185.1. Classification (NCBI taxonomy): domain Eukaryota; kingdom Metazoa; phylum Chordata; class Aves; order Passeriformes; family Furnariidae; genus Anabacerthia; species Anabacerthia variegaticeps. Next base: position 132,552,167 of record JAWWEW010000078.1, read on the forward strand.
AACAAAAAGGGTATGGTTTATTTAAGCCCCAGACCTACAGTTTTCCACACAACTGGCAACAAGTCAATTATCAAAACACGTCTTCTGTATATACATTGAAAGTAGAATAAAAATAGTTGAATGTAGGAAGAACATGTCTCATTGTTTGGAGCTGCTGGTTGTGGGCCTTCAACAGCACTTTCTCATGAGATCTGTGGAAGGGGGGCCCTTGGTGCAGCTCCTGCCCCTCACCTCTGTTGTCAGTTCCCCCCATGTTGTGCTCTCATGGAGCACACGGTGCTCTGGCTCCTGGCACTGCTCCTCCCCACTCGTGCTGCTCACGAGTCCTGCCTGTGCTGTGCAGTGCAGGTGACACTGGATCCGTGTGGAGGCCAGCGAGGCTGAGCACTGCTGCTGCAGACTGCCTGCCCCCAGCACCTGCAGCAGAGCTTGTGGTGCCAGGCACTGAAGGGCTTTGAAGAACATCATGGAAATAGTTAGGTAACTAGAGCAGGGCTCCACAGCTGGCCAGCTGAGGAGGGGAAAGGAAGGAAGACCTGCTTCTGCTTATTATTGAGAATTTGTGATCCTGAGATGACTGTAGGAATAACATTTAATAGTAAATAAATTAGGTTAACAATATAGAAGGATGTCTAAAGGAAGATTTGATTTCTATGACTGAGCATAATTTTATCTAATATTCAATAAGTCACCATACTGAGTCATTCTCTCTTCCATAGCTGCTACTTTGGGATGGTTCTTTGTTATTTATTAAAAAGCAGACCAGAGACTACAGTCCATCTATGAAATGGCGCTTTTTGGAAATTTCAGTATTAGACATAGATCAAAGTGTTGTAGTTCTCTTAAGTTTTAAAAAAAAATTCTTTTTACATGAAACCAATACTGGATGTCTTTATGCATATTTAATGCTTTAGTACAGAAAGCAGTTCAAATCTAGGGAGATCTCAAAGGGTCAGATTCTGATATCTACTGGTACTGATTTCTGACCGGTCTTGTCCAGTAAGAAGGCTCTGGATCAGTTCTGGTATCTTAATTGTGCCATTATTTCTTCTGCAACCCCTGCTTTCATGGTTTCACTTAACACTGTTAAAAGGACTTGCTAATTGTTCTGTACTAGTATCACAGGGGATGCAAACCTTCCAAAGCAAAATCAATGTGAATTTGGAAAAGAAGTGTGTTGGCAAATGCTTCAGAGCTTTTGTACTTCTTACACATTCTCTCCAAATGAAGCAACTGCATTTGTTACGGGTTTGTTACAGGTTTGTTACACAGGGACACTCAATAACACTAGTGAGCATACTGGCAAGATAAGTGATCATTATCTGATATAATGAAGGGGGCTGTCCATCAGAAGATGAAAAAACTTATCTTTTAATTGACTACAGAAAAGCTCTTGTTATTGGGCCTGAAGGATATGGACAAGTGTGAACAAACAGATGATGAAGGGCATAGAATGGAATTCAAGGTTTGTGGCTGCCCAGGCTAGAGGTGCAGAGTTAAATGATGGCAGTGATGAATGCACATATCACACACTAACGCAAGGGTAAATAAACATTGCATAATCACCCAAATAAATCTGAATACATGATCAATGTTTCCATGAGTGTTGGAAGGATCTTCTGTGTGGAGTACATGGAGTACATCTTACTATATAAATTTTAGAGAAGTGCTCTTTCTGTTCCTTTGGCAACAGCTAATTTTAATGTGTTTGAGAATAACAATGGCAACAATTTTGAAAGTACCTCAGTGACACTGAAAATAAGAGAAACATGAGTGTATCATGAGTTAGTTTTAGAGAAACTTTTGTAGATTAACATGAGTTAGCTCCTGCCTACTCCATTCTAACAAAAACCTCATTTGTCTGTCTTTACTATCATGAATAATCTGGAGCAATAGCCATATTTAAATACATTAAATTTTTTAAATACATGCTTAATGCTGGAAGGACTTTAATCAAAATGAAGCTCTTGATCGAAGGTTGCTCAGGTACTTCTGTAATGAAAATGCAGTGCCTTCATTTGGAGAGAATTTGTAAGAAGTACATGAAGTGCTGAAGCATTTGCCAACACACTTCTTTTTCCAAAGTCACATTGATTTTGCTTTGGAAGGTTTGCATCCCCTGTGATACTAGTACAGAACAAGGAGCAAGTCCTTTTAACTGTTTTAACTTAAACCGTGACAGCAGGGAGAAGAAATAATGGCACAATTAAGATACCAGAACTGATCCAGAGCCTTCTTACTGGACAAGACTGGTCAGAAATGTTCTCCTATTAATGAGCAGTGTGGGTAACTTCTGTGTAAGCATCAAGCTATCACCTCACACTCTTTCCACACTGGTATTTTCTATTCATGTTCATGCTTGATATGTTCCCTATACAGCTTAGCTCTTTTCTAAACTTTGCCTGCCTTCTGAACAAGGGGATTTTTGCAGCCTGGTCAGGACTAGTTCTAATAATGATATGACTGCATTAAGTCTGGAGTGTCACTCTAAACACTACTCATGATTTTTAGTTTTGTTGTTGAAATTCTGAATGGCAAATGAATTCCCAAGTTAAATTTCTTTCTATGACACTATCTGTCCTACATTTGTATTATTATACCACTATGGCATCTCAAAACCACAAATAATCCCCCTAGTCAGTGTGACCATCTGTAAAAAAGATGCTGACCTCCAAGCCAATGTAAATAGATCATTTATGGAAATAAATAAATTACTGTTGGAGCCAGACTTGTCCCAAATTCTTCTGTGGGTGCAAACTTGGACATAATTGAGGGATCAAGAGTCATGAGGTTAATGAGGTCATGCTGCCAGGGCCTGGTCTGGGTTTAGTATAACATGAAAGACTCAGCTCTGATCCTTACTGGCACATTCACTTAGCAGCAATACCATCCCGGCACCAATCTCTTCAGAAACCTGAAACCATCTTCCGTCAGCCGTCTTCTTGCTGCATGACACCGTCAGAAGACATATGTTCTTCTGCACATGAAACCACTTAGACTGTCTCACTCCATGTTTTTTGTAAACAAGTTTGTTAAATCGAAAGAGTGACTAATATATCTTCTCCTTCTTAAAGCATGGATGGACTGTAAAATCCGTCTAAAAGGTTTGTAGCAAACGGTGTCTGGTAACTCTTACTAACTTTCCACTAAATTGTCAATGAGCTCTATTTGAATTATATAAAATGCCTTATTTTATATTGCACATTAGAAAGAGCTCTTAGAATCCATAGCTCTTATCTAAAAAATGGGAATTTTGTGCCTCCTGAATGCTTTATAGGAGCTGACCAGTATCAGTTATAGACAGCTATCAATATTTTTATACTATTGATATTCTCAGGATAGTGTGTGATAAGAAACTTCAGGTTAAAACAAAACAAAACAAAATAACACAACAACCCAAAGCCCCAAGTATAATGGCTTGGTACAAAAGATTTTCTACTTGGTGCCCTGGATGAGGAGAGGCTTCCATGGAGAGTGGACAAAGTTCTTGGGCTGAGACAGGGGTCTGGCACAGGGGAGGGGGCAGAGCTGCAGAACCACAGCTATTTTTACTATTGTAAATTAGTGCTTCTAGTATTGTGCTTCAACAAAATCAGTTTTTTTGCATGCCACAAGGCCTTTTACTATTTAGTAGAAAATTCTCTATGGAGCATCTTCTCATTGGAAGTTACAGAAAAACCAAAAGTTTCTTGAGAACAATTAAGTTTCAACAAAATTCTGACAGAGCATCAAGAATTTTCAAAACTGCATCTTTTGCTGCCACATGAGAAGGACCCTACCTTTGACCTGCACCAGCCCAAAGATTTTTCAAGGAAAAACTGTAAAGAGTTTGTAAAAATACAAAACGTTTCCATTTCAGAACTTGAAAATGGAATATATTACATTTTTTGTTTCAGTGTTTTATTTCATAATTTGGTGTATGTATTAAATGTAACCTCATTGTAAACCCTACTTCTGCAATGAAAGAAAATAAAACTGGGGTTTGTGGGTTTTTTAGTTAATTATTTCTGCTTCCTCCACTGTTTTTTTTTCATTTTGAGGGAAAGAAGGAGACTTTATTCTTTGCTGCATATAAAAAAGAAAATTACTTATTTTCTCCCTGTATCTCCTAATGTCTCACACAGGTGTACTTTGTGAGCACTGCCAGCTGCTGAACTAAGCTACTGCAGACCTTGTCAGACCTCCTATCCTCCTGTTGGCTGTCGTTGCTACCCTGACCAGGCTTTGTCGTCCCAAAATAAACCTCATGAGATTTGTAACACCTTCAGTCAGCAGTTATCAGACCCTCTGAGACCTCAGCAGTTCTGTAGTCTTCCAGAAATTCTGGAAATAACCTATTTAGAGGTTTTTATAATGACATGCAGTGGAACTTCACTTCCACACACCTCTGCCTTTTTTCATCTTGTCTTGGGCAAATAGAACTCTGTGAACTCACATGTTTGTAGCACTGAAGTTAGGCTGCTCAGCAATTCTATGGATTAAGATTTCTTTTAACTTTTAACTTGGTCTCACTGGCTGCACAGGGCAGTTTTTCACCAAACCCAAATAAGTCTTAGAGTAATTTAAACTTAATAATGCAATGTGTATTATTAATGTTGTAATAGTTAATTTAGATTTTACAAAGTGCTATGGTTATGCTTTATCCTGATTTTTGTTTTATTGCACCTCACTGGCACCATCTTTGTTCATTTTTATTTCCATTTGATACATTATTTCTCTGGGCTGTCCTGCGATATTCCTTTGAATAAAGCTGATAGCCTAAAATATTTATAAACAGAATCAGCATCAAAGATCAAGAGATTTTAATTTTGTTTTATTTAAATAGAGCCTCAGGCTTAAAATTTCCAATCAAGTAATTTAAACTGGATTGCAAATGTTAAAGATCAACACATTTATTAACTGCATTTTACTGTAAAAAGAAACGGTTCTAAAGTCTTCCATATACCAAAAAAAAAAAATAAAAAAAAAAATAAATAAAATTTAAAAGAAACCACTGTGTGTGATGTAATATGTTGAAAGACTATCTTAATGGCATCTTGACCCAAACCTTGTGACTCTGTTCCATGGTCTTTTAACTAAGTGAGAATCATGGAAGACTGCTGCCACATTTGATTAAAATAAGCAGCACATCATTCAGGGCAAACTTTCTTATTCCTCTTGCTAATGCATCATAGCGTGGCCAACACTGAAGAAAGGCCACCTAAAAGTGCTATGGGGTGTCAAACCTCCCATTCCAGGGCAATCACAAAGAAAATGCTAAGATTGTTACAAGTTTCACTAACTGAAGGTAACACTTTGGATCAGTCACAACACGGATTCAGGTCATGACTAGGAATGGAAATAATTTTGGAGTCAGTGATGGATGGTCCCCTGTTGGTAATAGATGCTGGGCAGGAACTGATCCTCAGTTCTTAGACCTCTCTGCAGACCACAGAAAAACAGTAAGTGCTTGAGAAGTGTACTTAAATCTGATAGATTCTTCTTGGGGGTCCCTAAAAGGTTAAGAAAGGAATGTCTGCCACTAGACCTGGTCTTCTTCCTACTGCCATATTCTCTACTTCTGCTTTTTTCTCCACAAGTCTATCAAAACTCATATGAAGCTGCGAGGGAAATAGATGAAGGCTGTGCCTGGATATCAGCTGCTGCAGGCTGTGAAAGCCATGGCTGGGATCAGCTGTCATGTTAGCATTCCCTCTCCTTCAGTAGCCGTTTCTCACCATTTACTGGCAAAGGCAAAGGCTCCTTTAACAATATATGTCTCCTTTCTCAGCCTTAATGAAACAAATCTTGTCTTCCACCCTGATGGATACAAAATTGTCCTCAATTAAGCATATATGGTCATTTAGGGGCCAAATGACATTAATAAACATTCAGGAAAGCATATTTAGGAAGGTTTAGCCAGCACAAAGCACTGTTGCACAGCTTACCAACACAGCTTTCCAACACAGCTTTACAAGCACTTCAAATCTCTGCTTCTCTCCACAGTAGCTTTCCACAGAAAAGAAGTCAGACTGGAGACCTTATTCTTACTTGGAAAGAGTAAAATATGAAAATATTTGGTTGGGAGGTTTTATTTTTTTTCAGTTGGTTGTGGTTTTTTGTTTGTTGGTTTTTTTGTTTTGTTTTTTCTGTTTCAGTTTTGTTTTTTTTTCTTTTTTTTAATCATTGCATAGATCTCTGCGATGAAGATTATCACTGATAAAAATAATTTCCCTGGTACAAGGAAACCTTCCATTGTAATAATGATGTGTAGATGTCTAGAAGGCAGAGGTCTTTCCTGGGACTGTTCTGTCTATGAAATAACCTTACACAAGGACAAGGATAAGCCTTGTCACTTCCTCCACAAATGGCTGTTCATGTATTGCTGTTCCAGAGACAACACCTGCTTACCTAAACTGCTTCTCTAAGCAACTCAGAGCAGCCTTCAAAATCTAAAAGTCACAGGTCAAGGAAGCATGATCAGTTTGGCAGAACAGTCTCAGGCACTATTTATTTGCAACTAAGGGCAGAACTCGGCCAACAAGCAATCACTCAGGGCTTCTTTCTAGAAAAGGCATTGATGGTCATTTTGCTGGAGGCAGAGGACGGCTTCAGACCATGCAGTGATCCTGAAACTGGACCCTAGGCAGGGGTGGGCTCGGACGTGCAACCTAAAAGGTAGTTGTTGCTCTCCCATTGTCAGTGACTGAAGCCAGTGAATGGAACAAGCTGTTGTTTCTTCTCTCTCAGTGGCTCATAACTCAATATTGAGAACAGCAGCTGCAGCCTTTCTAGTCCTAACACCTTGAAATTGTATTAAGGCTACAGAATTGGAGACTGGAGGAGTTTCTCATCAACAACTAGTTCAAGTACTAGCTGGTATTACCTGAATGGCTTCTCAGCCACAGACTGAGCCTTAGAACTACTCTTTTTGTTTCTTGTAAAGACTTTTTTTTCCCATTAGCTTCATTTTCTCTCCATAACTAAGACTCTTATTTGTCTTTTCAGGGATCAGATCTTCTTCCTCCAATTTGCATGGTGGGAAGGCATGTGCAGAAACAGGAACTTTTCTTGAAAGAAACTTCACACTATGATCAACGAGGATCTTGCACCTTGTGCAGCACTCATTTCTTCCCACTGGCTTGTGCTAAACCTGATCAAAAAGAACATGACAGCAAAGTGTCACAGCCATAGACTATTGCTTAGGAGGTATTAGCTGTCCCCTCTAGCATCATTGATAACACTGGACTATTCTTGTGAAAATACATAGAGCCACTTATTTCTTGTTGTGTCAGTTTTCATTCTGCTTTCCTGCATTTTTTCATCTGGCAATGGCTAGCAGTTGCAGAGGAGGTATTTGATCAGAAATCTGATAATTTATGTTGTCAGCTTCCAGCCAGTCTACTAAAGGATGCTCTATGGATAGGGAGAGACTCACATGGTCAAGGGTTACGGTGTAATCTAGTTTGCATTATGGACATTCACAGTTCCCTGAGGAAAGGGGCAGTAAATATATAAGATCACTCTAAAATCACTCTTAATGTGAAATAAGGCTAGAAAATAAGTTTAATTTACAAAAGGTGGAGAAGAGCTCCTAAATCAATCTAGAGACAAATAGGCTGGAAATACAATAAATGGGTCAATAAATGATACTTCATTTCAATTTCAAGGGTTTTTTATTTTATTCATTTAGTGGAGCTGAGCACTGAGGCACATAGACACAAATGACTTGAATGCCAAAGCTTTCTGGTTCTTAAACAAGTCACATTCTGCCAGTGTTGTCTTTCCAGGTAATTATCAGTGGTATATTGAGAACATGAAGGTGTAATACCACTGCTCTGTGGTAATATTCTCTCAGTGTGGTTCTGATAGGTAGCAATGTCTGGTGATTTATTCAATATAAAAAATGTGCAGAAAAAACTTACTCCTGTCATTTGAACAGGAGGTAGAATAGGGCTCTGCTCACTTTCTTCTGAGAGTTTTTTGGGAAGTACAGAAAAATTTCTGAGGGCTCTTAATCAGCTAGTGTTCTGTGACTTCCCAGAAATATTTCAGCTGGCAAACTATGCCAGTCCACTGACAAAGTAGGAGAAGATTAATAAATTTGGGGGTTATATTTAATAGAAATGAAAACCTGAAAAACACCACACTGCAAACAGTGCTGCCAAGCTTTTCATTTGACTCGGAGGTGCTCCGCAGTAGCTTCATGGCAATATTGCCTGTCAGGTGCCCTGCAACTGCAGAGAGCTGTTGGTCAGGTGCCAGAGCTCATCCTGGCGGGTTGGAGCAGCAGGGCATGACTCACCTTCACATTTTTATCACACACAGGACTCTGTGCAGTGCAAGACGGGGGTACAGGAGGGCAAGGGGTGGGATATTAAAAGTCCTCACTATGTACTTTGATGATTAGCTTGGTGTTCCACAAGTGGCTCCCCAGACTATTTCATCCCTGCATGTAGATTTAGGTGCTTTCTTTTAACAAAAGGCACCTGTGGGCATTTCTGCAGATAGCTACTCAGCCCAGCTTTTGCAAAGCTGCTTTGGCTATCAGTGCTTAAGGAGGAAAGTGTGCAGTGTTCTGCATTTCTTGTCTCTTAGAAGCAGCCAAAATGGGTTTTGACATGTATCACTAACTGAAGCAAGCAAGTCAACTGGATGATAAAAGCGACAGCAGCAACTACCAGCTTTAGCTTAGAAACATTGAATATTTTATCTTTGGAATTATTGATTTGTGACTGCTTGCTCATTCCTGTTTTTTCTTCTCTCTGCATATCCCTTTAACTAACTTTCAGGAGTAATTTTCCATTCCTCTTTATTTTCTCTCCTAGACATGCAATGACACAGCTAATGTCCTCAGCTGTTGCCAGGGAAACTGAATTTTGAAGCCAACTTGTCAAGCAAATGAAGGAGCAATTATTTTTGAAGTATTTCTATAAACTTGGATTAAAGATAATGATGTTTTTTAAGGTAGTGTTCGTAGCACTATTTTGTAAGATTACTCAGCACTTCCAGTGACAACTCTCTGTATTGTAACTCCTGCTGTTCAGCATGATGTTTCTTTTGGTTGCTTTATATTAGAAGTCCCAACAAGCCTGACCCAGCTGTTTTTAAGCAGAGAGAGAAAAAGACATTTTAGACATATTCAACTAATTCTTGCAGCTGTCTCCTCTGCTTTTAGAGCAGTCACTGTGGTGCAGCAAGATGGAGTTTTCCAGGGGAGGAACACTGTGACGGTAGGGGTTTGCAGAGTGGGGAAGGACACTTTTCTCTCCTGGAGTTTGGACGTGTATTTTGGCTACGACCTTTCCCAGGTGAAGATGCAGCTATCCTTTTAGGTAGTTTCTTCCCTTCTACTGCTCATTGGAAGGGACTGTGGGCAGGCACTGGGCTCTGTTGGAGCTGGGCTACAGGTGTGTGCTGGGAGACACATTGTGTGGGCAGCCCTGAGTTCCTCTCCATCCTTGGATTCCTGTGTGAGAACGCAGCTTCTCTCTGCTTAGTGTGGGGACAGGCCACATTATCTTAGTGTTCAGGGAAGCTCAAATGTGGTAGATGCAGGAGGGTTAAGGAGGGGTGGGCATGTTAAGCTGCCACTGATGTCAGCTGCAGCCCCTGTGATGTCTCAAGGTTATTCCCAAGACTCTTCTGGAATGTGCAACACCCCCTGAGGTCAGTGGGTATTTTCAGTTGGTGGCTGAGTGCCTGCACTTTGCCATTCTGACTGCACAACCTTGTCCAGAAGTAGCAGGTTGTTTACAGTTTGTAATGTTGCTATCTATAGAGCCTTCAGCCCCTCTAACATTTAAAAGAGATTTAAATAAATATTACCTTACACCTCATATAGCTATCTCAGGAAATGGGTCCTAACACACCCTGTCAGACCTTTAAACAAAAGCAGTGCATGCTGTTTTCTCAAGAACCTTCTTGTACTTTATGTAATTTATGTTATCTTCATGAGACATTATTTTGCATCAACACACTGTTTGTCAATGAAAATCATTCAATGAGTGGAGCCACTGAAGTGTACTGTTAGCTCGGTTAGAGCATGGTGCTGATAACTCCAAGGTTGAGGGTTTGATCCCTGTATGGACCGTTCACTTAAGAGCTGGACATGATGATCCTTGTGGGTCCCTTCCAACTCAGAATAGTCTATATAGGTACTGGATTTTTACTATTAGGCAATGAAAAATATTTCTGTAAATCTAAGAATAAGGGCAAAAAATATGCTTGCATAAACTGTCAATAACTTATGGGTTGGTGTAAGGCAGCACTTTCCCAGTGCAATCAAACAACTTGTGGGACAGTTTTCACTGTCTCCTGATTGCAGGACAAACACAAAGCCTGACTGGCTCACCAGTGTCCTGGAAAGTCTAAAGAGAAGTGATGCAACACAGTTTGCACACTAGTACTACTTAGACTTCTTGAAGCAGTGCTGAAAGATCTTACTATACTTACCCTCTCCTAACACAGGGAATTCACCTGAAAATGTCAGACCAAAATATTTTTTTAAAAGCCCAACATTTTTATTTATGTTTAAAACCTGAGATTTTTGTTACTGAAATGGTTTTGTTTTTCTTCATCTTTTTTTCTCAAGACGTAACTCTAACCCTACATATGTGCATAAAGTAACATATTTCAAGTGGTGGAGATCCAACTTAATAGTAAATTTTCCATTTTTATCTAAAGTGGGTATACTGCTGTATCGCTAAACTGTACAGAAGAAAGAAAAAAAAAAAAGAAGAGCAAATAAAAGCTCATTAAGGGTTGTAGCTTGGACTACATCAAAAGAGGCACAACTAGTAGGTCAAGGGAGGTGATTCTCTCCCTCTCCTCTGTTTTTGTGAAACCCCACATGGAGTGCTGTTTCTAGCACAAGAAAGATGTTGACCTATGAGAACAAGCCCAGAGGAGGACCATGAAGGTAATCTGAAGGGTGGAGCACCTCTCCTATGAAGACAGGCTGAAAGACCTGTTCAACCTGGAGAAGAGAAGGCTTCAGGGAGACCTGATAGCACCTTCCATTGCCTAATGGGGGCCTACGGGAGAGCTGGGACTTTTACAGGGACGTGTAGTGATAGGATAAGGAGAAATGGCCTTAAGCTGAAAGAAGGGAATTTTAGACTGGCTATTAGGAAGAAATTCTTTACTCTAAGTGTGGTGAGGCACTGACATAGGTTGTGCAGAGAGGCTGTGGAATCCTCACATTTGCCATGAGGTACACAGGCATGGATTGACGGCGAGGTAAAGAGGAGAGTTGCGGCAGGTTCGCCATTGAAAGGAGCAGCCAGCGCATCCCTCTGCAGCGATCCCTCTCCAGCGCATCCAGGGACAGAGCCCGGTCTCGGGTTAACAGCATGCTGCAGTCAGTCCCCAGACTCACAGCACTCAGCCCCTCTGCCAAAGCCCTGCAGCTTCCCGGTAAGTTCCCCGGCCCCGAGATGCGCTACGGAACAAGCCCGTGCTCCGGGGCGGGGAGAGGGGCCGTGCAGGTGGGAGAGTGCCCGGCTCCATCTCCGACTGCCGCTGCTCCAGCGCTTGCGGAGTCAGCCAGAGGGAATGGATCGGGAGTTCTTTTAGGCTCACCACCCAGTTAAAAAGTGTGGTTTGGTTTGTTTGTTTGTTTGTTTTTAATTGCTTGTGGGTTTTGGTTTGTTTTGAATAAATAACAAGCCGGTTTTTTCCATCAGAGAGGAGGTTCTGCCGCTCCGGGCTCCTGGGGTCCGTGCACGTCCGTCCCATTCCCAAGCTCCTGCTGACACCTGCTGGCCTCCCGCTCACGGGAAGCTCAGGATGCTGAGAAAGAGGGCCAACCCTCCTGTCTTCTTGCTGCTGCTGCCTTCTAGTCTCTCAGCTGCTGGTTGTTGAACCTTCAGAGGAGATTAATATATTTAGAACAAATATTTATTGGGCTAACCCTCCGTTACTCCATGAGCATGGTGTAAAAGAACAGAGCATCCCTCCTCAACACCTGGGAGGACTGTAAATATGAACTTTAATTGTTTCTGTGTTTCTTCTTGGGTCTTAAAGGGGAACAGGCCATACTCGACACCAGTTGGGGGCTGCCTCACCACTGAGTGAAGCATCCCACAACCTACCCAAGGAGGCAAGAGCTTCAGCAGAGTAGAAGCTGTACAGTATGAATTGACTCATCATTTGTTTCAAAATGAAACAGTTAGCAATGCTGACAATTTGGCATCTTTATGACTGGTAATTATGAGTCATTAATTGTTAGATCCATTTCAGAGTTTCTGACTTCACAGAGAAACTCAGTGCATGCTGGTGTCAGACATCAGGCTGAAGAAAATTTAGTATTTATTTTCTAGCAAGCTCGAGTTATGTAAAGACATATTTTCTATTGCCTTGCCTGAAATACACTAACATATTTAGTGTGCTAAAACAAATGTGAAATGCAAAAAACTTTGCACTTCTCTAAATGACAGTGCAACTTGAGTAGTAGCAGACATATCTGAAAGAGACTGAGCATAGAGTTACATGTCTTTACTTGCATGTGAGCATCCTGTAGTCTGAAACGAAAGCAGTATTTTTTTTTAATTTATTTTTTTTTAATGTGACAGTTCCAAACCCCCAAAACTGTGACATGCAGTACTGTTGTGGCCTAGCCCCAGCCAGGAGCAATGTATCACACAGCTGCTTGCTCACTCCCCTACCAGTGGGATCAGGAAGAGAATCAGAAGGGTAAAAGCTTGAAAACTTGTGGGTTGGGATAAAGACAGTTTAATAGGGAAAGCAAAAGCCACGCACACAAGGCATTTATTTCCCCCTTCCCATGGACAGGCAGGTGTTCAGCCGTCTCTGGGAGAGGAGCGCCCCATCATGCATAATGGGTACTTGGGAAGACAAATATCACTCCTGATGTCCCTCCTTTCGTCCTTTTTGCCCTCACTTTATATAGTGAACATGATGTCTTATGGTATGGAATATTTCTTTGGTTGGTTTGGGTCAGCTATCCTGTCTGTGTCTTGTTCCAATTTCCCATGCACCCCTAACTTTTTTGCATGCATAGCAGGAAGAAAAGCAGAAAAGCCCTTGGCTCAGTGTAAGCACTGCCCAGCAGTAACAAAAACACCTTTATATTATCTATCCCCTCTGTGTTCAACACAAATCCAAAACACAGGCCCATACTAGCCACTGTGAAGAAAATTAACTCTACCCCAGCTGACACCAGCAGAAGTACAAACCAGTTACTGCTACTTGCTAGAATTACACAAATGTATTCAGTGCAACAGTGCTGCTCCTCACAAACCATGCTGCACTGTGAGATGCTGGTTTTGGAGTGAATAATGATTGGAGTCTCAGGGCTGGCCCCTCGTTTGGTCTATTACTGTGTTGCAGTAGCATCTGCAGTGTCAGTGTGAAAGGACAGCTTTCACTGAGGAACAGCTGAGCAGAAGGAAAGAAGAGTTGCCATCTTGTGTGGGGAACTGAGACTGCACTAAACGAGGCTGAAATTGTAAGACAAAAATTTAGTATACCTTTGGGAATTCATTAAGTGAAGATTATTTCCTTTGCAGTGATTCCTTCCATATTTTCTTTCTATTTGGTTTTAACTAATGCAAATGAATCATTTCACTCTTAACCCAGAAGTCTGGATAAAAGTAAGGAAGAGTCCATATCAACCTCTGCATTTTTTCCCAGATAGAAAACATTGCCTTGCAAACAACAGTAAGACCTTAGACAGGACACAGAGCATGCCTTCATGCCGGAGAAATGGTCTTTGTGTCCAAGGTACTGTTGAGAGAAAATCCCCTTTGGTTTTTGGTAGTAAGCCCATCGGTGTTATCATGACTTCAATAAAGCCCAGAATCCCCTCAGAAGTGACAAACCTGCAACTGCTACCTAGGAGACAGACTGAAAGATCTTGTCCTCACCTCCTTCTGCTTGACAAGAACATGAAGGATGCTGAAAGGTTTAGGTGTTCGATCAAGCTTACTTTCTTCTGAGTGTCTTCACCAGTATTAGTTCTGTTCCTGCTATGAAGTTCCCATTAAGAACCAGACTGTGAGGGCCTCCTGAAGAAGGGTTTATCTGGTTTCTGCTACGTCCCATCAGCAATAGAACTATCAGAAACAGGGTATCCTTGAGGGCTGTGAGCTACAGAAAAATAACAGATAAACTACAAAAACCTAATTCGTGTAGGCAGGCAACATAGTGGATCCCGAGAGAGCAGATCAGCTTCTTCATGGTGGCAACTGTACAGAAAGTCTACATGATCTGGTGAGTGCTGAATTTTGAAAAACTGTTGACAAGGGTTATCTCTGTGGGTTTACTGCTAAGAAGATTGAGAGAGAGGCCTGGTTAAATCACTGGTTAAATCCAGACTTTACAAGTTGGGGTTTTAAATCAGCTACCTCTAGTAAAATATCATTGTGTTTTTTTTAATTTGGAGTTTAAACAAAAAAGTTATGGTGATCTTAGTCTGTGTTTAACTTACTTATTTAGTCTGTGTCATGTTAATGCTTTATGCTAATACCACTAGATAAATAGTATGGTCCCTTATTCTTGGACTTGTGGAAACAATTCAAACTGTCTGCTGTTAGAGTGGTATTGAGAAGGAAACCCAGCTGAGTTAGAAGGTTAAGATGTCTCAGCACCGAACTTGCTTATTCTTGTTAAAGTTGACATTTTGAAGGCCTTACACCAAACAGTTGGAGATGTACTAGAATTTACTCAGTCATCTCACAATGAATTGTTCGAGTGGCTCTTCAAAGATCACTAAGAAAGATCAGAGAGGAGCCACTGACACAGTTTGTCTGGTCTTACTTCCATCAGTCTGATGGTCTGATTATGTGACTAATGTGTCTGTCCTTGAACAGGCAGAGATCACCAGTATCGAGGCCATGCTGCTGAAATCGCAGCTGCGCTG
>JAWWEW010000078.1:132569574-132601992 GCA_035583185.1 Anabacerthia variegaticeps
TTTAGCCACCAACGTGCTTGTAGCAAGCGTGGGTAGAGCCCTTGTAAATCTTCGTTCGCGAAGCCTAGCCATGACTTCCATCAGTGACAGTTTGGCTTTTTTGTTCCTCCTTTCTAGTAACTGATAAGCAGAAGATCTTACCAGCTCTAACTTCTTAGCCCTGCCTTTTCCTGTAATCCTCTTGAGATCCAGCACTGTTTCACTACAAGCAGCTAACTATCTCCAGTAAACCCCATGTGTATCAATAAGAACCATAGATATCATCTACCTCTACCTCATAAAGCATGTTTATCTATGACTAGTTGTTACAAGGAAACTCTGTTTTACTTGGTAGACAGCAGTTCATTGGAAAAGGACTGAGGCTCTGTGCCTTACAAAGGTACTACACAAGCTCAGATAAAATCTATTCATTCTTTTTAATCAGAGCTTTCAGGCATTCAAATCTAACTTCAGACACAGATGCCTCAAGATGTCCCTTCACATCCCATCCGTACCTGATGAAATGGTATTGACACAGCTTCTGCTGGAGATAATTGCCTGTCTGCATTGTAGGTCCTACTTAGATTATAATATTTATGAACATGCAGCCATTTTGTGATTGCCTAACAGTGTCTCACTGCCTCTCATTTTACACTGTGAGACTATTCCGATTTATACCTGAAATTCTTGCTAGCGGTTTCGTACATAGACATACACCCCTAGTTTCCTCCTATTCACATTACAGTTCTCTATGTCCATCTATTGCCAGTGATCGCTAGTTCATTTTATATGCTATTTTGATCTCCCTCTGGTGTTGCATTCCAGCTTCATGACATCAACAAGTCTTATAAGCATGCCACTTTTTGTGACAAAATCTTTAATGAAACTCCTCCCCAAACCGAGCTTGAAGGTCTGCATTGTAGCTCCTTTTCTTCTTGCAGCCTAATACTTCACCTTTCAACACTACCCACGGCTGTTTTCAGCCTTTTGTAATGATTTTAGTGCTTCAATTCTTCATTGTTTATCTATTAATATATCATGCAATAGTCTGTCATATTCACCTAAGTTCAGATAGATCAGATAGCCAAGAAAATCAGCAGAGAAAGACACAGGCTCAATTTGGATAGTCTGTCCTTACCGAACTGATACACATTAACCCCTCTAATTGGCACCTCTATTTCTTTTAATATGCAGCTTATGAAATGGTTTTTTTTTTTGGTAAGTGAACACATTCAGACACAAATGTGGGGGGAGACAAATGAGATCTGTAGTTGTATGTACTGTTTTTTCCTTTTTAAACATGCATAATAGTCCTGCTCTTCTTTGCCACAATTTGAAAATTATATTAAGAATCCGTGCTAGAATGTGATTCCACATTCCTATTCCCTTGGTGTTATACGACTGATGCTCATGTCTCAGTTTTCTAGTTTGAACACTAAGACTATATTACCCTGAGTGTGGTCATTAAAGTAACATTTCAGGCTGGAACTAACAGTACTATTGACTGTGTCATTAGGAAATTTTTATTACTGTCTCAGCCTGACCTGTTCTTGAAACCACAGTGAAACAGCACACAGGCAAACATGAATCTGAACTGCATCTGTGCATTATCTCATTTGCCGGAATGCTAATGCTTATATGCATGAATCAAGAAGCACTCTAATTGCAATCCTAACCACATACCAGAAACATCCATACATTTAAATGTAAAGTATGTGTAATCAAGTTCCAGCTGTTTAAATTCAGTTCTAGAAACATATGTAGCCAGGCTGTCTTAATTTGTGGAAGGCCATTAACCAGTTAAGATAACTTCACTGACATGACTCAGGGAGAATAAAGGAAATTTGCTTTGACTCACCTAAATGTTTGTGTCTTTTTGTGAAGTTCCCGCTATGGATGAGAGTTTAGATGGTAGGAGCAACTTACAGTTTTAAACTCTATCCTGACCTTATTTTACTTGCTGTAATCTGTGACAAGTTTTCAATGCCTTTGCTTTCATATTACATGCTACTTGGAAAAGAAGGAGATATGATTAAACGACCCACCAAAGATTGTTGTATTGCAGAAACCACTAAACAGAAATACACATAAGCAGAAAATCTTAGCAAAGCACTATGGAATAAAAGTTACTATATGATAGTTAAAGTAGCAAATATTAAAATAAAGAATGAGAGAAGGTAGAAGGATCTAGCAATACCTATCAGATTGCTAGGACAGTGACAATATCTAGACTGGTAATTTTTGGACCAGTCTTTCAGAGTAATGATAACCTTGCAATTTCCATCATTCCCTTGCAATTTTTTATTTTTTCCTAGAACTAGACTCTGAATGTGCTTTAAAGAGCACTTGATTCTAAAACTTGTAATTAGAAAAAGGGGCAGGCAGCTCAGCAAGACAATTTTACCACTGTTAAAAGTCACTCAAGTTCCTGATCATAGTGGAATGACAGCTGATGGTGTTCACTTTCCAAAGATAAACATGTGTATCCATATCAAATAGTGACTTAGAGTTATGTTGTTGGGAAGAGGAATCTTTCGTAATACAGTTTAACTCTCTCCTTGGGATTCTGGGTTCTGCACAAGTAGACAAATACAGTAACACTATGCTGTATCTTGTAGTAAATTGAGATATTTCTTAGGCAATTTGGTAAGAAATTTATTTAGAATAAGCCTTATAATAACAATCATAAAACAAAATTTCCTTTTGGTGATTTTGAAATTCTGCTTTCAAGTACATGTTTAAGAAGGGATCTGTGAGCTCTTCAGTATGTATCAAGGGCACTAAATCATGTTGGCTTTATTTTCAGAGGAAATGAGCATTTAAAATACGCTTAACCAGCTCAGTTGCTAGAGGCTCAGTACTTCCAAGTACTCTTTCCATTTAGTCTCTGATATACTTTACTACAATTAAGCAAATTGTTGTTTCCTTTCAACAGGGAAGCATGAACATCTACTGGCTAGAGGCAGTGATGTCAAATCACTAAGATGCTGATGCAATAAAATGGAAAGATGAAACCTCTTTGTATTTCTATTTGGTTTAATTATGTTTTCATACACACAGTGTAGACTGGTGTTGCATGGGGATCTCTGGAGAGGCTTGCTGCACTTTGACCAAAACAATCGATGCTGTCTTTGTGAGTTCATAACATTTCTGTGGCATAAATCAAGATTATTCATTCCTACCCCAGAACATACTATCTAAGTCCTACCGAGTCTGGGATTTGAATGTATGTCCTTGTTTGGCAGCAGAAAGCTCTGTTCTTAGGCTACAGAGCTGGCTCTTTTTAAGCATAGTTTTGGAAATGCAAATGCAGTGGACCATGTTTCCCATGGAATTTAAAATAACACGCAACCCTAATTTATTGTGTCAAGCGATTAAACAAATAATTTATTCCTTACGTATTCAAATTGCCATCCATCAGTTCTTTCAAGACTGAATCTATAGTGCCTGTCTAAATAGCTGCAGAAAAGTCTTTAATTAATTATCACACACAGTGTTATTACTGCCAGACTTGCTGGCTGCAAAAATGATTCCTTGTGTTTTTTTGTTGTAACTTACTGCTTCTATCTTGGCATCAAATCTACTCACTCTAGACTCATAAGTCTAACCAGCACTGCCACCATAGCTCTGTACATGGAGAATCACAGAATCACAGAATCTGCCAAGTTGAAAGGGACACACAAGGTTCATAGAGTCCAACTCCTGGCCCTGAACAGGACCATCCCCAAGAACCACATCACATGCCTGAGAGTATTGTCCAAATGCTTTTTGAACTCTGTGTGGCTTAGTGCTGTGATCACTGCCCTGGGGAGTCTGTTCCAGTGCCCAATCACCATCTGGGAGAGGAACCTTTGTCTATTGTCCAACCTAAACCTCCTTTGACACCTTGAGGCCACTTCCTTGGCTTCTCTCACTGGTCACCACAGAGAAGAGATCAGTGTCTGGCCCTTCTCTTCCCCTCATGAGGAAGTTGTAACTGCAGTGAGATCTCCCCTCAGTTTCCTCCAGGCTGAACAGACCAAGTGCCCTCAGCCGCTGCCCATACGGCTTCCTCTCAAGGCCCATCTTCACTGCCCTCCTTTGGACACTTTTCAACAGTTAAATATCTTTCTTATGCTGGGGTCCCAAAACTGCACACAATATTCAAGGTGAGGCCACCCCCATGCAGAGCGGGACAATCCCCTCCTCGCCTGGCTGGTGATGCTTTGCCTGGTGCCCCGCCCCCCTGACACGGTTGGTCCTCCTGGCTGCCAGGGCAAGGCTGACTCATATTTTTCTTGCCACCCCCAGGACTCTTTCTCTGGCACTGCTTACCAGCAACTTATACACCAGTCTATGAACATCTACACCCCATCCCAGGTGTAGAATTCACCACTTTCCCTTGTTGAACTTCATATGATTGGTGATTGCCCAGTCCTTTAATTCATACAAGTCTCTCTGCAGGGTCCCCTTGCCTTCAAGGGAGGCAGCAGCTCCTCCGAGTTTTGTATCATCTGCAAACTTGCTTAGTATCCCTTCCAGTTCTTCACCCAAGTAATTTATGAAGAAGTTGAAGAGCACAGGGCCCATGATAGAGCCCTGTGGAACGCCATGAGTTGGGGGTGGCCAGCCTGATGTCACCCCATTCACTGTTACCCTCTGTGCTCAACCTGTGAGCCAAGTGCTGTCCTTTCAAGAAGGACACAATTTAAGACACGTAGGTTATTAAAAATGGAAAGAAAGAAACAGGTTGAGTCTTGGCACGCCAATAGACTTTTCTGGGATTGCCAGAGCCCTGGAGCTGGCCAAGTTTCTCTGGCCTGCTTGGGGGATGGCAGATATGGGAGCTTCTGGAACAGGAAACTTATGTTTCTTAGGGCTTGAGTCCATAGGGATTGTTTACATAGATTGATAAACTTATTTTGAAGGAAGGGTGCATTAAAATCAGGATTTGAGAAGGAATTCTTCCTTACTTCTTCTTCAAATCCATGAGAAGGAAGTGAAGAGCTTTCAAGCTAGGATTTGGTGCCATAAACATGCCTATCTGTCTCATCCAAATGCATCCCTCCCTCAGGGGATAGTGCTTCTGCCTTTGCTTCCAATGCTGGAAGCCCATGGGTCTCCTACTCTTACACTAGGGTGAAGGCTATGGTATTTTTTGTGTTTGAGCTCTGTTTATGCAGAAGATCAATCAGATTACTCTTGCTAATATTTTCGTGTTGAAGCATATTTTGGTTTAGAGGAATGAGGAGTCACTTTAAAAAAAGTGCAATTTAGTCTTACAACATAAAATGACAAAGATGTTTTTTTTTTAAGTCTAGAATTATAAGTGAGCACAAGTGCCTACCTGACTTGGAGTTTTTCCCTTCCATGGGTAGTTTATTAAGTTTATTACACAGTCACTTCTGTAGCTTATTCTTCACCATTATAGCTAAAAAAAGAGACTTTTATTTCCAGGTCTTAGCTGAGGCATATGAACTAGTTTAATAATACTCAGAAAACATAGAGTAACAATATTAAATGAATTTCTTTGATTTTTTTTTTTTTTTTTTGGTACAAACTTGCTATCTGGGTGTGTCGTTTCCTCAATTCCTAATTGCATTTCCCCCTACACCTACTACTGAATTAATGTAGCCTAGGTCTGTGGTGAACAGCCTAACAGACAGCACACTGATGCATTGCTCTGGGGAAACTGAGATCTGTCATAGGGGGAGGTGAACTGGAACTGATTTTAGATTCCCATTCAATTTCTCAAGAATACAAGCAAAAGAAAAACCAGGGAGGTGGGGTGGTAAAGAGACTAAGACTTTAAATAGTATTCTTGACTTTTTGAAATAATGATCCTTGGCACTAATGCCTAAAAGCTTATAAACCACTGCCTTATGTGGATTAAAGAAGTAGAAAGGCCAGTTCCCTCTTAGGCAGAGTACTTTGTAGTGCTATCTTGGTTTTGTGGATTAAGATGGATTTCAATAGGCTTACATTTCCTAACAAGTCTGTGACCACCAGTGCCCCTTATGGCTCTCCCAGTGCACACTCTAACCACCTGTGAGGAAGACAAAACTGATTTTTCTGCTTGTCAGGCTGATCCAGCACTTGCAGCTAGAAACATCCCTTCTCTGGGATTCTTATCTACTCATATAATTTACCATATGAAGTAATGTAGATTAGAAGCAGGGAGTAGTGGCAGTATGAATCAAGGTTAGTCTGGAGCTCCCGCCAATGCAAAGGAACACAGATATGAACAGATTTGCTTCCTTCAGCGTTCTCTGGTCCTTTGCTCTAGCTTTCAACACACTGTTTTCTATGCTGTGAGATACCCTTGCTTTCTGTGAATTTTCAAATAGCTTTCAACATCTTTTGAAGACTACCGTCCTGGAGGAATGACATCTTTTCTTGGGATCAAGCTATTCAGGCAATTGCGGTATACTTGCAGAGTCAGGTTGTCTTCCCTCATGGCAGGCTGCTGTGCAAACACTGGCAGGAGTGCAGTCAGCCCCCAGCTTTGTAGGGACAGAAAGCTCTGACAAAACACAGTACTTCGCACCATGCATAGGAGAGCTGTATAGATACAGGAACTGATCTGACAGGGCAGAGACAGACATCTATAAAGTGAGAAGATAACTAATATGTGACAGAAGGTAATATGTCTGTATGAAATTATTAACTCTGTTGGGGATTGGGTTCTGAATAGTCTGTTAGTCTCTGAAGAGCCTGCATGGATGTTTGTCAGGTGACAGCCCTGGCTGGGAAAGTGGCCTGCCATCTCCTCAAAGGTAAGGCAGTGGGTGCTCTGTGGGCAGCGGGCTGATGGGGCTGTGCTCCCCAGGGAAGGCTGCAAACAGGCTTCCTGCTGCTGAGGTTTTGTGTGACCATGTGCTGTGAACGAAGATACAGAGCCCCGTGTTGTTCCTGAGCATTTGATGGGTGGTCAACCAAGGCAGGAATCACTGCAAAGGATGAGTGAGGATAATAGCCTTGGCAGAGGCTCTGCTATAGGAAATCCTTTCCTCCTGCCTCCTTGTTCACATCCTAAATCACAGCTCCCATTCCGTGCACCAGCTCCCTCTCCTCTCATCTGTGCTGCTAAAATTGTTGTTGGACAAGATGCAAATTTGACCTCTATACCAGGATATCTCTCATTTTCTGGTCAGCTTTACCACTTGCCAAATGCACTCACAGGCTGTTTGCACAAGCTAACTAGTTAATGAACTCAGTTATGTTATTTTCATCCTTAGTTCAGCCCCAGCTATTAGTCCTGTATCTGCCTGAACTTCCTGCTCCACTACTTATGCCTGCTATAAAAACCATTTCATTATCAATCTGGATCATAAAATGGTCAAACAAATGTTATATTGTGCTGGCATCACAGAAGTGGAATAGCGGGAATGACCATTAAGGGAAATCTGGAGAACTGGAATTATTAAATCTGTACCAAACACAGCATCTTGCGTGGCTGCAATTTGAGAAATAAGACTTTGTTTCACACCTGAAACACAGAAATCTTTTTGGTAAGAGTGCTTAACAGAGGATGATGCAGAAGGAAGGTAGCTGATTTAGCAGAGACAGATCTTCACACTGTGAGCAGAAAGAATCAGCAAGAGGGGATATCTGGCTCCCAGACCTTCTGACAGACTCATCTCCTGGCAAATATCCATGCATGACGCACTAGAAAATGTTATGTGCTTAGACCTAATGCTTCCCTGCCATTGCCTCCATATGATTTAGGTATGAATCAGCATTTTGATTTAAGTTGAGCTACTTAAGAATGTCTTGTGTAATGCCTGTGTGGCCATAAATAAGCAAGACATCTTTTCTAGGAACCACTTATTCCTTGAGGGGAAGCAATTAAAGAGATAAATGCAGTACCTCTAAGATATGAAGAACTGAGATCTAAGATTCTGCAGAACTGAAGTCCATATCAAGCTTTTAAATGAAAATCTTCTCCATTCTTCTACGAAAGACATCTGCAACTTCAGCATGGTTTGCAGAGCAATAGGATTTGTTTTCCTTAAATGTAATGAAAAAAATAAATTGATTTTCCTCTGTTCCACCTCAAATTTGTGACAAAGTTTTTGTTGGGAGGTTTGAAACAGAATTCAATAAGCCCTAATAGAGTGAGACTGTCAGGAATGGCTGTCAGATGTGGATGAAATTCTATTTACCTGGATCTGGAAAAGAACAAATTGCTAGAAATTAATGGACTTCACTCTCAAGTAAAAGATGGAAAGTCTATCAATCACTTATTAATGAATTCTGAAATATTGTATTTTCTGACTAGTAATCCATGGTGGATATGAATTGTGTTTGCAATGCATATTTATAACTTCAGTTATGCTGTGGTTTAAGGTTGTTGTGTCCATGTTGTGAAAAATTCAGTCAATTTTTATGGAAGTTATTCACCAGTTTCAATGTGTAAGAACTCTTTCTCCTGGAATTTATTTCATTTGTAATACAATATTTTAGAACAAGTAAGTTTGTGGTTATTCTGAAGTTTAAATAATCAGTAATTAGGGCGTGAAAACCATGTTTCTGCAATTGTAGTTTTTTGTTGAGTGAACAAAGAGATGTGACTTCCCTTCATTTACCTGCAGAGCCTTTGATTTAGATTACACATTCTTTCATATTTCATGGTGGACCTTCAACTATTCTTTTCATTGTGTTACAATGTGCCTTGAAAAGGAGCACTTGCTTTTAAACAGCTTGGTAAAGTAAAAATAAAGCTATCTGGAAAAGCTGAGGAAATTTGGAAAGTCAAGTCTATTGCTTCAAGCTGAGCAAGAGCAAACTTACTCAGTTCTGCTTTCCAAAAGGACTTTCTTATAGAGATAGTTATAGGAGGTCTGAAATAATGCTCTCAAATAAGGAACATGTTTCTTCTCCTCTTTGATTTGGCTTTGATAAATAACTATGTAGAGAATTGCAGTTTTTTGGCTTTTGGGTGTTTGGAAATGTTTCTTCCTGGCCATGGCCATTATGATGTTTTCATTTTACACAGAACTGTTGGCAAATCCCATGTTGATAAGCTCTTTTTTGTCACTGATCATTGTAAATAATTTGAGTTTTATTTGATTTTTTTTCTCTAGGTTCAAAAGTTTTTGTGCTCTTTTTGATCTGTAGTTTATCTTTGCAATGCTGACAAATAGATCATGGTTGAAACCCAAGGAAGAACTTAGAGAGAAATTTTCTTTTAGCCTCTTCTTGTGATTTGTCTCCCATATGCTGATAATGGCAATGTCTTGACAGACAGCTGGAGCAGTAGCATTAGAAGAAACGGTCATGCATACTCCATATAGTGTTTGAGAAATTACACTCTGATCTTACTACCCAGGAGGAATCTCTAATCCTCAAGGGAAAGTACCCATGTTTCTATATAATCAGTGAACATGTCTCACAATTTAGATATGAAAGCATAAATAATTTGTTTTGCTACTCTGAGCATCACTTAAAGTCTCATTTAGGAAGCCCAAAAACAAAACCCCAAGTACCCTGACCCAAAAAAGCAACTAGACTTACACATCTTTTAGACTTGGTGGCTACTGCTTGTGACTTGGAATTGGACTGGATGCCCTGTGGTGCAGCTTTCAAAAAGGAGAAACAACTGTCTCTTTTCTATTGACACTGGGTTAGTGGATGAGTTCAGCTGAGGAGGTTGGGCAATCACCCAAATCAGAGCAGAGATATAAATATTAGCAGAACATTCTCATGGGAGGACCATAGAATTTAAAGTTGGCTTCCTTGATTAGTTTCAGAGCCTGACAGAGCTTGGCAGACCTATCTGTTTTCTCAGGCATTAAATGAGCATGGCTTGGATTATCTCCTTAAAAGTTTTCTTTCTTTTTGAAGTATAGAAAATGGGGAATGGCTTAAAAAAAAAAAAAAAGAAGAAAAAAGAAAAGGAAAGTTTGTATCCTGAATCCGTATTTACCATAGAAGAAAGGGATAAGAAAGATCTCAGCAGGTCATCTACTCCATTTTCCTATCCACAGACAGGATTAATGATATATGAAGTGGAGTTCTCATGCTGTGGTGCACTGCTGATGCATAAATCCCTTAAAAGTGAATGTAGCAGTGCTGCATAGAGTTACAGCATTTTGGGGCAAATCTTCAGTGCACAGGAAATACTGTTTTCAGGATATCATTTGGAATAGGCTTGTTGAGACCTCCAGCAAAGGGAGGGAGGCCTGTAATTGATTGAGATAGTTCAGCCTTGAAGGAAAGTGAGACCAGCTTAGTGCTGGATGCAGCAGGATGTGTGCCTGTCTTCTGTTGTTCAGCTGGGGTTTCTGCCTGTCTCAGCTTTCCTGGCTTGCATCTTCCAGCTAGTGCTGTACCTACAGTCCATGGGTTCCTCAGCCACTGTGGCTAAATGTGTCTCTGTCCGTTCTCTGGCGCTGAAAGGGCCTAGAGTGGATTAGCCCTTGTTCTCATTATTGTAGTCTGCCACTCCTCACATCAAAGTGGAAAGCTGCCTGTTGGGGGTGACACATGGCCCATTTGGACTCCAGAAATATGCCCAGGAGAGAGAAAAACAGATTTTTTTTTTGGAAGCCAGGATGTAGGAGTAGAAAATTACACTAAATGGAAGAGAGACCAGGAAGAAAGTTGACGAGACCGAGGAATCAAGGAGGGTTGCGAGAACGAGCTATCCTGCACAAGAGAAAGTTTATTGCCATATATCAGGTTGTTACGGGTTTCCCAGTTTATGAATTCACAGTTGTAAAGTTAAATATCATTACTGCATGCTTTACAAAATGGAGTTGGGTTTTCTCCCTCATGTTATCCCTGCTCCCTGATTGGCTTGATTTTGCCACAGTAGAATTTTCCCATATGTGGTTATCTCCACCCACGTTTACCCCTTATGGTTGTGATCCTCCCCTATCTTTCCTTTCATGTAGGAGGATTTGCATGCTTCTCCCAAGTTCCAGAAAGTTCCATGCCACCCTTATATAAGCCAGTGCTGTTTTAATAAATGTGCTATTCCATCATACCGCCACCTGGAGTGTACCTCTCCTTCTTACCCTCGAAGGGTCTCGTCACCGAAACATGCCCAGAGAGCATTTTAATAATTTAATAGAAAAAGGAACTGAGTACCTGTGCATGATACATACCTTCTTGCAACCGAGTTTAATCTGATAAATTTAGTCCTCACTCTGTAGATGCAGCCTCTCTCTGTACCTCCTTGTAGACTTCCTTTATACCTGATCTCTGGGCATGAAGTCGTGTTATCCTGGCAAAGCAACAGCACTATCTGCTTGAGGCTTTCTACTTGTGAAGTAGAACTTTCTCCACCAGTTTTTTACATATTCTGCTCTATGCCTTCTGTGTCTAGTTTGCTTCAAGACTCAGCTGCCCTGTGCTACAAAGAGATTCCTGCAAGCAGTGTATTGAGGGCTGGTCACTTGAACTATGATAATTTGCTACTGTGATCTTTAATCTGTTCTGTTCATAGTGTCTGCATGAGAATGCCTCTAGTCCTGTAGTCTGCATTTCTCCCAAGGTTGCTGGGGCAAAGACGAGGCAGGTGAAGTAGAAGAGCACAGTTGTTAGGACACAGGGGTTGTCTTTGTAAGTCGAGTGAAGAGGACACAGTAAGAGGTGGAGAAAGGTTTTGTGGGATAAAGGTCTGGAGGGAGGTCTTCATCCGA
The DNA here is from genome assembly GCA_035583185.1 of Anabacerthia variegaticeps. Lineage (NCBI taxonomy): Eukaryota > Metazoa > Chordata > Aves > Passeriformes > Furnariidae > Anabacerthia > Anabacerthia variegaticeps. The sequence goes on from JAWWEW010000078.1 coordinate 132,581,181, forward strand.
TGAAAGGATGTAGGAAGTGATAGGGTAATAGCAAGTCTAGTTGTCCGACATTGATTCATAACACCCACTTCCAATGATGGCAAGGAAAGCAGCCTGTGCAGTATTGGAGGTAACATACAGAGCTGCTAGATTATCAGGGTGCTGATGGCCAGTGTTGATGCAGCAGTACAACCTTGGCTTCGGGGCTGAGGAAGCAGGCTGTGTTATCAGTTTGCACAGAATGGCACTATGGAAGATGCCACACTAAAATAAAGAAGCTGACAAAAAAAAGACCTTTTGAAAAGTAGGTCTACCATGCCTGAAAACATTACCTCTTCTCCAAAGGGTAAAGCATCTAATGGAGGTTCAACCTTTTTAGTATTTGCTGAAGGAAGCAGATGAAGGACAAAAGACACTCCTAAAACCATGCCTTGGCCTGACAAAGGCAAATGTTTCTCTTGGAAAAAAACCCTGTAAGCTGATAGCTTTCACCCCTGTGAAGAGAACTTCCACAGGGAGTCAATATATAAAGGCATACCATACCATGCTGACACCTTAGTATGAAGATTGAAGATGTTGATTTATAACTTAGCATTTGACAGTAACTATTTTAATGAGTATTTTGTGAAGAAGTACAAGGTATCTGGGCCCATGACTATTGTTATGTCTTTATTTCCTTAGTGCTGTGCTGGATTTCCATATCTATTACAGGAGTAGAAAGAGCTATGCTAAGGGATGTTACTTGATGGCCTGTTAGATACTTTCCCTGTGAGACACAAAACTAACAGAAGCAGAGCTGGCTTTGACTAACACTAGACTGACTCTGCAATGGTGTCCATCTATCTAACAAGGATTCTTTTTCACTTGCCCTTTCCATAGTTGCCTATTGTTATTTGCCAGAGCATTTTGGTAACCTGGTCTCCCATTAAGTTTAACATGGTGATCAGAAGACAAGTGATCCTTCAAGAACTGCAGTGTGTTTGCCATTAAATTAATTATAATATATGAATATAATACATAAAATATAAAATATATATAATATAGAAAAATATATAAATATAATTAATATATTAATACTGTGATTCATAGGTACTGAAATGTTATCATTGAAACATAATATATAGTAATTCCCTATTCTGAATTTCTGAATCACAGCAGATTGTATCATGTTTTATGATGTCCTCAAGGTAGTAAAGTATTTATGGGCATATAAAAGACAAATTCTTTCCTAAATCTCATATCAGAAGATTTAGAGAAAGGAATCTACATTTGAAATTAGTCTAATTTTTGAATATAAAAATAGAACATCTGTGAGCTTGTAAATGGTCCTTCTGACACTGTCACTAATTGCCAGGGAATCCAGCTGCTCAGAAATGGCATCACAGTTCTTATATTGGCTCACTTCCTGCTTTGCTCCTCTTATATTATTATACAACTTGCAGAGAGCTGTCACTTTCTAGATTCCCAGCCAAATAAGTAATAAATATGGCTTCATTTAGCAACTGAGATCTTTACATCTGCAAGTTAGCTATTTTTTAGTGGCTTGAAAAGAATTGTATTCTGACTGAAAACCTTGAGAGGGAAGAATAGCTTTATTATAAATGTGTCTGGAATGTGAGCATATGGTACAGTTAAATATTTTTAACATAGAAAGTATTGTTACATTAAAATCTGACCCACACTTTAATGATGGTATTGTAATTTGTCTAGCCCAGGTTGCTGCTAGGGAAGAATACATTTAGATGTACAGATTAAATTTCATTACTAAAACAACTCTCTAAAGTTTGGTCTGGGACTGTGAAATATATTTTCGGAGTAGCTAAGAATCACCAACACACCACTGAACTCACCTTTCACTCCAGACACAAGGAAAATGTTTTTTAATGTTTTTGTCTTTCACATAGATTGGTTGTGTTTCAACAAGAACAGTTAGGAAAGAAATTGAACTCTTAATTATTCCAGAAAGGAAAGTGAATAAGTAAAAGAAGAAAGTGAGTAAATAACTTTGGAAACCTTTATGATGAGCTTCATATCAAATAATACTACCACTTTGCCATTTAAAAAAATTGGTCTGCAGTGTTTCTGGGAAAATTGCAAAATGCACCTTAACCTAGTAGACTGTAGTCTGTAACTAACAACTGAAAATTAATTTGTATTTCTTTGTATTTTTCTTCCAGGTCTAGGATAGATTCAAATGGGAATATCATATGATCTGTGTTTCACAAACCCTCTGTTTTAGAAGTCTTAATAGACTACTAAGGGTTTCTCCCCAGTGTTTCCTCTCCTCCACTACTTATCAGCTGTGTCCCTTTGGTCACCTTTCATCAGAGTTCAGTCATTGTAGAGATAGGATAAAGGGAAAATACCTTGGCATGAGTCAGCAGTTTAAAGAAATACAGTCACAGGAAGCAGATATCTGTATCCCACAAAGGGCTCCCAGCCTAAACCTCACATCCTTCAGTCCTTCAGCCTCATGTGAGAAACTCTTTTACCTGTGTGGAGCATTGGCACATGTAAAGAAAAAGAAATCAGTGGTCTGGAAAATATTATCTATGCTGGAAAATGTGTGATGACATGCAGCCAATAGCTCAACTGCATAAGCACTAGGAGCATAGTCATGAATATCTGTTGAAAGCATATCAACATTGTTTGTGCTGGTTGCTTGGCACTCCTACAGTGGGGCTGCTGCAGAAATCTGGGTATGAAATGGCAGAGGAGAGAATAGGACCAAACTGTATGGTGCTATGAATGCAACTTTACTTCCAGATTACAAGTTTTCGGGTTTGGATTCCTTCTGTACCACTGAAAACCCAAAAAACTAGGCTTTTAGTGGAAATTTCATAGTGAGACAACCTTTACCTCTATAAACATGTTCTTGTCTGTTAAGTGTAAATTAGAGTTAAGCAGGCAAACCGAGGAGCCACAGATCAAATACAGTTGTTGTGGAAGTGGATGTTGGTTCATTTACTCCTGTTTTACTTGGGTCTGAGGCTCATCAGATGCTCAGCTGCTAGGAAGGAATGGCTGAAGATCTTGATTTAAGAAATTGCTTTGTCCCCCATCCCAGCTGAGGGAGCTCTGGGAACTGGAGAATACATAAGCTAAACACTTTGCAATGACAGCCATACCCTCCTTCCAGAGAAGTTATGCTAGAGATGAGCCAGGTTACACTGGTGGACAGGTGATTTCTGCCACGAGGGATATATGACAGCCACAGAACTTTTCACACAACTCCATGTCTCACAAGTCTTTTCACACTAACATTGAATATGATAAACCGCATACATTTCAGTATGCATCTTATAGGCTGATTAGGCCTACTTTACTTCTCAGTATTCCTGGGTTCACTAGGAAATGAATGCTTGCATTTCTTTGAAGATTTGATTCTTGCTGCCTCAATGACATCTTCATAGCCTGAAAAGAAATATATTCCTTTTTTTTTTTTGTTTCTTTTGTGTAGGAGAATGAATTTTCAGCTAGATTCACCTGTATGCTTGCCATTTCAGGCACACCTTCTTTTCTTTCACTAGTTTGGTTTTTGGAAGCCAGTAAAAAGGAATAAAAAAGCTGTAACAATTACCTTGTAAGAAACTTACCTATTGCTTACCTCACAGCTATGATATCAGAGTACTGTATATAAACAAAATTCCTTTGGGGGTGAGAGTATTTAATTTTTTTTATTATTATTTGTCTTTGCCACATGACCAAAATCTTCAGATATAAGAAGCATAGAGTAACATTGTATCATTATTTTAAAAAAAAAGATTGAGGGCTCTGAAATCGTGTAACTGCTTTCCAGTTATTGTGATGGTAATAAGCAGTTTCTGGTAATTGCATACATGTCATGTGTAATGAAGGAGTTATCGGTTTTGTTTTTGGAGCAAGGATATAATTTTTCAACTCTGACTGATTAAAAGAAAAAAGGAAGATAACCAAGGTGTTACTGAGATGTCCTTGACTTGCCTACCAGGACACCTCTGTTAACTTTCTGTGTCTGCAATCAGCCTGTAGATGTCCCCCAACACATACTGTGCTACATCCAGTGCCCAGTTCAGTTGAAAGCAGCTATAATATTTACAAATTACTAACAGCTCTAGTTAAAGAAAGACAGAGAGATGAAAAGCTGCTCAGGAATGCATGTTCTGTGGGAGGGCTATTGAGGTAATGACGCAGTGGAGAGCATCTCAGACCAAGAGAAACATGAGCTAAAAAAAAACTGATAAAAAGAAATAGAAACAAGAGTCTTACAGAAGACTGAAGACACCAGAAAAAGTAAGCCAATAATGACACAGTTCCCTATGACTCTTAGGTATGGAAATTATAGGTTTTCCTTTGGTTTAGTGAACCGTAACTGACCTTAGTACTGTTAATACATGTTGAAATGAATGCTGCACTTCCATGAAGTAACGGGTTTCTGAGTGCATAACATCTTTGACAAAACCAGCAGGTTAGGGGGAGAAAATATAGCTCAATCCATAATCATTCTGATGAGATGACAACGAATTTTGGTAATCTTTATCTGTGTTTAGCTAACGTAATTAAGTGCTGAATAGTGCCTGCATCAGTGACGGACTTGGTCCTGTCTACATATCCTATGGTGGAGCTGGATGAACCCTGCATATGATTTTAAACAATTGGTGGAATCCTAAACAGTTGTTTGTTTCACGCATTTGCGACCTATTCTCTTCAATAATTGATTTCTTCTCACACAAGACTTTGATAAATGTTTTCTACTTGTATCAATACTGACATTCACATGCAAACAAGCATATTTGTCAAAGAGAAAGAGTATTCACTGGTCACAATGTATTATTTGCTCTGTTATTTGTCATTTTGGTTGTTATTCTTGTGTTTTCAAAATTTTCATGGGGGACCTGAAAGGATATAGAATAACCTTTCCCTCAACACAAGTAATAGAGTCAAAGCAAACAATAATGAGTGACTTTTAGCTGGGAAATTTCATAGCACTTACATTCTTGTCTACTGCTGTTCTAGCACAGATCACAGCACAGTAAGCAATGGAAAGTCAGCAGCATTCAATTTGCAGATGAGGAATAAAGAACTACAGAATTTGGAGCAAATTTCTTCCACCATGACAGATACATAGAATCATTCCGGTTGGAAAAGACACTTAAGATCATAAAATTCAGCCATTAACCTAACACTGCTAAGTTCACCAATAAATCATGTCCCTAAATGCCACATCCACATTTTCAAATACCTCCAAGGATGGTATTTGAAACCACTTACCTGGGCAGCCCCTTCCAAGGTTTAGCGATACTTTCAGAGAATAAATATTTCCTAATCTCCTGTCTAAATCTCCCCTGGAGCAATTTGAGGCTGTTTCCACTTGTCTTGTCACTTGTTACTCAGAAGAGACCAACTTCACTGTAACCTCCTTTCAGGTATTTGTAAGAGAGTGATAAGTTTCCCCTTGAGTCTCCTTTTCTCCAGGTTAAACATCCCCAGCTTCCTCAGCTGCTCCTCATAAGATTTGTGCTCCAGACCCTTCCCCAGCTCTGTTGCCCTTCTTTGTTCACACTCCAGCACCTCAATGTCTTTCTTGTACTTGTGGGGCCCAGAACTGAACACAGGATTTGAGGTGCAGCCTCACCAGTGGTGAGTACAGGGGGATGATCACTGCTCTAGTCCTGCTGGTCACACTATTTCTGATCCAAGCCAGGATGCCTTTGGACTTCTTGGCCACCTGGCTCATGTTCAGCTGGCTGCAAACCAGCACACCCAGGTCCTTTTCCACTGGGCAGTTTTCCAGCTACTCATTCCACAGCCTGTAGCACTGCATGGGGTTTTTTTGACTCAAGTGCAGAACCTGGCACTTGGCCTTGTTGAACCTCATACCATTGGCCTTGGCCTATTGATCCAGCCTGTCCAGGTCCCTCTGCAGACCCTTCATATCTGCCTGCGTCCCCAGTGACAGTTCTATAACCAGGCCTTAGAGTTGTGGATTCTCCCAAGCCTCCCTCCAGCAAAGCAATTCTGCTATTATTTCAGGGGTTTTTTTGATTGTTTCCTTTTTTGAGTAACCTCCTCAATCTTTTTTATTTTCATCTTCTTTTCCTCTTTGTTGTGGACATACCTAGTATCAGAACATGCAAAGGAATAATTATTTCTCTTATGTCAATGATCTGCATACTGGAAGACTACTATGTTCCACTCTTTCCTTCATCCTCCTCATCCTTAAGCTGCACAATCCTATTTCATCCTATTCATTCCTCAGTGAAAACTTTCTCAAGATCTTATTTCTCATATACTTTTAGAGTCTCTACAGGTGTTACACATTTTTCAGGAAGGAACAATGTGATATTATCTTTTAATTTTTTAGCTTGCTATTCACCATAGCATAAAAAATTGTTTCTTCTGAACTGTTAGGTAATATTTTGGTTTGTTTCCCCCATTATTTCTGCCTAAATTGAAATATTTTCATGAAAAGTCATAATTACATACTTGCTAAATACAATTTTCAGTATTTATCCATTCATCTTTCAGTACTTGTCTCTGACTCAACCTCTGAGATTGCTGAATCAGTGACATTTTTCTGTATAATGGTGGAAAAAAAATCCTTGGAGATAAAGAAAATAAGTAAACATGAGCATAAAGATTTGACTGGTGATCTTAGAGGTCTTTTCAAACCTTAATGCTTCTATGTTTCTAAGATTCTTTATCTTTATTTCAGTAGGATTTTGGTCAGTCAGTGAGGAATCTTAGTTGACTGTTGCTCATCTGCTACTAATCAGAATGACTTCCCCAAAGCCACACAACAAGCATTTTGATGTAACTAATGCAGTGCAGAGACAGAGATTGCATTCTGACCAGTTCATATACTGACAGGGAAAAATAAGAAGTCCTGAAACAACTAAAATATTCACTCAAGAAACATTTACAGTGTGATACACTGAAGTATTTATAAAAATCAATTTTTCATGGATAAACCACAATACATTTTTTTCTTCTATACTTCTTAATAAAAGACATGTTTACAAAATTTATTTCTAGTAGTTTTTAAAGGAATTTACAAAAAAAAAAAATGAAGGAAGGAAGTGTGAATCAGACAATGTATCTGTAACACAGTTCTACAGTATGTTTTTTCTCATTCCATGGACGAGCTAAGGTGAATAAATTTCTGCAGATATATTGTTTCTGGCCTGTAAGAGGATGTGTATTGGGCTCTTTCACTTGCAGAGTGAGTCCTAGTCCGAAGGAATGTAAAAAATTGAATCTGAGCTTTCAAGGAGCAATTTGCACACAGGGGACTTGCTGTGAAGGAGCTGTTGAAATGTAAGGTGCTGTGACTTTTATAACAGGGTAACCACATACACTGAGCCTTCAGTGTGATTGATTGTGGTTTTGGTAGTTTTCTGTGGTTTTACTTTTTTGCTTTAGTGAGACTGAGGGTGCAAGGAGCATCTCATATTTCATCAAGCCTCCAACAATCAACCAGAGGGACTGAGGAGAGCAAGTAAGAGTCAGGTTTGGGTAGGCAGTGTGATTATTAAGTGAAAATTGAGTCAAGTGCTAACTAGTACTTTTTCTGTATCTCTATCAAATAATTTTCTCAAAGGCAGAGCAGATGTATGATAACTGCATTTGATGAACACTGATTATACACATGTTAATCACGGACACTGAGGAAAGTTTCAGATCAGGTTGATGTACCCTAGCAAGCCAGTTTACTTAGTGTAGTCAGAGAAGCTGTGAAAATTTCCTGAATTTAGGATTTCCACTGTATTTTTTCATGTTTTCTTGGTGCTCTTTTACCACACATTCCAACTGGTATGTCAAAGATATGTCAGTAAATTAAATTAATCCACTTCTTTTGTTGTCACTGTGGAGTTTACACATTTTTTTCTCCTAAGATGGTGGACCAAAGGAAGTAAATGTTTCCCTTTTTTTAATTTTAAACTATTTTTTTTTTTTTAGTTTCTCACTATATCTGTCAGCCGCTCCTTACTTCCATTCATTTCCATGCCTTTTGCAAAGCAAGGAGAAGCTGACCTCAGTACTAGAAATTTTCTCTCCACACTTGTGTCAGGACGTGGAAGAAGCTAATTTCTTTCTCTGACCCCAGCAATGCACAGAATGCACAGCAATGCACGGATGTCTCAGTAAGATGAGATGAAACACTAAAGGGAGATGGGGAGGACAGACATGTGGCATCAACAGCGCTTTCCTTCTTCTGACTCAGTCTCAGTAAGGGTTGTTTTCTGACCTTTTTCTTCCTAATTTAATAAAATTATATTGAACTTGTTTTCCTGATATAAAGTCTAATTCTTTGCATTTATATAAGGACTAATCCAGAAAATCACAGATTTAGCTTTAAAAGCTTTAAAAAATTTTTCATAGAAAATCACTCTGAGCAAACACTGTGTGCTTTATTCAGAAAATTAACCTCTCTTTGTAGAATAAATAGGGGCTAAATTATCTCCTTTAGATGGATGCACTTAAATGACATATTTAAAAATATTTACAATTGTTATGGAAACAAACTCTGGTGTTAATTTTGATAAAAGTAAATGGACACAAGGGTCACTAAGGTGTTAACCTGATCATGTAATTGTAAAGCAGTCACAACTAGCTCGGATATCTGAGACAGAGACCTGGAATTAACATGACTAATGTCCATGATAAATAGACTGGAATATTCATGCCAAATACACACATCCACACCCGGGAGGTGAGTAGCCTGTACTGGAGGAAAAAACCCAGCAAACCAAAACCAAATGAAGTATGGGGTTTTGCGGCTGAAAGGTTAGGAAGCTGCCTGGTTGTGCAAAGTAAATCTATTTGGGAGTTTCCTGAGTCCTTTTTTTGTCAGAGATATTGGTTGGGGCCTCTTAATCTGGAAAACACCCTTATTAGTAGAGAAGAATAAGCTTTTTCTGCTGAAGATTTTTACTAATCACTCTGAAGCAGCTGGTTGATTTTAGTCTTTTTCACCTTTTGATAAAAAGAACAGAGGAGAGAAGAGGGGAGGGGAGGGGAGGAGAGGAAATGGGAGGGGAGGGGAGGGGAGAGGTTAGGTAGTAGCAAGTGAGATAACTGGGGTTTACTCCTGGTCCAGGGAGCCAAAGCCACTCTTTGTTTGTGGTGGATGGTAAGGGTTGCTGGGACAACCTCAGCTGCTAGATCTGTGGGTCTGCCTCAGTTACACAGTTGAGATTGCAACCTGGCATGTCCAGCTGGGCTAACAGCGTCTCTCCTGGAATGGGTTTCTGGGGCTGTTCCATAGAGTGCAGAATCATGGGTGAAAAAAAAAATGAGGGAGAGAAGTCTGAGCCGGGGGTCGTGGTGGTGTATGGTGTAGGATGGTGTAAAAGGGGGTGGAATGGCATGTTGTAGGAGAGAAGAATGATCCCCAGTCCCTCCTGAAGTGGGTGTTTCTGTGGTGCTATGGTCCTATATGTGGTCATGTGCCTGGGTTTGCTGTCTCCCATTTCTAGGGATAGATTAGCTGTGCACACTATCTAGAAGACTTAAATATGACATGAACATTGACAGTGGAGTATGGAAAATTTTGATCAACACATAAGTTCAGAAACAGGACTTAGGACTTTTTTTGGTAGAGTACTTTTCCCTTATCTTAAGTGGGTTCTTCTCTTAAAATCTGCCTTGAGGAATGTGTTGAATAACTATTTTTCTACATCTTAGTTGAGAATAGTAGTCTGAAATATTAATTAGCATTGGAGAGTCTTTTGTCTGCATGGTCCACTGCTCTAGACAGATGCAGATGTACAAAGAAGCTCAACTACACCCAAAGAAAAGGTTGAGTCCTTGCAGAGCAGGAGTATGTGGTTCACATTTCACTTCCCATTTCTAATTGTTTTGCCGTCAGAATCTGCTTCATTCTCACTTAGCTCCAAGTCAAAACCTGTGTGGTTGTTGTCTTCCTATATACATTAGTTTCGTCTCAAAAACAACTGGGGTTTGTGGACAGGGAGGGATCTGGTGTGCTCTGGTGTCTTCCCAGACAGAGTATTCAGAGGGCCAGGAATGTGGGCTGCACCCAATCCTGCATTTGTCACAGACAGGGTCTCTGCATGGAGAACAGAACTGGTATCTCCAGGAAGAGTAGATCTTGGCAGTGTCTTCAGGGGTATCAGTACTCTGTGGAGAGCATGAAGCAGTGTGGTATAGGATTTCCTCACTGGAGGAGTGGAGTGTTGTATGCCCTCAGCGTATGCTGACCATTACTGCAGCCCAGGGAATGTTGTGTCCTTCTTGGACACTTTTCTTTTGCCCAGAGAGCAGAGTTCTTCCTAAAGGACTATATTACATCCCATGGCATCTTTACTAGTACGCATAAGGCTAAGAAGGCCTGAAAAGCAGCCTTGCTTCAACTAAATGACTAAATGTGATCTTAGCTACTATATATATGCTGATTTCAAACTTAATGACTTCTCAGAACTGGGGTTTCTATTGTGCTATTGGAAGAACCTAGACAAAGAGAGAAAGCACAAGCTTGTACAATCTGTGATTACTCAAGACCTCTTTTATCTCCATTTTTCACAATGGTGATATGAAAGTTATAATAATTAATTAAAATGGTATTGTTCATTATAATAGAATTATACAACTTCACTGACTGATTTCTATAAACATTACACTATAGATTCTGAAAGGAAGCTGAAATATAAACAGTACTTTTTTACATAAACACTCCCTAAGAATCCTGTTCTTTTTTTCCTAATGTTTCCATACCACCACTTGATTGCAAACCTAAATTAAATTGTCTGAAGTCTGGGTTTAACATTTTTCAGTACAGATAAACAACATACTTCAAAGCAAACACTGCTACATGACATGTGCAACCTTAAGAATATACCATTTTAATAATTGCTGACATTGCTTGTTTATTCTTGGTATAACATTATCAATTGAAGTGAAATCACCTTTGATTTTGCAGACGTAAATGGTCAAATTAAAGGTCTTACTTTCCAATACGTAAACAACAAAATTTCATGTGGCTCTTATGAACCTAGGAGGTCTTATTAAATGCCATTACCAGCTTCATGTCTGATCCATGAACAAAGTGAAAACTTCACTTATGTGCGAAGCAAGAAGGTTGTTTGGGGTGTGCACCCTCTCTCTCTCTCTCTCTCTCTCTCAAATGCATCATGCTCTTACCCATGAAATGTGTTTCAGTTTAGATGTTACCTTAATCTATGCTAAGTCTTCCGACTGAAAAGAAACCGGTTTTATTCTTCAAGTCTGGAATCGTGCACTACTCTAATGACTGTCACTGCTATGTCTGGAAGGAATGGTATCAACCACATATTGTGTCTTGTGCCTCTCTCCTCTCATTCTTCTCTCCTAAATTCACTTCTTATGACAAGTGTTGCAAAACAGAAGCCAGTGGGAAACATGGTTCTGAGCAAAGTAACTGTGAAGCAGAAAGTTAGAACAAAAGGTTAGCTTTCTTGTAGAAATGATAACAGCTTGAACCTCTCTCCCTCTTCCCTCCTCATTTTAGAAAAGGGTGCACTAGTGAGGTTAGGTCAGTACACACATGTTTTAAATTAGTGGTTTATAAACAAGGAAGTGACAATTATTTGTTATGATTATTTGTCAAATAATCACATCTGTACCTAATTACCATGTGTGTGCCAGTGTTTGCATTTCTCGGTAAGCTGAACTCAGTGAGAATAGTTTTAGATGGTAAATTGTGAGCCCACATTTAATGGGTGCAAATATTTTAACACAGTATACATTGTGTTAAAAGTTATAAATAAAAGTGCCATATAGCTCTAATCAGTCTCACTCCTTATCTTCCATTTGCAAAGTTTACAAAACATAGCAATGAATCTTACAGAGTCTCTGTGATGTGGGTTTCTCTCATTCTCAAAGCTTTCTTATAAGATAAATTTTAGTCTTACTGTTTTATTACCAAGTAGTATTCTCACTTTGTTAATACAAATATAGCCTCATTATACTGTGGCCATGCTATTATTTCCAGTATTCATCTTATTTATTTGTGTTTCTTTCTTCTATCATTGCATGTAGTCCATTCCTTTAGAAACACAGGCTTTTACCAATGGTTTAATTTCCAGGGTCAGCTTATTTTAAGAGTCAAAACCTCAGCTTTCAAATACCAAAGAAAAAATATTTCAGTACTCATTTGAATAAAGACAGTGACTTTTCTTTGACATTCTTCTCCGTTGGAAATTTTATCTCAGATTCCATGCAGAAGTGTATTTGGGGAAAGGGAAATTGTAAGTATGTCCTTATGCGAGTGTTTGTTTGCCCCAGAGGTGTTCATGCTGTCATTTCTTAAAGTGCTTGGGTTTAGGAGTCACTCAGGGTCCAGGAAAACATAACACATGCTTGAATTTTTCCAAAGTCCAAATTTTTGGACTTAATACTTGGAGTATGTGTGATGTTGTCTTCCCTGCCCTGAAAGAACGCTTTCCCAGCTGTGCTGGGTGTTTTAACACCCTGTTATGTCATTCTTCCATGTCTTACAAGGAGCAGGGTAAGATGCGTATCACCATCCTGTTTGTGGTCATAGAGCACGTCTGTGACAAATATACATAGGGATTCTTGGTGGGAGTCCCTGGCTAGAGAAATGTCTCCATGGTTCAGGTTTGTCTTACAGTGCCTTGTTTTTGTGTGTGGTCATGCTCTGGCAGAGTCCCATTGCCTTACATGGTGGCAAGTTTGGGGTGTTGCATTTCAGCCCATCCATGTACCTCTGCCTGCTTCTAGGATCTTTAAATGAACTCATTCAAGGGACAGTTATCTGGCCTCTGTCTCAGAACCTCCTGTCTAAACCCTCCCAAGCCCAAGGCTGTGAGCTACAGCTGAGTGGGCAGGAGCACGACACAGCAGCTCTGCCACCCAGCAGGCCAATGTGCATGGGGCTTCCAAACAATGTCCCTCTGAGTTTGTCTGATGGGGCAGAGGCTTCAGAATAAAACAACGGGTCATGTAGCAGTGGGAATGGCTACAGGAGAAAGAGGAAAGAGTTTTAGTGGGATTCATTGTGTATTTGTTGAATTAGCAACCAACCATAGAGAGGTGTGACATTAGACAGCTGTAACAGCATAACCCCGTTTTCATAATATATTTCTTTGCTCTTTTTTTTGAATAAGCTGAGGCCACTTACTCCAATGTTCTAGGGAAAAATTAGCATTCATCTTTGATCAACACAGCCTTTCTTTGACTTCTCAGTTATCACATTTCTGATGTACTGTGTCAGCCTTAAAACTGAGGTTGGAAAATTCTATCCTGGCAGTTGTCACCTTGCTGCTAACCAGAGTTCAAACCACCTAAAGCTCAAGAAAACCTAAAATCCTATTTTCCAGTCTCATGAAGATGTGCTTTCATGAGTATGTCATTGTTCCTAGGCAAACACTTCTCTTTGTGTTCATCTGAGCAAGTTTAGCAATCAAAGAGGGCGAGCTCTGCATTAGACTCAGTTCTGTCCAAAGGAGTTAGAGTTTAAGAGTAACTTTTGGACTGTTTTCTTGTGGGAATTTAGATTTAACTCAAGTGTCTTTCACCAGGGTTTAGACACGGTCTCCAATGCAAAGCACTTCATGGTCCTGTTTAAGAAACTTCATGTTATGGTCCCAAAAAGTGTTACTGAACTATTTTAGGTGCATGAGAACAGGTGATCTGACTCCTGAGACTTGTGTGCCTGAATTCACTCTTGGTTTTAGCTTTGATGTAAATTATGTGATCTAAATCTATTCACAGCTGAGCAGAAACAGAATCCCCCTTTCCAGACAGAGGAAACCTATGCATAAGGCAGAAAAGTTTCACAGTAAGAGCAATATGGAAGGGTGAAATTAATCTTGTAGTGTTAATTAAATCTCTTCAGAAGCTTTACATAGCTGAAACATTAAAACTCACAAGCTCTAGTCTGTTAGGGAAGACAAAAAGGTATGTTGCTTAGTCTCCTGTCTTTCAATATATACCACAGAATATAGTCACTTAGCTGGTAGCTGGTATTAATCAATCAGCTAATTACAGCTTAAAACAGGACTACAGATGGAAGGTAAAACATACATTATCATGGAGGAATTCAATCTAAGCAGTCACTTGTTTATATTTTTTTTCAATTATAGATGAATTTTATTAAACAAATGAATTGCAGTATCTGAAGTTCTGTTACTTCTCATGTTGTCACATATGAAAAAATAAATTGTGAAATCAAATTTTGTTTGCTATTTAGATTTTAAAGATTGTGAATGAATGAAGACAACTTAATATAAAGAAATATGTAATGCCATAAGACTTTTAAATTTCAAAGCTGAAATTGATTATGAGTCAAATAATCCAAAAGAAAATTTAAACAGAAAATTATGATTCATATCTGAAAATGCAGAAGAAAACCTTACTGAATTCCTCAGAAACCAAAATCTGGGGAAAAAAGTCTGGGCTGATCAAAAAAATCCAACTCATTAACATACCAACCTGTTGTAGAAAAACGATAGGATAATGTAAGTTTAATTTTATCATTAATGGTTATAAATGAAGAGTTAGGAACTGGAGACAATGATTCTTTGTGAAACACATGCCTGGACTGGAAAATAAAGAGTTTTATTGAAATGAAAAAATGAAAGGAAAAGTATTAGCACAGCAAAGGAACTTAGAACTCAAAGGAATTTTCGTACAGTATTAGAAACAAGGAAAATTAGAATACTAGTGTTAGATTGAATAATAATGCAGAAAAATTGAGTGTTAATTGAATTATTATTTATCTGTAGGATAAAAAATTTAGATTATCATACATAATGGTACACGAGCTTTCTTTTCCACTGGAATCTTAACCAAATATCATAAAGTAATTATTAAGTTTAGGTAGTTTTAAATTACTGGTTGCAATAAACTGTGTCCAAGGGATTTTTAAAAAATGGCTTGGGAGGTTTCTCATTTTTTTTCAGTAAACCAGGGAACACTGAGAAAAATCCAAACTAAGCTAATGTCAAGCCAAAATTGGGATATGAAAAAATCTGAATAATTCATAGACCTGTCATCATAAGTTTGATAGATGATGGTGTGGTAATCAATTAATAAAGAATTAGGAAGGAGTCAGTAAAATTAACAATAGTCGGTATGGGCCTGCAGATCTAGTTGTATTAACATTGCTTAATCCCTTTGGTGAATAGACAGAATATTAATGACATAGTATATTGAATGTGCTATTAAATACTTGAATTATTATACCATTGTGGTTTTATTTAGGAAATCAGAGCGTTATAAATTATATATTTTAAATGCATTAAACCCTGACTGTAACTGAATGTAAATTGGGATTTATTACTGGCATAGAAGAGGAACTAGTGTTAAAATGCCTTTTCTTTTTTTTTTTAAATGTTTCTTGGCCCCAGGCTTAAAAAAATTATCATAAATGACTTGCAAGAAACACAAAGCCATCACTGATTTTAGTTACATACAGTTCCGTCCCTAGGTGAGAGATAAAGTAGCTGACTGCAGTAATGTGGATCGCCTTGTAGATGAGAGCCAACCTGTAGAAGATGAGAGTCAATGTATAGTATGCAAACCTATTTCATGGCAAAAGGAGAAATGCACACTCACGGAGACTTAAAAAATTGGTCACTGTTACAATATCAATGACTTTTTTGGAAGAGCAAAAACTAAAGGGACTTGGTCATGGTGGACAAGCACAGCCCATTTTTGAAGCTTTTCTCTGAAGCTGCTGATGTAATCTTTATATTATATATAAGAAGCTAAATATTAAGAAGGAGCAGGTACATGATGTACAGTTTAGTATTTCATGCCTCTGCACCCCTCATAGATGTTTAGATTTAGTATATGCAGTTTAAGAAAGCTATTGAAATATTGCATGAGGTTGCAAAAATAATTCAGACAATGACTACTTCTTTGAAAAAGTTATACTTTATAGCAAGGGATTGATAAATAGACTGTTTATCAAAGAGAAAATTACGTGGTGATTGAACACTGTTTCTAAGTATTCTCTAAGAAGATGCTATTTTGCAAGTGGATGGCTGTAGTGCAACAGAAAAATATATTATAAATGAAAAGGATGGAAGTCCTTTGGTAATTGTAAGGACATTCAGTTTAAAATAAAATGTCAACATTTACTAGTAAGTAATATGAAAAATCGAATAGTTGTGTAAAAGAACAATATGATGGCATAATGTTACATACACAAATAGTATTCTAGTAATACGAAAATCGTATGACAAAAGAAAAGCTGAAGAATAAAGGGAAATTCTTAAAGCTTATAAAAAAAGCCCTCTATCTCTGGGCATTTTAAAATCATACTTCATCAACAAGTTTCACTTACAATAAGCTTTCACAAAGTCACATGGCCAAGTTGTGTAGTAGGTCATTGTTCACAATCATAGTAGTCTATGTTTGCATCTATGACTTTGCAAAAGCAAGGCCTGGGTCAAGCTGACCAAATCAGAAAATGACTTATAATTTTATGATAGAGCTAATGTTGCTAATGCTCACTAATACAGCTACAGGGCTCCTCAGTGGTAACACACAATTCTAAAATGCCTGCTAGGATTCCTGTTAAAATACATTTTAATTCTTTAGGATTTGAACTTGAACTGCAACTTTTTTAAGGTGAAAACTTTCAATATTTGACTACATTATAATTCTAATTATAAACAGTGTATAAATAGCATTCCTTGAAACTGAAATTGTATATTATGCAACCTGTTTTCTTCATGTTTATGTAACTTTGCCCAGTGACTGTGGTCTGAGGATATTTGCTCTACACGGTTCCTGATGTGCCCTAGTTTTTCCTTTGTGTGTCATATATTTGGTCTGACGACACAAAGGGCATTTTTGAAAAACCTCTTGAGTGTTTTAAAACTTTCACATTGGTACAGTAGTTGTCACTAGAAAATGATACCTAATATATCACTCACTCCCTATTCTTCCAACAGAAAATATCTGTGTATTTACTGGCAAATGGTGAGCGGTTAACTGCTCCCTATAGCA
This sequence comes from Anabacerthia variegaticeps, assembly GCA_035583185.1. NCBI lineage: Eukaryota > Metazoa > Chordata > Aves > Passeriformes > Furnariidae > Anabacerthia > Anabacerthia variegaticeps. The sequence goes on from JAWWEW010000078.1 coordinate 132,598,119, forward strand.
CTTACTTGATGTAATGCAATTTTAGGGCCAAAATTTGCCCTTATATCAACTTGTCTTCAGTGGGTTTGAGCCTGTAGTTGGCCTCTAACACTAACAGGCTCTTTCAAAGATAAATATTATGCCTGTATTTGGAGTTTGCTTTTAATCTTGGCAGATAAAGAGGTATGTTCTCTCTTGGTACATGTGTGCACCAGTTGCTTTGGGAATCATAAGTGAAAAAGATCCTAACTTAGACAATTCAGGTCAATTCTGGAAGGTAAGTGAGATTGACACATTTTTAAGAAACAGAGATCTAGAATAGCCTTTTGGGAAGGAGAGTTTAGTTAAAAATCTCAAAAACTCAGTAAAAAAAAAAAAAAGGCAACTGAGAAGATCTATGACTAGAAGTAACATAAAAGCACCAATAATGAGAAAATAGTGAGTGCTTACTGACTCTCATATTAGAAGAATAAAGAAGAACTGTAATGAAGAATCAAGTTTAAGAACAGACTGAAGACACAGTTGCTGACATCTTTCTACTTTATCTGTTGAGTTCATTGCCATGAGGTTTGCAGGGTGCCAGAAATATAAATGGTCCAAAAGGTATTAGGTACAATCATCTGTAAGTTCATGGAGTGTTATGAAATGTGGATGAAAAGTTGTAACCTCTGGCTAAGGATTTCCCTAAATCACAGTTTGCCAGCATCTGATAGTCCCCATCTGCAATGGGGACTATCATTTTATACTTGCTCAGTTTTTATTCCACTTTCTGAAACAACTGCTACTGTCAGTGTCGGAGACAGAATCTTGGACTAGAAGAACCTGACCCACCACAGTCATGCTTATAAGAGCTCAAGCAAGGCTTTGCCTTTTTTTCCCTAAGAAACAGGTCTTTTTATAAAAAAAAAGTTCCTAGACTTTATTACACCCAAGACATCCCATTCTAAACAGTAAAAGATCATTCATTTTTTGCAAGACATCTAAAAAAAGGTCATGATTAGTTCAAAGTAAGAGCCTTATCTATGACTTACTTACCTTTTATCAGTTCTGATTAAATCATTAATGTTTTCTCTAAAGTAGAAATATTTGTAATATTATATCACATAAAGTCTGTCTTCATGTTGTATTTGTGTTGTCACTATTGATTTATGTGCTTTTAATATATTACTTTTAAATTTCCTGGAATGTTGATCAAGTCTTTAATGTAGTTTGAAATGTGTCCTTTCTGTGTTTTTCAATCCAATTTAAATAATTTAATAATTTTATCCATCATGAAATCATAACATTTACTTTAGAAGTTGTCTTGACTAGACATACTTCTGTATTTTAGGTGGAAAAAGTACAACTCAATACTTTAGACATCTTAAAGGTTGGTGGTTTTTGGTTTTTGGTTTTTTTTGGTTATTTTGTTTTGTTGTTGTTGTGGTGGTGTTTTTTTTTTTTTTTTTTTTTTTTTTAAATCACAACTTACAAAATTAGTTACCTTGTCTCAAAATAAAAATATGTGCCCTGAGAAGGCATTTGTTTTCATTTCTCTAGGTACAGGCTTGTGGTATATTCCCAGTCAAGAAAATGAAACACTTTATTTCTCCATAATGCAGCACATACTTTGCCAGTGAAACTTACTCCTGATGTCAACAGTCACTCCTCCGTACTGCTCCACAGGGTAGCAAATGTGTGCACACATGCACTCACTTAAAGGGCAGTATATACATTACTTCTGGCTACAAATAAAACTAACAGAAAAGGTTCAACCAAGCGCAAGAGAAAATAAAGAAAATTAAAGTGATATGAACAACTGAGATGTTAATGCCCAGGATGAACTGGAACAACAGAGAGCAATTCCCACATAAGAATGGGGAGAAAAAAATCAGCTATAGGTTTGTATTGGGTCTGGCTGGGATGGAGTGGTTTTTCTCCACAGCAGCCCTCACAGTGCTGGGCTTTGTACTGGTAGCTAGAAAAGTGTTTGGCTACTGCTGAGCAGTGCTGGCACAGCACCAGGGCCATCCATCCCTCCAACATTACCCGTTCACCAACAGGCTGGACATGGGCAAGATCTTCAGAGAGCGCATAGTCAGGACAGCTGACCCTATCTGCTCAGCAATGTAAGGTAGGAGAAAAGAGATGGAAATTGGCATTCATTATTCATAAGGTTTATCATCCAGAGCAACTTTTTTGCATACTGAAGTCCTGCTTCAGGGGAAGTGGTTGGACATGGCTTACCAAGGGGAAGTAGAGAATAAAATATTTTGTTTTCCTTTGCTTCCACATGCATGACCTGTACCTTTGTTTTATTAAACTACTATAATCTTGACCCATGAGACCTCTCCATCTTATTCTCCCCACCTGCCTGTCCTGCTTAGAAGGGCAGTGATAGAGTGGCTCAGTAGGCACGTGGCATCCTGCCAAGGTCAACCCACCACAAGATTACTCTGAGGAGAAATTTGACAGAGAGATTTCCACCCCATATATTAAGCCATCCTATCATTAGTGAAAAGCAATAGAAAAACTATTCTAGCTCTACTGAGGAATCCACTCTGGATAATAAATTTTACTTCACATTCCAGGCAAAATTGTCCTTTTTGAGCACAAACAGTAGGAAATTTTCTTTTATTTCAATAGATCTCATGCTCCTTTTCCATTTGGTCTAAACCGCAACATTTAGACAATACTATTATTTTATTAATTTATTTATTTTATTATGTTTGGCCTAATCACAGGCCTCAAGGCACGAATATTGGCTGTTTATGTTTGCAAAGCAATTTGGGAAAGGTAAGAGTTATACTTTTGCTGATCTGCCACCACAATGAAACAAAAGACCCTTCCCCTCTCCATGTTCCTTGTATGCTAGCAAAAGCCATGGACAACTCTCCAGGCTGCAGTAACATCAAACTTCTTACTGTATAAACATTTCTCTCACACTTTAAAATGGTTGGAAGGAGGGAAGGACGAGAAATTAAATGCCAGATAATTTTACAAGGCACAGTATAATTTGTGCCTGACTTAGCCACAATCAAAGATGAGAAAATAGCCCCAAAGAGAAAAGTGATATCATCAAAGATGTTACTATGCTTGTGTGTGTCACCTGTAGGAAAGAATTAAAAAAAATTTACTGTCTGCCTTTTTATCAATGAGCTGTTCTATCTCTTACTAAGCTACATGGAACTGGTAAAAGCTTACCAGCCTATTATCTGAGTCCTTTGCTTTCCTTACCCTTGCAGTTACCTAGTGTATTAGTTTGCCTTTAAAGTTTGCTAGAAATCCTTTAACATGCCCATCTGTAGAAAGAAACAAGGCTGAAGTGCAGGTACCAACAAGAGAAACTGAATCCAAACACCATCTTCACTGTCAAAGTTAAGCATGTTTCTCTAGCTCTGTGCATATGAGATGTCAGCTCTCAAAACAACCAAATGGAGAAGATATAGAGACCCCACCCTTACAGGGACACAACACCACCATCTCCATTACCTTCAAGTTGCCTACATTTAAGCCTGTTTAGGTCTTTAATTTTGAAGCATTTACCTTTCATTTGTTTCCCATCCTGATCCAGTTAGTTTGGGAGCGAGTGCCATATTAAAACATCTGGGATTCATCGAATGTGTTCTTTTTAACACAGGTTCAGTGTGATCAACCCCAGATGCTCAACAACTAAAGTTAGATATAAAATATTCGTAGGTTTTGGCCAAAATCAGATTCAGCTTTCTATACCTTAAAACAGAAGTTCTTTAAATAGATATGAGAAAGATTTAAGTAACATTAAAAACCAAAACCAAAGAGAGAGAGAGAGAAAGAAAGAAAGAGAGAGAGAGTGAGAAAAAGAAAGAAAGAAAGAAAGAAAGAAAGAAAGAAAGAAAGAAAGAAAGAAAGAAAGAAAGAAAGAAAGAAGGAAAGA
>JAWWEW010000078.1:132602092-132638265 GCA_035583185.1 Anabacerthia variegaticeps
AGAAAGAAAGAAAGAAAGAAAGAAAGAAAGAAAGAAAGAAAGAAAGAAGGAAAGAAAGAAAGAAAGAAGGAAAGAAAAAAAGAAAGGAAAAATTGGAAATGAACCTCATTTAAAGTACAATTGAGTAAGACAGGTTAGTTTATGTGACATTTTAGGCTGCATTTTCAGTGTTATCAGTAATTGAAGACTTCAGTACAACTTCTTGTCATAAGTTCCTTCTTTCAGTCACTTACCTTTGGAATCATCATGATAGTCGATTCAAAGTGAAATCTTTCAAGGAGTTCTGAAACAATGCAGTTCAACTTTTCCTGAGAAGTAAGGCTGCAGAGGAGAGAGATAGTAGCTTGCTTTCCCATGAGAAAAATATCCTTGAGAACAATTGTTAAAAGTCTCAAACCAAATTCAGTGAGATAGGACCTTGAGGTTATGTGGAGAGGAGAGGGAATATAAGGGACCCCCAAGTCCTTTTGCCATTGTTGTGAAGTTCTAGCCTGACTTTAAAATACTCAATGACTGTTGCCTGGGGAGCATTTTTAGCTCCTGCATATTGTATCCGCACTTGGCATCTCCCAAGCAGTGTCAGTCAAATATGTTTGCTGCTGCTGCTGAACCCAGAATTGTAGTGGGAATGTTTAAGTTCCAAAGATTTTAGTAGGCATTTGATCGCACTTTGTTTATGCTTGGGATAAAACTATCATTTGCATAAATGTAGGATGCATTATGTGTAACTGGTGTAGTTTCTACTTCTGTGTTTAAAACTAGATTTTGCTCATTAAAGATATTCTGAGCTGAAGAAAGCACCAAAAAAAAAAGAAAATAAAATAAGTTAGATTATCCAAAGTAGATTTCTTTTCTTCCTGAATGCAACAGTTTCAAAAGCTATTGTCTAGTGAATTTCCAAGGTCAGAATTAAAAGAAAACATTCCCTTAATCAAAGGTAGTTTCCATTTTTTCAATGGTATCAGTGTCTCATTTCTGGTCCTGTTAAACCTGTCACTGAATCAACAGCCTCTATCACAATTTTCATGACTGGGAAAAGGCATTGACATTCAAGGCTAAAACCAGATTCTTTCTATGGGACATCAGGGTGCCTTCTTTTTTAGATTTAATTTATAATAAAAATTTCTTTTAATTTAATACATATGTGTCTTTTTTTAAAAACATTGTTCAGAAGGATGAAAGGCTGAAGGATAAAGGATCAATAATAAAAACTCAGAAAAATCCCACAACTGGACTACCATGCTTGAAATAGTCTTGGATAGTGAAAGAAAATAATTCCCTTCTCTTCAGGAAGGTTTATATTATGGTAAATCGTTCCAGAAAAAAATTGTGTGACATTGTTTTATTTGTGCTATAATATTGTCTAGGACCTTGACCACTCAGCAGTAACCCCATTTCTAGTCCTTTGCGGAGCACTTAATGACACTTCCCCTGAAGATTTCTGAAGGACACCAAGGAAGTCAACATTGTAAGTGTATTATAAAATACCATGTGACTTATTCAAAACTTCTAAGAGAATCAAAGTCCACGTTTGTAAGCTTGTTATCTATAATTATACAAAACTTGTAATGATTTTGCAAATAGCAAGATATTTGCTGCTAAACAAGCCTGACTTCTACTAGCTTGTGAAAAAAAAATTATGTGTTACCTATTCTTTAGCCGTGGCTCATCTTCTGCCTGGCTTTGGTTGTCTATCACCAAACCAAAATAGAATGTGTCACATACATTGGAAATTGACACTTTTAGGACAGAGAATGTTCCTGTGACGGGAAAAGACTTTCAGATTCCTGGTGTAGCCAAGAAGTGTAAACCCACTTCTTTTATAAGAGAGCTACAAAACCTTTTTTTCCTCCCTCCTAAAACTGAGCATGAAAGATACGGGGAAAGAGACTGCTGAGCTCAGGCAAGACACAGTTCCATATGATGGTAGGTTTAGTAAAAAATAAGATGTTTTCTGGTCCATCAGAAACATGAAGTAAAAGTCAACTTGTAATTTTTATTAATTCTACATTCAAATACTAATATAGTTTTAATATAGAAAACAAGGATTTTTTTGTTTTTTGCAACATTGAAAACTAAGTGATCTCAGGTGATAGGAGAGAAAAGGGCCTGAAAATAATGAAAAAAAGAGAAATATTCAAGATTGACAACAAATACATTGGGGAGGAGGAAACATTCAAGTAATAGAAAGCATGATGAGGGGGGTAAATATTTAAAGTAATGAAAAAAGTTCAGTGACATTGGTTTGTCTCTCTGATATGTGAAACACCTTTGAAAATGTTTAGATCATTTTAACTTTTTGGAAAAGTAAGTGAGGAAAAGAGAATGAATGAAAAGACAATTTTGAATCTGGGCATCTCTAGAGCACATTTTTTCACATCAAATCTAAGTATCTGAATCCTGAGAAATACCGTACAAAATACTTTATATAGAAGAGAAAGAGAAGGAATACAGTCGGCAGAAAAAAGAAAGAGAAATTGCTTTGACTCTTCAAGTCCAGACTTTCTTCCTTTTCTCCACATCTCTTTGAATCACTGGACTTGAATAAGAAAGTAAAGAACCAACCAAATAACCTACTTCGTTCATGAAAAGTTGCATTTATGTCATCCAAGTGCTCTTTAGGCTCAGTATCCTTAAGCTGCAGCTGCTTTTCATTAGTTTAAGGATAAGAATGAAACATGATAAAATGAAAAGGCAAAGTCTTCCACACTTAGAAAATGAAACTTTTTTTTCCTTTCTAATGACTCATTCAGATATTAAAAAAATTATTACAGGCACTTACACAAGTAAATAACAAAATTTAAAACCAACTTTTTCATATACAATGTAAATCTTCAGTGACTAATTGAATTTGTTGGAGAAATACATACAACAAGATTGAAGGATGAGTTACATACATTATGTAAATTCTTCCCTACTGATGACCTTTGGAACCTTCCTCTTAAGCAGCTAATACTTTACTTGGGGACAGAATAATTGGTAACTGGTCTGCTAAAGTCTGACAATTCCTAGGTTACCTATATACTCTAATGCAAACAGTTTTTGAACTCTGCATCCTAGAATGTATCAGACCATAAAGATTCAGTAATCAGATAAAGTTGGCAGCCATTTCTTCAGGCTTCATACATCAAAGACAGAGACAACATTTTGAGTTATTTTAATGTCTGCTGAACAGAACATTTTGAATCTCCAGTTGAAAATAAATGTTTTGTGTCACGAGTCTGGATCTAATCTGTCCTAAGCCTTTTTGGCTGTCACCAAGCCACTTTTTTTCACAGAAGAGAGGATGAATATGAAATAAATAACGTACTCCAGCATGAAAAGCAATTACCAAGAGGCTGATTTTTCTTCCATTTGCACTGGAGGGAATTCATGCTTTATCTCAGTGTGATCTTTTTAATCTAAACAGCTATACACAGGCAGAAGGAACTGCATCTCCTTCCTACTGCAAAACCAATTCCTTGGGTCCAGCTTGCTCTTCTTGTCTACCTCTGAGTGTAAAGCCTGCAAACAACGGGCATGGATCATATTTTATCTAAATCTGTCTGTCTCTGAGCTGAAATTTGCTTGAAGTTATTTTGCCAATGTGAGTTTTTTAACTGCAGAGAAAACTAATATCACATATCTTAGACTCACTTTTTCTTCAGATGAAATTAATCAAATCTTGAAGATACCTAAGATGGAAGAATCAAAAATCAAGCATTGAGATGGAAGTTAGAATGCTGCCAAGGTCGATCTTGTCATACTCTGTTAGTTACTCAGTCAGGAGTTTCCAATGTCAGTGGTAAAAACCATGCCACTGCAGAATGCAGGAAAGTTAGGAAAACCACAGGACTGAAAAAAGCAATGCAAAGCTTCAACTGATTTAACTTTGAAGTTGAATCTTACCTCAGTGGGGGCCATGAATACTGACAGAGCTGGTGAACATCCTAACGAGGCCACTCACGATCATCTTTGAAAGGTTGTGGCAATCAGGAGAGGTGCCTGAGGACTGGAAGAAAGCAAATGTTACCCTGATCTTCAAAAAAGGGCAAACTCAGCAAGTTCATGGACTCGATGAGTGGTCAGTGAGGTGGATTGAGCACTGGCTGAAGAGCAGATCCCAGTGGCACAAGGTCTAGTTGGAGGTCTGTCACTAGTAGTGTCTGCCAGAGTTCAATACTCAGCCAGGTATTGTTTAACTTATTCACCCATTACTTGCATGAAGGGGCAGATGCCTCCTCAGCAAGTTCACTGATGACACAAAGCTGGGAGGAGTGGTCGATACTCCAGAGTGCTGAGCAGCCCTTCAGAGGGACCTCAGCAGGTTGGAGAGATGGGCAGAAAAGAACTGCCTAAAATTCCACAAAGGCAAGTGCAGGGGCCTGCACCTGGGGAGGAATAACTCCCTCCACCATTACAGGCTGAGGGCTGACCTGCTGGAAAGCAGCTTTATGAGGAAGGACCCAGGAGTCCTGGACTGGACCATCTCTCTCATGAGGAGAGGAGACAGTGAAGTCTGTTCAACCTTGAGAAGGAGCTACTGAAAGGGGTCCTTATCACTGTACGCAAGTATATGAAGGAAGGGTCTCAAGAGGATGGAGCCAAGCTCTTCTCAGTGGTGCCCAGCAATAAGACCAGGGGCAATGGGCAGAAACTGTTGCACAGGAAGCTCCACCTGAATATGAGGAAGAACTTCTTTACTGTGAGTGTGACTATGCATTGGAACAGATTGCCCAGAGAGGTTGTGGAGTTTCCCTCACTGGAGATACTCAAGAACTGCCTGGATGCAACACTGTGCCACATGCTCTGGGGTGACCCTGTTTGAGCAGGAAGGTTGGACCAGATGATCCATTGTTGTCCCTTCCAACCATATCTCCTGTGATTCTGTGATCTGGAGCAGCAGGTTGGTCTAGATGGTTTCCAGATGATTCCTCTTGTTTGGTTCATTCTGTGCTTCTACAATATTGCTATTTGGGTTTACAAATCATGAGGATTACAAAACTGGACTACAGTTTCAGCTTGCATAATGCAACATATCTCAGCCTACCCTAACAAGTATATAGAAAATAATGTCAACAGTATTTTCAACAATAATAGAAATATTACAGTCATAAATAGTTTATTTAAGCTACCAGGGAAACATATCAAAGAGCTTTCTGAGGCTATGTGATCATCACATCTCTGCATGCTGCAAAAAAGAAACAGGTAAAATGAAGCTGAAACATGTGGAAATAAACTCAAGGAACATATATCAATAAAACAAGAAAAATTTCAAAGAAATGTAAAATATTGTTCTGTAATTCACATACTTTTACTCACATGAAAACATTTTGCTGTAAACAACTGATATTGCTTTCTCTCTCCAAAATGTGAAAGCATTTTTTTCTGCAAAGGAAAAGGGATCAATCAAGAAAGACCTTAATTACAGTTAATCTCAAGTGCAAAGGTCCTGATAAAAACATACCTGGAAACATGCAGACAGGACTTCTGAAAAAACATTTCACTGATAAACACTCACCATGTTTGTTACATTAAACAGCACTCATAAAATAAGTTAATCTCATAAAGCTTGAAAAGTCAGAATGATAGAGTGATGCAATGCAATAGCTTAAGGAGCAAGCAGGAAACAGACCCCATCTCTCATGAGTTACAGTGGCTGACACAGAAAAAAAGAAACATCTTTCCCCTTCTTTCAACTGCCTGTAATTAATAAGCAAGCAATAGGATTGATGTCTTATTGGTTTTGGCCACCTAGAAGTCTCATGCTCAGTAATCCATGGAGAAAACTGATATCTCTAGGTACACAGACTAGATGCTGCTGAATATTTCTTATCTAAGTGTCTAAAGCTGGCTGGGGTGAATCTGTGGAAAGGAAACTGAATTTGAACACAAGAAAATGGACTTACTTTAAGACCACAAACTCATTATTATACCATAGTTGTTGCAGATCAAACTGGAGTATTCTCTCCTATTTGCAGTTCAATCATGCCATTTGAATTCTTGCATTTTCCATCCCATGCCAGTCTGCTTTTACTTACAACAGTGGTACATAGACTACAGCAAGTTTACTGATGTATAGATGCTTAAAATATCTAGATCCCTGTGTAACCCTATTTAAACAGAAGAGGCTTATGCATGTTTTCACTGTCTCTAGTGAGTCCCTTAGAAAGGACCCAGGAACACTCAAAGACTAATAGTCTGGGTGTAAAAAATCTTGATATTATAGTCATAGTGAGAAAACAGAATATTTTATGAAATTTTTCAAAATTTAAGATAAAAACATATGCTAAAAGTATTTGAAGTGAGTGGAATGCATAATTCTCTTGGTTACATGGAATTACTGTATCAAAACAAAAACTAAGTTGATTTCTCCATTGCATTTCTTTCTGAAATCTACAGTAACAGATCATTTTAGAAAAGCTAAGATTATCATAGTTGAGACAATTATGCCTTGTCTTTACTATCTCTTTTGTATATTTGTGTTTTACTTTTTTTTAGCCTTCTATGAATACATTCTTACATATGTAGTGTTTCACTAAATGATTGAGACCACTCAATCAAGTGACTGAGATCTGGGTTAATAGCTTTATACAAAGGAATGAGCTTATCTCGTTACTATCCTGAAGAATAAAAAATTGCTTAGAAAGCAGAATTGATTGCTTAATATTTTCTTCCACAGCATTTCCATTTTTCACAGATACAAGAGCACAGATCGTGCTGGTGCACTGCATGGATCTCTTCTGACTTAGTCCATGTTGGACACAACTGTACTTTCAGCTGTTTATAATTCCAGCATTCAGTGAGGCAAAACTGACCCTGTGTGTTGCTTCATATAGCTCAGAAATGTTCTCCAAGAAGGGAAGTGATGGCATACCTAAGGAATGAAATAGCATCAAGACACCTGTGGATTCTGCACTAAGGGACCCCTTGGTCATGGCCCGGGTGTGGGCATCTTGGCGGAGGCTCTTCAAATGCAAAAAATGAATCCCTAACTTAATGGGAGCTGCAGCATGACCAGCAGGGTCATCTTACGTGGCATCAGACCAAGGCACTGAAAAACAGTTCTGGGTTCTGAACCTCATGCTGAAGCTAAGCCAGTAGAAGGGTTTGGGAAGACAAATAAATCACGATTACTTTAGGCGGCCATGATTTCTAGAAAGGGAGGCTGAACAAGTGTCCTTTTGATGAATGCAGCATACACTCTGTTCTGAGGTGACTGGCACATGAAAGGTGAAAGGACTAAGTAGATTACGATGCAGTCCAAATAATTAATTATCTGCTTTTCATGCCACAGCCATATACTGTCACTTACCAGGATGCTGGCTTTGAGCAATGCTTCATTTCCCATGCTCTAGGCTGAGCTGAGATCACATGACTTTAGTTCTTGGACTGTTTCAGCACTCATTTCAGCTTTGTTGTTATTCTGACAGCAGGAGTAAACAATGAGGCAAAAAGATGCCAACTAGCTGAAAGACAAGTTCAGCTGCACTAAGAGAAGTCAGGGGGAAGAGAAAATATTGTCTAATTAATTTTATTAAGACAAGGACTCATTCAATTTGCCACTGAAATGTGTACTCATTGCTTAGAATGAATCAAAATAATTTGGTCATGAGAAACCTACTTTTGCCACTGTGCTGCCAAACAACCTAGAACTCAGTGTACTTACGGACAAGTATTTTTTGATACAATCACAGCTTCTATGATCCTTTGGGCAATGGATGCTTTCATAGTGACACTGCATTCTCACTGCTAATGCTGGAAATTATACCTCTACTTCATGTCTACATGTCTATACATCTGTCACGTACTACAGAATGTTATTCCTATAGTGACTGAAATATTAAAAAATTAATCAGTAGTCATGGAAGAAAAAACAATCATAGAATCATTTAGATTGGAAAAGACTTGAGATCCTCAAGATCCTTAAGGTCCTCAAGTCCAGCCATTAACCTAACACTGCAAAGTCCACCACTAAACACCATCCTTAAGTGCCATATCTACTTGACTTTTAAATACCTCCATGGATGGTGACTCCATCATTTCCTTGGGCAGCCTGTTCCAAAGCAATGATGATGTGGAATTCAGGTTGAAAAAAAGAATAGCCTTCAATATTTCTTTTCAAAGTGGATGATATTTTGTATTATCTTCTTTAACATTCTGTTTGAAATTAATTACTAAGCCTGACATTCTACTGCATTAAATTGTGTTAAAATGAATTTTAGCACAAGTTACCCAGAAAATGAATGTTTTCTATTACTTCCTCTTGTCAGATGGTCTGTGGTCTAAGGGAGAGGATCTGGGTGAAGGAAAGGCACATCTGTGAAAGAGTTAAGGGCATCTCCTTTGGGATCAGTTCCATCTCTGGTAGAAACCAGGATGAGTTAACAAGGATGGGGAAAGTTACGCAGCTCCAAATAAAAAGCTTTGGGCTTTTATTTTTTTGCTGGAAAGAAGCAGGTTTTAAAACTGAACTAATACAATATTTTGAAAAGGTTAGGCAACTCATTTTTACTCAGTATGTCTGAATGAAGTAGCAAGGAAATTAGAATGATTTTTTGGTATTTTTTAGATTTATTTGTTAAGGGAAAAATTAATTCAATAATATCTCCCATTTATGATAAAGTATATACCTGGTTATTATGTCTCACTGATCTCAATTTAAAAGAAAGAAAACAGTGCTGTAGAAAATCGTCCAACACAGTCACTGCCCATCCACTGGCTGGGAGCTGGGTGACTCTGCTAGGACAGGCTATGCTGCCATTAGGACCAAGAGGCCCTACTGCCAAATCAGGATCCTGATTTTGAGCAAAATTTCTCTCTGATCTTACTGATGCCTGGAGGCAGAGGAGGAGATTTTCGGTATACAGATTTTGTTATTACACAAGAAGATGGTTAGGCACATAGTCGTAGCACTTAGACACTGAGAGCTTGAACCTAGAGTTGAAACATCCTATTGTATTACTCCAAATTTTGCAAAGCAGACCTCTAAGCAACATTTTCAAGGAAGTCCGAGCAAAACTTACTTTGCTAGCTCTGGCTAGACGATGAACACTTGAGATTTGTGACGGGAGAAGTATCTATTTCCATGGACACTGTTCTCATTCTTTCAGGCTTCAGCTCTACAGAAGTTGACACTCTTGTTTAACTTTAGTAATTGATTTGAACAGGACTGTTCAGCTAATTATAATAGATCACAATAAAAAATATCTGCAAAGGATTTGGCCCTGTGACAGTGAAATGCAGATTTATTCAGGAACTTTGCATTTCAGAGGAGAGTCACAAGTTGCAGTATCTCTGGCCTGGCAAACATTTAGTTAATTACACCAAGTAGAATAACTCTGTGAAGAAAGACTGACAGCATACTAATCCAGAACAGCCTGTAATGTGATGATTAAACCACATAACTGGAAAACAGAGTGTGCTCAGAGTTTTTCATGGCTGCAGTACAAGGTAGCTTCCTCTCCCTATCCCAACAATTTCCCACCTAACTGTTTTTGAAGATCATTTCCTTAGGGACATCTTCAACTCCTTCACCCTATCCTTTTGGGATCCACTCCTTCAGATACCTCAGATTTTGCACTGCTCTGTGCCTAGCAGGAATTGAGTGACTTAGAAATCAGAAGGAACTGGTTCCTGTACCTGGATTTCAATAAGAAACCAATGGAATTTGGTATTCAAGTGCCCAAATCACTATTGCAAATAAGTGTTAATTGATTCACTTCAAATCCCTTGAAATATATACATTTATTTCAAGAGCTGTACATCAGGACTCTATTGTTAACACATTTATTATCTTATTTTTCAAATCCTGGCCAAAGAAAAACAACTTTAAGAGTCAAGAACCTGTCAAGAAGCAGCTCTATTGACCATGCCTTCAAAAGTAGTGAGAGCATTAAACATAATATTTTACTGGGAAAGGATGGAAATGCAAAATATTTTTGGCCTGATATAGTAAATAATTTTCTTTTTTGGTATGGCAAATAAAGGGATCTCTATCAAAATAGATCATCCCTCAGGCTAGTATATTCTGCTTTTCTAAGAAACATGTACTTCTTCCTCAAGATACATTTGACTGTACACAAAAGGCAAACACAGATGAATCAGATTAATAGTATTGGAGCATGTCAGCTTGAGATCCTGTAAGGATCAGCGCTTGCCAATAGCCGGCCACAATCAGAGTGAGAACATAAGGCTCACATTACCCCTATCCTGCCCTGAGCAGATACAAATCTCGGATGTGTCAAGTGTCTGTTCAGTGCTGGTTAATCACAGGGACAGCAGTTGCTCTGTCAGTCTCATGACTGACATCAGTGCAGCAGCAGCCAGGAAAAAATATTTCTCTGCTCAGAATAACACTTCATGCACTTAATTTTAAAATCATTTCTGGGACTGTCCTCCATGTTAAATATTTCCATGACTTTCAGAAAGCCTCCTCTTTTATCCACCGGCTGAGACTTATTTCAGGCAAGTTTTTCTTTCAAGGTTATGCCAATGTCTATTGATTAGAGAGTTGCATAGCAACAGCTGCTTTCAAATCTCTCACCCATTTTCCTGTAACAATTCTTCTGTTATTTAATATATTTGAACAACAAAAAAACCCCATCAGAACATAAATTCTGGTAACATCACACCTGGATATCAATCTTTAACCATCTACATGGTGGGACTCACATGCTCAGATATTTTGATAAATATACAGATAAGAGGGAGGAGGAAACTCAGGCTAACCTGGAAAAGCCACCAGTGAAAGTTTGTGTTCTTGCTGATAGGTTGTACCTATTAACAGGCAAGAAGACAGGCTTTTGAGTATACAGTTATTTTTAGAGCCATGAAAATCACACTTTTAACTGATTTGGATTTTTTCTTTGAATTTTTATTTTATATAATTAAAACCAAAAAGGTGTCTGTCTTTTTTTGTCCCCCTTAATTTTGATGAATATTTTGTAAATATTAAAAAAATGAATCATAGAAATATAGATTTATTTGAGTTGGGAGTTCCAAAATCCCTGCTGTGGGCAGGGACACCTTCCACTAGACCAAGTTATTCAGAGCCCCTTGCAGCCTGGACTTGAACACCTCCTGGGAAGTCCACAGCATCTCTGAGAAAGCCATTCCAGTGCCTCACTGTCCTTATAGTAAAGAATTTCTTCCTAATATCTAGTGTAAACCTGCCCTCTTCCATCTTAATACCATTCCCCAGTGTCCTATCACTGCATGCTCTTGTGAAAAGTCTCCCTCTAGCCTTCTTTTAAGACCCCTTTAGGTACTGCAAGGCTTCTGCAAGATATAACCAGCACTTTAGTCTTTGTGTACTAAAATATATTAAAAAAAAACCAAAACCAAATTATGTTTTCATGACATTTCAGTAATCATTTCAATATTCACAGTTCTGTTCCAAGACATACAAAACACAAGCTCTACATCAAAACATTTCATTTAAGCATAAAAAGCCATCTCTTATCATTAAAAAAGCTAAACTAGAAAAGAAAACAAGAAAGTTAAAGATTTAATATTCTGCAACTATTTTGGTTTTGTAATGTGTGAAACACACTTGTTAAATACAGGACAGAAATTAAAGCTATAATAGTTGCCAGTCTTAATTGTAAGTGAAAAGAAAATGCAAGTATATTTTGTTGTTTTCCATGGAAACAATAATCACTTATTTATGTCACTATTCCAAATGACTCCTTTGAACAGTAGCCAGTGACACCGATCTCTCCTAGTAGTTCAGAAAGTGAAGGGTTTCTTTATGTAATATCTGTTTTCAAAGCTTGCTGAAACATAAAACCAAAATTCATGTTAAAGAGCTAACTTTGGTAGCTAGGTTTTCTGTCTAGCTCCCTAATGAAACCATTGACCCAGTGGCAGTCACAAGACAAGATCATCAGCTTCTCTCAAGCATTCCTTGAGGGGGAATGTTTAATGAAGAAAACATACAGTCTGAATATAGATTGCTCACACTTATAATGCAGCACTGAAACCAAACTTATTGGATATGTCCTGGTATGACAGGGAAGAAATAGGGACACCGAAACCCCAGTTGGTCAATGTTTCTGTAAGTCCTCCAGATACAGCTGTCATGTTGATTGGTATCCAGAGCTTCTGGAGATATCAGAAGCTGTTGGGTCTTGATTTCTCTGTTCCCTCTCTGCTCCATTTCCAGGTGTATGGAAGGGAATTTCACTTCTTTCACCCTATGGAATGTACTAGGGTGATCTAGTGGGAAGGATTCAAGACACTCCGAAGACAGTCAGTCTGGTGAGCCCATGGGCCTAAGAGTAGGGAAGTAGAGCAGGGCAGTACTTCAGTTTCATGGAGTAATGTAATTGTCATCCACACAGAAAGCTTGACTACTCCTGGACTAACACTCTGAACCATCATGAGTAAGAGTTCAGTGGAGAAATAGTTTGGTGGCAACTTCAAAGTCCCAACTTGTCAGCTTTTAAACTTAAAAACTGCAGGCTGGTGATTTACAGTGAGCATAATAACATAAAAATGTTTTCAAAAACATTCTTTGTTTGAAGAAAACAAATCTGAGACCTTCGGTCAGCGAAGCTCTTCCCTTAGTGACCTGAGTGTAACATTACAGTCTTCACGAAACAAGAATACAAGTTCAGTAATAAAACAGTCCTCAGTATGATCTCTATCAGTACAGATGAAAGACCAAAAGCTCAAATTATACTCCATTCTATTTGCAGACTTTAAGCCTAAAACAACAAACAATTAAAAAGTCATTTTAAACACAAATACTTCTGTAGGAAAAAAGCTATAGTTACTTTCTAGATGTACTTGAGAAAAGCCATTTATTCTACTAAATGCTGCAAGATTAGATGTCATTAAGTATTTATAGGGAAGAAACACTTTGAGTCTTATGAAAAGTACAGTATTTCTATAATAATTGTTAGAACAAAATATAATTTTTGCTTGCTAAACAATTCCTACTAATTCTATACATTAATGTTAAGGTAAATGACATTTTCAATAACAGTGTAAATGGCAATTCAAAAGAGATATGCAAAATCTGTCCTCCAGGAGTATCAGTTTACTTTTTTTGGATCACATCCAAACCTCTCAAAATTCTTTGAAATTCTTTCTATTGATTTCAATAGGGTCAGGCCCCTATTACATTGTATCACTCTACATGTTGTTGAACCTAATATTGCTCAATTGTTGAACCTGAGGGTCAACATCTGGTAGTTCAGTATTTGCCTTGAAGAGATGATTCAATATAATTTTCATCTTCTACTCCTAGTTTTCTTTAAAAGCACCATTTTTTGTCTCTCATTTTCCTTCTTTTGTCACAGTTGCAGAAAACTGATGTAGGCAGTTTTTAATTAAGAAAGGCTCTGCTTGGCAGATTACCATGCCTTCATTCCTGTGTAGTGCATCACAGGTTCAACCTCTCCCCAAATTAGTAGCGGTAATAATATAACTAAGAAAACAGAACTGTGTTCAAATGACTTAAAACACAATCAAACCTACCCATTACTTAGAACACATCAATTGTAAAAACCAGATTTGATATTCAGCTTTTAGAATCTCCTGATGCATATGCATCTAATTGCTCAAATTTAACAAAGTATTAATTTTCATTTAGATGCTTCCTCTTCTTGGAAGAGCATTACAAGTTCCACTGTCATTGTTGGGTTCTGCTTTACAAGTATACTCATCTATATATGAGTGTGTAATACTCCAGCCCCAGAGCTGTGGGCTCACAGGCTCTGCTGAGAGTATTACTTTAATATTTAGATATATATAAGGTTCTTTAATACCTTAAGAAAACATCCAGAGAATGAGCCATGGACTTGTTCCCAAGGAGTTTCTTTATTAACTTAGGGAAGAAAATAAGGGAACTTGGCAAAGGTACAAAAAGGGCACTACACAAGCTAGACAAAGTGTTCCACCACAATACCAACTCAACAAATATTAACAACACCCAAGGCAATATTCAAGCAATTCAACACACTCAAGTCAAATCCAATCCCTCCAGCTCCAAGCGAGCCAAAGGTTGTAGAAAAACGAAAAAAAAAAAGAAAAAAAAAAAGAAAGAAAAAAAAAAGAGAGAAAGAGGGAGAGGGAGAGAGAGCTACCACTGAAACTTTGTGTCAGACCAGCTCTCACACCTCCAGGTGGCAGGGCCATGACATGTGCCAAAGAGAAGCTTTTGGTGTTACCTGTTCTGGTCTATATGGCCAAACCCCCCAGGTGGGGCCTTCAACTCACTGATCCCTCTGGGCTTCCAGCCCAGGGCAAGGGGCGATGTTCTCACTGTCCATGCCAATCCAAGCCTGGCTCAGGGGCTCCAGGAGCTGTGGGGTGTTATAGTTTTCCCAGGCTGTTTGTAACTGGCAGCTGTTCCGGGGCTTCCCATGTTGGCTCCAAGCTCTGCCATGAGGGATAAAATGCCACCCCACCTCTGTGAGGTTTGACCCATCCCTTCCCCTTACACACATACACAGACATGCACCCCCCACAAGGTGCTTCTGACCCCATAATAACTGATCTGGTGTGTAACAAAGTGCAAAAAATACTTTTCTTGGAAAAAATGTAAGCCATTTTACTTGAGGAAAAATACACTTGGGAGATCAATGAACAGTTATTTGTCCACATAGTCAACAATATCCTACTTATGTTAATAAATTTATGTGCATGTGTAAATGCAAATATGATCAGCTATATTCTGCCAAGTCCCAGATTATGTTCCAGAGTGGAGCTGGGGCTGAAAGTGAGAAGATATGGTGAGGTTCTGTCAGCAGCTGCTTGTGGTATCCTGGGTCTTCTGGTGGAAAACCAGGGAGATTGTATCTCCATGACAAAATCTTCTGTCTTTTAAGTCCAGAGTGGTTTATATGTTGCAAGCAGGGAGAAAGGTTAGTGTATACAGGGCTGTGATTGTTGCTTCACTTTTCAGGTGGCATCACTAACAGAGAAGTAAATTGTAGCTGGTCCGTGCTTTACACATTTTCAGAACTATTGTCATGAAGTAACTAGTGCAAGAGGAATTTTTCTTTCTCCTTAGGGTTAAAAATTAACCTGCTTTTAAATCATAAACAGACATACTCATGAGCAGAAATTTACTTGACTATGTTTGACATAGAGAACATTTCACTGGCATTTTAAGATTTGCCACTCTGTTTTTTCTATAAGATACCCAGTATGCAAAGAACACCCTTGTGATCTGTGAGTATAAAACTACAATAATTTATTAGATTAACAAAAGGAAGGGAGACACATCTCAGGCTTGATCACTACACAGTCTTTCAACAGCTAACAAAAATAAAGGCTTTTGTATGTAGCAGCCCAAACCACTAGCCAGATCTCCAGTTAGGAAGCCTTTCTAAGAATTAGGTTCATCTAATAAAGGAGATAAGAAGTAAAAATGTTCAGAAATATTCTTTGATGTGATTAAGGATAACATTAGGTCTCTGATGCAACATAATAGAATGTTTCTCGTAAAAGCATTCAGAGTCTAAACTTAGGTATGTAACTATCTGCTTTTCAAATTTAAAAAATCTTAAGCCAAGAACATGGAGATAAATAAAGTAACACAAAAACCCAAGAAGAAGAATGAATGTTTAATAATACATCTGAGTTTCCTAAATTCATTTTGAAGAGAAAGAGCTGTGAAAGACTTTATTTCTACAGCCTTGCAGTAACATATGACAGTAGCTTGAAAACCTCAAGGATGTGAGAACAATGCTTTATTTTATAAGCAGTGTAACTGGAAGTAAGTATTTCTAGTTTTACCTGTCAGTAGAACACTAGATAAATGTTTGAATCCTTCTTAATATTTTTATGTTTTCCATTCTACCCTGTAAGAATACAGTTCTGCGAGTAAGCACCACAAAGCAACCCCACAGATTATATGAATAAACAGTGTGTTTGTATTTGTAATACAAACAAAAGGATGCCAAGGAACAGCATTCAGACTCAAGCATTTCTTTACATTGCAAATCCTCTGTCTGAAAGACCACACCCATATTAACTGCTGCATCACAGGCAAATCTGCTGTGATATTTAGAAACCCAGACCATGATCTCTTCTAAACATGCATAAAAGCTGCTCACATAGTGTGTTTTAATATGAAATTCCATAAAATAACTTTTGCCTTTAATAATATCTCCCTTAGATGCTGAATCTGTTGTACCTAAATTTTCTCCTTCTTATCTAGTGAACTGTGGTCACCAAAACAGGTTATGACTTACGAGAAGCATTTATTAAAAAAATAAAATAAAATAAATCAGTAGACCACATAGGCATCTAATCAGAGCTATGTTAGCTAGTATAGGCTTTTTACATATAAGTCTTGAGTCGTGTGAGTAATGAGTTGTGGTAATACTAAACATGGCATATTAGGAAACAAATTATTACATTTTACCCATAACTATTAATCTGTGCTTGGGAAAATCAATTTTATTATTATCTGAACAGCATAATCCTTTATGTTTTGTTTTTTTTTTCTTGTATGGTGGTAAATTAAAGATAAAAGTGAATTTTCTAATCTAGTCTATAGTATCGATGTACTTGCATTTGAGTTACTGACTGTTTTTGCTTTTACAGAGACAAGAGTTCAGTCATAGCAAGCTGGCCAATCCTTTAAGCTACAATTCTACTATGAGTAGTAAATTCTGTATAAATGTTGTGCAAATTTTAGGGACCAAGGGGGAGGATTTCCTTCAAGGTAGAAAAGTATGTAAGGAATTTTTCTTTCAATTAAACTGTAAGTAACACAGTTACCATGACACAATGTATGTTTGAAATCCCTGCAAAATAATCACAGTAATTAAAATGTAATAGCCACCATATAGGATACGATTTATTAAAAGAAAAATAAAATACTATAGTAGTGCATTATTGCAGTCTGGTGTCCACCTGTCCTGAGCAGTCATGTAGCAGGAACCTTGCTGCAAGTTCTCTAAAATGTAACAAACGTTTATTAGCACAGGGAATTCTGGACAGATGTCAAACTTGTCCCAGTCTCTGCTGCTAAATTATTTCCTGTAGTAGAGCATAGAAACTCTGGGGCTAAGGTGAGGCATTTAAACCCAAGACTTAAATCATGCAAAAGTCATGTGCCTCTGCTGTTCATGTGCTGGGAAGCACCTGTGGTTCCTACATGCCCAACTTGCTTCCAACACAGTTTTTTGAACATCCAAATACCTGCCTAGGGCTGTGCTGCCAAGCAGTTCCAGTGAGCTGGGACTTTGCATCAACAAGCAGGATACCCAGGTTTGAAACCATCTTGCAAATGGGAGGCTACGTTGTTCATCATGTTTCACAATGGACATCTCAGAGCCCTGCTATCTGAAATTGCTATTTTAGAATAAAACAATGACTTTAAGTTAAGTAGGAGCATGAAAATGGCTCTATAGACTATTTCTTTCTCTTGGTATAAGCCATTCTGTTCCACTGAATTTAGCTGAGTATCGTGTCTTCAGGGGACTGATTGGTTAATGAAATTGCTGGTAGGATCAATAAAGTGGTTTCTCATTGCCCTGTCTATGATGACCATGGAAAGGGACCTGGTTTGATAGCAAGTTGAATAGGAGTCAGCAGTGCCAGGCAAGGGCGGGGGGGGGAGGGGATTGTCCCACTCTGCTCTGCATTGGGGTGACCACAACTTGGATATTGTGTCAGTTTTGGGCACCACAATATAAGAAAGATATTTATCTATTAGAG
The DNA here is from genome assembly GCA_035583185.1 of Anabacerthia variegaticeps. Taxonomy (NCBI): domain Eukaryota; kingdom Metazoa; phylum Chordata; class Aves; order Passeriformes; family Furnariidae; genus Anabacerthia; species Anabacerthia variegaticeps. The sequence goes on from JAWWEW010000078.1 coordinate 132,619,754, forward strand.
AGAGTCCAAAGGAGGAAAATGAAGGTGGTGAAGGGCCTTGAGGGGAAGTTGTATGAGCAGCAGCTGAGGTCACTTGGTCTGTTCAGCCTGGAGGAGAGGAGGCTGAGGGGAGACCTCACGGCAATTACAACTTCCTCATGAAGGGAACAGGAGGTGCAGGCATTAATCTCTTCTCTGTGGTGACCAGTGACAGAACCTGTCAGGAGGAATTTATGCTGGATATTAGAAAAAGGTTCTTCATCCACAGGATGGTTGGGCATTGGAACAGGGAAGTGGTCACAGCATCAAGCCTGACAGAGTTAAAGAAGTGTTTGGACAATACTCTCGGGCACATGATGTGACTGTTGGGAACGATCCTGTGCAGGGCCAGGAGTTGGACTTGGTGGTCCTTCTGGGTCCCTTCCAACTCGGCCTATTCTGTGATTCTGGGATTTTGATGAAAGTGACAGATTTGGTATCAGAGACACCCCGCTGGTCTTCTGGAAAATTTAAGGGAATTCTATAGGGAAGTTCACAGAAGAAAATAAATGTGAATTTAAACTAATCATTACTTCTGAGGTGCACTACATTTTTAAAAAGGTAACTGATTTTTTCATTTCAACAATAACATGTGGTAGCATTTCACTAAATCTACTGACATACACATTCTGTTACTTTATATGCAGCAGCTTAAAAGTTGTGCTCAGTTGGTAGCTCATTTTTACATCAGAAGAACTTACTTTTTTTTTTAGAGTCCTCTGAAAATACCCTTAAACCCAGGAAAATCTCAAGATCTTTCCTGTCTTCTGTTCATGTGCTGTCTATTCAATATGATGCTTGATCTCCTTGACAAAGAAGATTAACAAGTGTGTATTTTACCTCAATTAGCACTTGAATCATGAGTTTGGATATCAGGATGCCACAGTTGTTTTCCAGATGAGGTGCTGTCTCTTCCTAAAATTGTGACCCTGGAAATTCTGTAAGCAAGTATAACCTGCTTAGTACAATGAATTTTCCCATGTCCAGAATTGAACACTGTATTTATATGTGTGGTTTTTTTGTTGCTTCTTTCCCTTAGCCAACAGAAGCCTCAAACTCTGTTGAGTATTCTGCCATGGAGAAGGGACTTTTTATTTTATTGATTCACAGTTTACTGTGCTCTAACTTAACAAATAAATTTTGAAAATTCCCAAGAGAAAACTAGATCAGAATGACTGACTTGAACAACAATTTTTAATACCTTTGGATCTCTGAACTTCAATTTTGAGAATTCCCAGATGTTTACATATGGTACTGCAGGAACAGTGCTGGTCCACTATAGGGACTGGGACAGGGTTATATGAGGTACTTCACAATCTACTAGAGTGCGACAGTGCCAACCCTGATGAGGTTTAAAAAGAAAAAAAAAATAAAAAAACCCTCCAAACATAAAATTATTAGAAAAGGAACCAATGAAGGGATCACACAAGCCTTTCAGAGCAAGACAGCAACTCAGTGATGGTGTCAGAACAAGAGCCAATATATCTTTTGCCTGTCCCAACAAATGCTTGTCCAGCTTATAATCCAACTGAATCCCTGCCAGGCATGTTTTATATTTAGCCTGTCCAACTGAAATGTCCATGTCAGAGGCCTAAATACTCTCACTTTTCTTTAAAAACTCAGAGGAATAAACGTATAAACAGAATTGGGGTTTCAAAGCACCTTGTGGTAAGAGAAGTAGGCAGAAATATTTTTAGTACCAATACCTCCCTGTTGGTTCTATATGATATTTATAGGTCACTCTTAGAAAGTTTGGCTCTATGAGAGTATCCTGAGATAAAATTATTCCATGCAGATTAAAATAAGCAAATGACCCAAGGCATTTATGTATAGAGGAGACAAAAGTGTGACTGAATTGGAAAGGTCATGGAAACAAGACACAAAAGCGATAAATCTATTTAAAATGAAAATGTATTGAAATATTTGTAACTAAGGCCAGAGTTGAAGAAACCTACACAAATATTATCATTTTCATAGGTGCTCTTCTGAGAAACCAGGAAGAGCATGGCAGCCTAAGATTTACATTGTTTAAGTCTATAAATTACACTATTGAAACAAGCTTTTTAATTTACTCTTTTCCATTCTTCTTCTGTTGCTGGGTAAATTGAATGTTTTTCTAATGAAACTTAGTCACATAGTACAAATATTAGTAAGCATAATGTGAAGTATAATGATAATAAGATCTAGTTATGCTTGGCTCCAGTAGGCTAAAGAATATCAAACATTATCAACAGAGATTTTCCTTTTATGGGGGAATGTGATACAGTTGTAAAAGAAGGCAGGGCAGGAAGAGTTTGAAGTTATGCTAAATTGGCTACAGCAGTTTAATTAGGGATTTGGACATAAAATGTTTTTTATTATGTCCATGCTTATTTTTAACAACTCCTGTAGCCTTTAAATTTGTGTAATATACAGATGTTTTACTAGCATGTGTTATTTACTAAAACATGTTTAGTATTGAAACACAGTAGACTAACTGCCAAATAATGGTCCCTAGCTGTTTTAAATGTCAATAAGTAACAGATATGTTTTTACTGGTTTATCACTTCTGTTTGGTCTGCTGAAACTTTCATAAGGTGACTGGAGGTCTCCAACGAACCTCATCTCATAGAAGCAAGAATCCAGATGTTTTTTCTTTCATTCATCCTAGGTTCATCGTATGCAGGAGCTCACATCAAGAGTGCTTTTGAGTGCCCTACTTTGCAAGTTAGGGCTTCCTTAGGTTAGGCAGCAGTGTTAAGCAAACATCACCCTCAGCTGTCCTAATTGATCCTGTGTTGAAAATCATCACAGATGATAAGAGATAGGTATGTCTGAAAACTCAGTTTGCTCCCGTCAGCCATCACAGCTTACAGTTACAGAAAACTGCAAAAGACAGCTTCAGGAAAGGTGCTAGCAGAGTACTGGAGTTGTGTTGAATATCTTCTATGATGCTGTCTATGCTATGGTGTCAGTAACTTACAGCAGAAGATGAGGGTGCACAGCATTACCCTGCCACCAGCTTTACAGTCATGGCTAGATTCATCTGCTTAAGCCCTTGTTATAAGCAAGTGTGAAATGCATGCATTTCATTTTGGTAGTGCAGTTTATTGTAAAGTTACCAGGCAAAAACTAGTAACATTTAATTTTAACTCTTCTGATGATGATCATTTTACTCAGACACACAGCTGCAGGTTCAGAAATTCCTGAGTCACAAAATATTGGAGGCTGGAAGAATACTTTGGAATAACCAGATCACTGACTGAATATATCCTATCTGTTTTCTCAGTTTTGAAATTCCTCCCCAGACATCTGGTTTTGGCCTTAGTAAAGGAGGCAGAATTGGTGGAGATGAAGTCAATGGGCTGTCTGGTCCTGGCACATAAACCTCTCCTTTCTTTGACTCTGAGAAAAAACATGGTGAAAACAGAGAGATCAAGTGGTGCTTGGCAACTAAGAATCATGAAAAATAATGAAAAAAGAGGACAAGTTCCAACAAAGAACATAGAAAACAAACAGAACCTAAATCACACAGCAGGAAAGTATTTCTCAATCACACATCATAACCACACAGAAGGCAGGAGACCTACACATACAAACATTAATGCCCCAAAGAATGAAGAGCACCTAAAAGTAAGATGGAATTTGACCTTCACCTCAGCCTATAATCAGTCATTCTTGGAGTCAGGATAAGGATCTGTAGGATCTTGTGAGAGACTCTAATGAAACTGTCCATCCTGCCACAGAAGATTGACTTCCTTTTTGATAAATAATGGCGACAACTGACAGTACTGTAACCTGGAAAGTTGACTAGGAAAGCAAAAGACTAAACTGGCCATTTCAGGATAGTTTTTTGGGAGAAGCAGAGGATGAATAGAGACTGAGGAAATAAATTGTGAATCATCACAGCTATAATGACAAAAGCCCCATACTGAAAAACAAAACACATTTCTTGACCAGTGATATTGCATTTCATGCTGGCTGCATGGACAAATATGTACTTCCTACTAAGCATCTAGAGGACACCAATAACCATAATTTCAATTTCACTTGTATCAGGCACAGACAAAGATTATATCCCACTTTACTGGTAATAATGATTACTACCAAAGACCCAACCTAGTGAGCTCTGGAATGTGGCTGAACTGGAATCATACTGTGATCTTTCCTTGCCAACCACACATCGATCACAAGCCAGCTGTGTAGAATGAGGAAGCAAACCATGGCTACATCCACCTTGAAAATGTGATCTGCAAAATGTGAAGGGATGGAGGGTATATTCCTTGTCTTCAAGAGAGTCCTAGGTAATAATCTACTAACTGAGTCACTTCAGTCAAATTTCACCAATTACAAGGCAAGAATACATATCAAGTTGTTTTAGAGAACTGTGCAAAGTCTCATGAAAAGTATGTCATTACTGATGTAGAATAAGATAATGGGTGAAATTAAACAAGTTGATAATTCTGAAGTCTGATAGCTCATACTCTGATCTTACATAAATGCTGCCCTAGAAGTAAATATACCATTGATTTGTCCATATTATAATGTGATCTAACAGAAGGTTTTTTAGCAATTAGTTTAGTTCTTTCAAATGGAATCAGAATTCATTATGTTTGCCAGTCATAGTGTGTTACAATGTACTGTAACAAAAAAATGCAAGCATCCGTAACTTCAGATGTTTTCTATGTATTTCTTTGCTCTAGGTTGAAGGCATAACGTCATCAGTTTTCACAAGCAGTAGCTGCTCTACTTTCCACAACAACTAGACAATGGTGACTGCAACTGTTTTTCTGAATTAAGGCATAAATCTTCCTCCAACCCTCCATGCCTGGCACCTGTTTAGGACCACTATCTCTCAATTATCTTTACCAATATGAGGTGCTCCAAAGTGACAAAGAAGTTTCTTTTTTCAACCCCTCCCTTCTTCACCTCTTTTTTGAGTGAAGTTATGCTTCAAGCAGAAAGTTAAAGGCTGCACATTCTTTCCACTTATATGCACCATTAACTGCAGCTCGTTCACAGAACATATCACCAATTGCTTCATAATCCTTTCTTTCTTAATGGGCATTTACAAGTGTTTTTCTTTCAACACCACTATCTTCTGCATCAGGAAACACAGGCATTCACCTTTAATTCCTGACTTTAGCAGCATCCTGGTACTTAATCATCATAACATGGCTAACACTATCACCAGGTCTTACCATCCTGAAATCTTAAAATGCCCAGCCCTGGGAACAGAAACAAAACACTCTGGCTTTACAGAAATTGCAAGGGTGGAAGAAAAGCATTTAAAAAATAATGTAGGAAACACTGAGGAAGAGTTTTAAAGATTTAGGAGGACTACAGACAAATTGTTCTTCCAGTCAGTTTTCCAGCTCTTTTGTCTGTTTACAGTGAAGATGAAAAAAGGTTTGAAAATAGACTGCAGTGTAAAACCACTTGAATACTTTTATACATTTTACCTGTTAAGTGAAACTATCCTACAAGACACAGGAGTGAAATTATGTACTTGCTTTCTCTTCAGCCTCACTTTGTTCTGACTGTAGAAATGGTCACTAATGCATTTCATTCTACTGATTTCTTTTTGTAAGAAACAAAGAGATCAAATTAGGTATCAATGTACTGAGTACAAATCTACTCTGTTACTGAGGTTTTTCCAATGAATAGAGAAAGCATGCAATTGAATGGATCATATTGTGAAAAACAGTGCACTTAAATGGATCTAATTCCCAAATCTCAAACCAAAACTGAGTGATTGCATTATAATGTTTATTGTATTCAATTTTATGGATAACTTTGCCAGATATACATTGTAAAAGGCTATTGTATATGATAGCATAACATAAATCAGTCAAATACAATTTGAACAAGGAAAACCAGAAGGATGTGTGATGTCTGTACTGCATTTGTGTATCTTACGCACAGGGAGCTTTTCTGATTTTGATTTTCATGAAACTGAAATGTGATTCTAAACATATAAAAGTAGCCAAGTTAAAAAATGTGTTGTCTTGGCCACACTGTACATGTAAAGCCTTGGGATGTAAGCTTTAACCATTTAAATGCTCTCTTAGGTTTAAGAAATGTCACTTCATAAAGAAAATCGTGACACTTCTCCCTCCACACTTTTACTCACCCCATTTCACTAGAGTTCAAAAATACTGTCAACTGAGAAAATCAACATTATTTTATTTGTGTCTTTTGTTCTTTTTTGGAAATCATGAGTTCTTCAGAAAGGCTATTCTGGTGTTGCAGTGGAGGAATGTACATAATTTGTAAAACTGTTGTTTCTTCAGCACATAGAGATTTAGCAAATTTACCAAAGATAGGTTCAGTGGTCACAATTAAATTTATGAACTCAGACAACTCAATCCCCCAGATTAGTTTGTAAAATTTATAATTTTTATAGTCCGTCCTATGCTCCAATACTCACACTTCAAATTCCAGAGAATATCTGATATTCTACAAACACAGGCACGATTACCTGATGTGATTGATTATACCAAAAAATAAGAAAGAGACGTTTTAAGGAAAAGTGAATCACAGGATTAGAAGGAAACTCCTTGATTATGAAGTCCAGCAACAACACTGTAAAATTCCTTTATAATTTTTTCTGCTTTGTCAAACACAAGTGGCTCATTAGACTAGAGCTGTCAGCTGCCAGAGCAAACTGATTTCCCAGATCCCCTGCAGCGCACTTGTACCACACATTGTAGTGATATCCCATGCAAAGGCCATGCAATTAGCTGTCTTTAGCTCACTTGTACTAGAGACACAGACAGAATTGTGACTGGGCTTTGCTGATCCTGAGATATGATAGCAGAGACAGAGCTGAATGAATGAGAACACAATAATTTGGCAGTGATACAGGAACTAAATCTTAGCAGTAATGTAGGCTGACCCTCTCCTTTTCTCTCTACACAGTAGAGCTGCCACAGAAGTTTCATACCAGTGGGTTTGGCCTAATGGCTTCTCTTAAGCACATATTTCATCTAAGGGAATATTTTTTAGATCTTCCAAAGGCAGGAGTTATATCTAGAAAATAGAATAAGTGTAAGCAAGGCAAAGTAACATTTTACATGTGCTTGCTGATCTTTTCTGGCTTAGGCCCTTGAGCTTTATAAAGGTGAGCAATAAAAGCTGGTGTTGTTGAGTATCCATATCCTGTACAGCATTTTTTAAAGGGAGGTAAATGTCTGCAGTAATGGAAAATCAAAACAGTACAGTCTTGCCTCAGAGTATTTTTAAAATTATTTTACTAGGCCATTTTCATAAATGTTAGAAAACGAAAAGGAAATTTTTAGATTATTTCCTATTGATCTTCATGATTTTGTCACCAAATCCTTGCTGGTGACATCAGGAATATGTTTTTATCACACACCTCCATCACTCAGCTTGCAGCACATTCTGGGGGGCCAGGTGTCTCCAATTTGGAAGAAATTATTAAAATCTGTTCAGCTGGTTCTGCATCAAAGAACTCTGTAATTGCTTGGTTCTAGGGCTTTCTGCCATCTGAGGCTGAAATAGCAACCATCTGTTAAGAATTGTTCCATTCAGTAGTTTTATTCATATTTTGCTGAACAATAACAGAAAAAAATCTTTAAAAAACAAAACCCTTCTTAGTTATAGCTTAGTTTTGAATGAAGTTTTGAAACATGCATCTTCTCATCTTCTTGTTGTCAAGTTTCTGCACTGGTTGATTGTGAAAGAATGGTTTCCTTACCATGAAATATTGTTATTTCATGCTAATAATGACTCACAGGAAAAAGAATAATTGTTTTCTTATTATTCACTCACCAATTCACAAGGTGCTGAGAGCTCCACAGATTAAATTAAAGAGAATTCCTGGTCTAGGAAGCATAGGACTTGAAGAACGGTCTTCTCTATAAAAGTTTCTGTAAAATCAATGTTCACATTCTACTATCTAAGGTCACTTTGTCATTTAGGAAGACATTTATCTTGAACAACTTGCACCATCTCAAAGTTAAGTCTCTAATCAAAATCTAGTCCTCAGGGTTTCATCTGTAGTCAGTACTAAGGCACAAACACATTCACTGAACAATTCACCTGAATGTTCATGTTTAAACCGGAAGATATGAATCAGTTTGTGGAAGTATGTCTCCATCTATCTGTTTATATGCTGCCACCATCCAACTTTAGATCCTTTCTTTGTGTTTCTGTGTGCTCTGCCATGAAAGGAAGTGCTTAGTTTCTCCAAATCTTTATGTAGTTTTCCACTTTTATAACTGCTGAAGCCACATACAAATCCTTAATAGAACTTCATTTTCTGACACTAACTTCCATTGCATTTAACAATACTGAAGAGCTATGAAAGACAGATTATACGAATACAACTAGTGCATAAAGTATATGCATAGAGGAATATTAATTCTATGTTTTCTAGTTTCTGAAAAATGTAAATTTTGGATTTTGACTTTTTTTTTTTTTTTTTTAAATTTATGCTTGGGGAATGGAAAGGAGGAAATAGTACCATTCTGTTGCATGAAACATCTTCCATCTTGAATAATAGCCACATAATATAACTTTTCCCCTTGAAGACTCTTAAGACCAAAACAATATTAGTGGATGAGCTTACAACTGAGGAACAGAGGGACCGACCAGTGAATTAACCAAAGCATCAAAGGATCTCTAGAGCAAGGGTTGGAGTCAACTCTCAATTTGCAATTTCAGGCTTTTGAATTCATCACTGCAGCCTTTTTTCTAGGGCTTCTCTTTGTCAGTTCAACACACAACTGCCAACTCTATCTTCTCACATCTGGAGAAGCCAGCACTCTACTATCATGTTCCATGTGTCAGGCACTTAGTATGTGGCTTTATTCCCAGTTCTTCTGGTCCAAAATCTCTGGAAGAGAGGAATATTGGAGATAGTAACTGCTAAATGACCACATTTACAATACTTCAGAGGGAGGGTAGAATGTTGCAATAGAAGTCAGGAGATTGTGGTAGTGTAAAATAGAATGGTGCCACCTTTATAAAGCTTGTGGGCCTAACATAGAAAGCATCAGGAAGAACGTGTAAAATGTTACTTTTAACTTACTAGATATATAAAGTATTTTCATCCCTTCTCCCATAATTCCTTCTTATGGAAGTCATAAGAACAAGTAGGCTGGACGTGTGCTGTAGTGACTGACTACCTTGCACTTTTGAAACAGGAATTGATTTCTTGTCTTCTACTTGTACAGTAGAACAGCACAATATGATTTTGGGAGTTTAACTCATTGATAATTTTATTCCCTAATGCATTGTTTCAAAGTTGCTTTGACATTGTTAGTGTTTTAGATATGTATGAAAACAGGAAAGTAAGAGCTTTACTTTTCATTAGTCTTTAATCTGTGCCTCAGTCATTACCGATCCCATAGGAAGACCAACTAACTATATACTGTATGTGGGTCTCATTCCTAGGCCCAGCAATATAGTAACAGTTCACAGAAGTCATTCATAACCTGAGACTTTTGCAATGCCTTCCTGTCATATCTTTGCACCATCATTAAGACATCATTAATTTCAAGCAGAGCTTTGGTCAAATGCCAAGCAATTCTTACTCTTCCCTTTGTGCTGCAAGGAACAGGGGATTCAAAATGGCAGAGCACCCAAGAGCTGGGAGACACCCACAGACAATTAAGCAGACAGGATACATTCCCCTTGGCTGCCAGGAAGATGCTAATCTTCTCACAGAGGCATATCAAAATGTTAGACTCTCATGCAGAACAGTGGTGATTTCTCACTAGGGGGACCAACAGATGGCCATGAGTTTGTGTTTTCAATCCATGTGTTTTATGACATTTGGAAAGTGTATTTTACTGGGAATTGGAGAACTGCTTTATTCTAAAGCTCCTCTTCTTGACAGAGCTCTTCTTACCAGCATAGTCCAGTGTTCAATTTCTTCCTCGAGCCCTCTGAACAAACAGTCTTTTCTGTCCTTCCTTCATTTCAGGACTCCCTGAGGGTCTGAGAGTTGATGCCCAACCAAAGCAGACCACTCTCAGACAGCCCACTGAGATGTGGTTAGACCCAAGGCTGGACACTTACTGATACAGCCTTCAGTCATCCCACCTCAGATGAAGCATCCTCTGGGGACTTTAGCTAAGCTACATACTTCTTTGTTAATTCCTTACTGTCCCTTACTGGCTCTTAGATCATTGCAGTAACAGAATTACTGTGACCAGGAATGCTGCTTTATGGTAAAAAATAAAACTGGAATTAAATTGAGTGTGACAGTGACCATAGAGAAGAATAACATTGCTTATGGAGCTCTTGCACTGCTCAGATTCCACAGGCAACACTGGGATTGTAAAACAAGACTTAGTTTGATTTTATACATAGCAACAACATCAAAACTGACAGAAACAAGAGCTGCGAGATAGAAACATACCAAAACCATGCTTGTGTCAGAAGAGTTTTGAGTAATGAACTGAAGACAGGAGGTCTGAAGTGATCTATTCAGTGCTAAGGTTAGTAGCAGCACTATAACTTAGCCAAATATGATTTTCCCCCCTCTTTTTTTTTTTTTTTTTTTTCTTCCTAGTGAGGGAGCTGCCTTGCTTTTTTGCTGCTGATAAACCGAGGAGCCTTAATACCAAAAGAAACTGCTTTATGGAACAGTATTATAAAGAATTGTAAAGCAAGAAAAACTGAACATGGGTACAACATACTCACTATTGCCACCTCCATGGCATCAGGGACAACAGAACAAGCTGGCACTAGCAAAGTACAAAGCAATGGCATGGCTTGTAAGGAGGAATCTCCTACAACAATCTGGCTGGCACTGAACGAAGAAGCTTCTCAGAGCTGTTTGCAGTTAATTGACAGAAGTCACGTTAGTATCCTGGTTTGAATGAAGCTTTTTGCAATATGGAGATATCCATTATGGAAATTTAAATCAACAATTGTAACACGCAGGTTCAAATTAAAGACCTGACACACTGGAAGATGGAAATGGGGAAGCAAAAACTGAGATGTTCATTACTCTAATGTATAATGTGCATGCAAATACTCTCTTCATGTAATTACTTTTCACTGTAAGCTTGAAATAACAACTACCAGGATAATAACCAGGCAGCACTTTAAACACAATATGGAATAAATACCCCTTTCTTTTCAACAAAGATTTAAGTAGTAAAAGATACATCCAGCAGCAAACAGACCAATTGAACTTGTCAAACAGGTAGACAAAAAATAGGGAAATTTAAAAATTATTTTTTAAACTCTTAATATTGGGTAGACAATATCATAATAATAAAAAAAGGATAAATTCCAGCTCTAATAACATCCAGTCATCCATGAACTGCATTGGCACTGGTAGTATCTCTTTTGGGAAGAACAATAATCACAAAGATTCAAACTTGGAAGTATTCACAAAATTCTGCTAACAAAAATATTTTAGAGCATGAAATCCAAAGAAAAAAGAACATGTGAGAGAAGTAAATGTAATACTCATGGTTATGCATACATAAGCCTATGTAGAAACACTAATACAGAACACTTGTAGACTTCTATAGATGGTTTGAAACTTCCCCAGGGGAGATTTCCAATTCTTAAAAAGCATCCACACCCTTCAGAAAAATTTCCCTCAGAATACAGTCATATTCAAGCAGAAGGCCTGTAAAAATAGCGTGCCATATACTGATGCAACTCATCATACACTCATTGGGAGCAAGTGGAGGCATAAGTGAAACTGCCTGTATAATTGAGTTTTTCCAGGGTTATTTTCTTGTTTGCTTGCATTCTTGCTTTTATTCAAATTAAGAAAAGAATCAACTGGAAGGAAAAGTGTATTCTGATAAGCTCCCTCTGGGAGACCTAAAATTACTTTTTTTTTCTAAATTTTATTTTCTAGGTGCCTGAGCTTTTTTCCCTTTCTATGATTGAACAGGCTTTCACCCTCTGGAGATGTGGCTCTTCAGTGTCATGATGCTTCCAGTTCTTGGCTGCCTACTTTCTGGAAATAGGACATAGACAAGTGGCCTGAGAAACAAACTACTTCCCTGGAGAACTAGAGTTAAGGGTACCCTGGAGTGAATGACAGGGCTCACAAATTCCTGCAGAATCAAGCAGTATTCAGAAACCCTCCACATCTAGTTAGAACCAGGGATGACACTGACACAGTAGAAAGCTGTCTGTGGCACGAGGGCCTACCCTGGTAAGACTTAAAACCCCGTCAGAGAATGCATACAATGCAAGCCACCATGCAAATTCAACTGCTGGCACCAGGGTGTTGTCTTGGGGTTGATATGTGCTAAAACCAGCCTAATTCACCAGACTTCAAATACACATCCTGCTTTTGGAAGCAGGATTTGACGGATAAGCTAATCTGCTGGCCTGTAACATAACCCTTGGGGTGTATGTGTGGAGATTCTTCTCTTGTGAGGGGGTGGATACTCCTCAAGGTTGACCAAAAGAGATCACCCCAGAAACATTGGTATCAGTGAACTACATCAAATCTCTATTTAATAATTCCTTTTTGTTAGTTTTAATATATTTGCTTCAATAATTTCTTCAATATGGTCCTGTCTTATACTATAATTCTAGTAGTTGTAGCTTTTATATTGTCTAGTAAATAGTTCTGATTAAGATAATTGTCTAATAATTTGTAAAAATAAATAATTAATTTCATATAAATATTCTCATTTTGCTACTTATTAAAACCTGCAGGACAAGAGTGCTTCAATTACACCTCTATAATTCCTTAAATTTAAACCATTGACATAATCCACGGCTGATTGGATTAGCTGCACCAAGACTCCTCTCTGAGAAGGGGTTTCAAAAGCAAGAGAGTCCTTTCTGCACCTCATGACTCAACAGCAAGGATCTTTTAAGAAATTTTGTCTAAACCTTCCACTCCTCTTCCATCCCCCAACAATACTGTCTACCTTACTTAGAAATCTTTCCACAAATGTCTTTCCAAGAAATGCTTCAGGAACCGGTACTACATGTGCAAAAAAAGGTGAAGGGCTTCTTTCTGAGCATGATTTCCTAAAAGTCTGTATTTGAAGTTCATTTTTCTTAGTGTACTAGTTTCATCAGTGTTATCATCTCCCTTGCCTTGATATTCTTCATCTATGACTGGAACTCAAATGTGAGAAGAGATTAAAGCAAAGTATGCCAGCCTGTTCAGGATTGCAATCTTAAAAATGCTTCCAAACCTTGCCTTTCTTTTTCTTAATTTCATAAACAATTTCAATATATTATTATACTTAGAACAGGTCCTTAAAATCACACAGGTTTTGCAAGAAAAGGTGCTCTGCTACCACTAGATCCTGTCAAAATAAAGCCATACCACCAGAAAGCACAATACACTAATCAGATTAGTCCAGTGTCAAGGTTTCTGTGTAAAAGTACAGACAATATCAGAGCAATGTGGTGCTAATGTGATACTACTGCTGTTACTGCTGGTGCCATATGGGTGCTTCATAGTGCAGGTACTGTCATGGCCTTAAAATATGAAGGTTTCATTAACATGTTCTTTGAATCTGTAACCTTATCCCTTAGGGATTATCTTTCGCTCACTGGAAGACTATTTTTTCTATGTGTGACTGATTTCTCTCATTATTTATTTTAATTAAGCTTATCTTGAAAATAAAAATGAGAAAGTACTTCTGTCCTTAATTATAAGAAGTGTTTACTTGACACTATGTCAGCAGGGAAATATTTTATGGTAACTTAGATTTTGTAGCTTTTGCTTAAACTTTAATTTTACGCTGTCCACATAGATTTTCACCTTAAACCTCTAAGTGTCAGGTACTCTGGATAATACTCCTATTTCTGGTCAGCTGATCAAGAAATTATGAACAGCTGGAGAAGTGGAAGTTGCTGAGACTTTCCATATTTCCAGATTAGCCACTATAAAAATTAAAATCACACAGAATTATGGAAGGGGTTTTGAATGTAAATTTCTTGTACTTTACCAATATTGACACTGGGAAGACTTCACTTGCAAATTACATTAAGGATAGAATTTATATTTGCTTTGTGGAGTGCTGGAGATATGGATCATATTGCACACCCTATAGCACCCAGTATAATGATGCTTTTGTTCTTGCCAGCTCTTATTTTACAAAACAAATAATCCCTATTATATGAACTTCCTTAAGGCAACATATATTAGCACATATTAGCAAAACCTAGTGTTTTGCTTGTTTCCCTCTTGATGTTTCCCTGATTTGTTTTCTTCTTTTCTTACTACAGAAGCCCCACAATTGGCCAAAATTTCCAGAGAGTTAAATATTTATAGTTTTTTGGTTAATTTATTAATCCACATTTTGTGATTTGATTGTGCAATGTTTAAAGAATTAAAGACTTCTACTAAAACAACTGTACCAAAATAAACCATCACTGCAATGAGGTATTCTTCATAGTAGCTTCTCCCAGTATGTCCCTCACAAATGACACATACCTGTGATGTTGGAGATGGGCCCTCATTTTGCTTTCCACTATCTGCTTTCCCAAGTGGAATAGGAGAAAAGAGAATTTTTTTTTTTTTCTTCACTAAATTGCTCCCTGGGAATGGTAATGGTACATTGGTAAGTGGAAGTTTGGTAGCAATTATAACAGTTGAGTGGAAGAGGGAGGAGGATGTACCTGGGAGACAAAGTTCTCCCAGGGGCTCAACTTATATTTTCATTTTTTCAGTCTGATGACCTTCCTCTGCATTGCCCTTCAAATATACTGTCATGGAACCACTACAGGGTGGAAAACCTTTAAGGAAAGAGTTCAAAGGATTCTTTACATTTACATTTAACAGTCTGCTATATTAATAGCATAATTCACTTTGACTCAAGTGGACTAAATGACATCATTATTATACTGTGGGAGAAAGAAGTTAAGTTGGAAATAATGTTGTTCAGAATCTTATCAGCAATATTTATGAAAGTATTAGTATGACATCAGGGAAAAAAATTGAGCTAAAATCCTTAAGAATGTGTTTTATATTGTAAACTTCCATAAACCACTGACACAGAGCAGCTTTAGAATTTGACACAACTGTTTTCTCTCTGAAATGCTGTTTATGGCAAAAGAACAAAAAAAAATACCATATTTTGTTCTTGTTCTCAGATTTCTTTAGTAGTGACTGACATATTTATGGCATATGAATGTGTGCAGATGAATATGTGAATAACTAGAGAGAAAATGAGTTAATCAACATTTTAATCTTCATCTGGATCCCCTACTGTCTGAGAAAAACAATCCAGACATTTTGAAAGAACAAAAGTTATTGTACTTATCTTTTATTTGGTCTTTTTGGAATCAAAAGGGAAACTGAAATGAAAGTGGGATATTTTTAGCAGTAATCTGTCCAGTAAAATATATACTTTTTTTTTCTTCAAGAATGATTAATACAATCTAATTATTGAGACACTAGTGGCATAATTATATATATATATAGATGAAATATAGAAGCAAAATTAATTCATATTTCAATACCAAGTTTTCTAGTTATAGGTGGCATGAGAGATAGGTTTATGGTATGTACTAATGTATGTCCTTATATTTTGGTAATATCTTTAATGTACAGATGCATTTCAATTGCTGAAAATAGCATTATTACTGTTCTCTTAAAAATAGAAGATAAGATTTTATAATAAATTTGGAAAATAATAGACCTCCAATAATGAAAAAGTAGAAGAAAATGCTCTAAGGACAAACTTTGGAGAATAGATATAATTTTAAATAAGAACAGTATAATACTGAGGGAAAGCAACAGTAATTATATCTCTCTTGTGTGGTACACTTTGAAATTACTGAAATGAAACATTTATCATTATAGAAAACATTTGGAATGGTGTGAGTGGAGAGTTAATAATGTAATTTAAGTAAACATAATTTTATACTAAAATAATTTTGCTATTTTTTTTGGCCTAAAATCTTCCTCATTACTTTGCCCAAATCCATTGCCCTTATTTTACCAAGTTTTCCATATCAAACCTTACAAAAAAATATGGAAAGAAAATATATTTTATGGAATATATGAAGATATTTCTGTGTTTTTATTTTTTCATTTTAATAGACACTTTCAAATCAGCCAGTTGTAACATTCCAATAATTAACAAGAGGACTGGCTAGAAATACAAAATTAGGTGATTTTATTGCAATTGATGAACCTGAAAACGATACCCTCCATTTCAGACAGATATATATATATATATATATACACACACTAAGTATAGTCATGAATTCCGTGACTTTGGTTTACCTCTGTTCTTAACTCCAAATGGCTGTTGTCTTTTAGGTGAGTGCATCAGCTCCTTTGGGAAGATGCTTATCACTTACTAACTTGGTGCCATAAAGGGTCCATGTGCAGCGATACTGGACTTTATGCTGTTTACTTTTCATTGCCTTGTGGCTCTGGCTCGGAGCTTTTTATTTGTCTTAGCTGTTTGCACTTTTCCTACAGTGGAAGTGTCTATTCATCTCCAATTGAAAAGGTATCTGATATGAGCAGACAATAATTCTGGAACTAGTTTCTGAATATATTTCTTTTGGAGACAGTTATTACTCTCCAATTGAGAGATGCTCTCACTGGTGACAGAAGATCTTAGCTGTAATTTGTTTCTAAGAATTTTACTCTCCTCTTAATTGAAAACTATCTCTAAAGTCAATAAACTCGTTAGCCTTCACATTACAGTAACAATGGACTGGAACACAGAAGTTCTGGGAATCAAGTTTAAAAGGAAATGTGAAAGATAAAAATGTTCACTGTTTTCTCTCTGGCCGTTCCAATGGAATTATGAACTGTCATTTGTGGTAACCATGACACATTTTGTGGAAGAGACAAAATAAATTTATATTTCTGTACAGTATAAAATCTTGATATACACTCCAGATGATTCAAAGCTCAGAAGAATTTCTGCAAAGTTCTATATACATGATGAAATAGGATAGTGTGTCAAACAAGGAAAGATGAATTGTGGTTCTCCCACCACACTACTTGATTAAGGTTATTAATGAAACAAACTATGCAGAGAAGACACACAGAGCTTTTGCATATTGAAACATCCAACTCTGAGTCCTGTACAACAAAGATACATTATACCCACACTGCCTTCTGAGAGGGTTTCTAATGGTTTCAGTCATTGAAGCATCTGTCATACCAGGAGAAACTGAGAGAGCAGAGTCTCTTCAGACCAGATATGAGAAGGCTCAGAGGAACCTTATCCATGTGAATAAATACCTGATGGGAGGAGTAAAGAAGAGAGAAGCAGGCTCTTTTCAGTGGTGCACAATCACAGGACAAGAGGCAATGGGCAAAAATTGAAATACAAGAAACTACATTTAAATATTAGAGAAAGCTTTCTGCAGTGAGAGTGTGGCTGAATATTGGGACAGGTTGCTGAGAGAGGGTTTGGAGTCTCTGTCCTTGAAGATTTTCAAAACCTGACTGAGCATGGTCATGAGTAACCAAGTCTGGCTGGCCTGCTCAGAGTGGGGCCAGACCGGACTGAACAAGCTCCAGAGGTGCTCTGAGGTGACTGAAGGTCATCCAGTCTCATTCACACAGTAGTTTCCTCTGTTGATACTGCAGGAGAAGTCTTGTCACAATAACTTGTTAAAATTCAGCTGAGATTATCTGTGGTTAAAGTTTTGTAAGAAAAAAATCTTTCCAATTAAATTTTGAATTAATAATGACTATTTTAAAAAATAAAAATTATGCATGATGCCCCTGTTCAGTATATTTCTGATCAGTGCTTGACATATACATGCAGTTCTTTATATTCTAGTTAGTAACAATAAGTGTTTAATAACACAATCTTTTGTAGTGTAAATTTGAAAAGCTTTTCATTGATGTGAATGAAGGATTAACAGTAAAACACTTACTTTACTAAGAACAGTTTAAGAATACAATGTAATTAGACTGAGAAATCAAAATAACTGTTTGGAAAGATACACTTAAAGTTTATAAAACTGTTACAAAATGTTATTTCATGAAAAAAGTATAGCTTTTAAAAAAAAATTGTGCAAGAGGAGAAGGTGAAAAGAGTGGGGAATGCAGTAATTAGTAGTTTCCTGCCAAAAAAAGAGATACAGCTTAAAAAGTCATCTATCATGTGTAAATCAAATGCGTATCTTATATACAAAAGGTCAGAATGGATTTTCATATTTTGAGAGCTTGTTTCCATATACAGATTAAAAATTAATGTATAAGAGAGGTTATATAGCTTTTGGCTACAGTTCCCTTACAGTATATTCATTTTAGATGTGTTAGAAGAGTGTTACAGAAGGATATTTCAAGCTAATAGATTTATCAGATAACAATAATAAAACTGCTGTTAGTTCATACCAACACATAGAAAGTGCAGAGCAAATAAAATATATTCCAAAAGTAGATGTTAACTTTATACTTAAAATAGAAAATATTTTTGTGGTCTGTTTGTCTTTTGATGAAAATGGGAGTGGTGAAAAGGTCTTTACCTTACTATATTATATACATCCTCTCCTCTCCTCTCCTCTCCTCTCCTCTCCTCTCCTCTCCTCTCCTCTCCTCTCCTCTCCTCTCCTCTCCT
>JAWWEW010000078.1:132638699-132665853 GCA_035583185.1 Anabacerthia variegaticeps
CTCTCCTCTCCTCTCCTCTCCTCTCCTCTCCTCTCCTCTCCTCTCCTCTCCTCTCCTCTCCTCTCCTCTCCTCTCCAAGATCTTGCAAGCACAAACAAGCATCTGCTTTCGGACTGCTTGGGAAATGTGATGGGCCCACAGTGACATTTCAAAGGAGCTAAACCTCGTGGGAAGCCAGAATTCCTTACAACTTCTAGTTAAGAAGAGATATCTACATCAGCTTAAGCTGCACTTCATTGCAACTACTGTTCTTACACCACCACAATGAGCCATGCAGATCTCTCCACATCCCACTGTCCAGACCCAGAAAAGTATTGTGTCTGCCCAATATTTTTATCATCTCTGGTCACTTGCTTTGACTAATATTTTTTTTTTAATTTTAGCTAATGTATGTCACAGCTTGCATACTGAGTTATATACTGGCATACTCTTGTAGGAGCCAGCACTGCTGCTATCCTGTCAACACCGGGTTTCAGAAGGAATTCCTTTGGTGAGTTTGCCTTCAGTGCTGTGCCCCTCAAATTTGCAGTTCAGCCCTGTGAGGGTTGTCTTGCTGCTTCAATGTCCGTGTTTAAAGCAAGACTTTGATTTCGGTTGTTTTTCTAATGCCTTCCACTTACT
This sequence comes from Anabacerthia variegaticeps, assembly GCA_035583185.1. NCBI lineage: Eukaryota > Metazoa > Chordata > Aves > Passeriformes > Furnariidae > Anabacerthia > Anabacerthia variegaticeps. The sequence goes on from JAWWEW010000078.1 coordinate 132,639,321, forward strand.
GGATTACTGTTTTCTTTAGGGAGTGCCTTGAAAGGACATTTGAAAAGATATATTTTAATAAACATACACTTGGGATGGGAGGGGAGGGCAAGAAAGAGGCAGATACCTATACACAAATCTAAATGAATTTTTCTTGTGCTACTATACCTTTGAAAATACTTCAGTAAAAGATATTTAGTGAATTATTGTTCCATGCCATACATTTAAAACTAAAACAATCATGAAACAAGCATTTTAGGAAGATCAGTACTATCTCCTTAAATAATATTATGATACACTTGGTATTGTTTTATCCATATTGAGTAAAATACTTGCATTGTTCTAAATGAGCATAAATGTTCTAAATAGACAGTATATTTTGGATCTCTTACAAGAACTGTTAAAGTGAGGAGGTATAGAGGTGACCTAAATAATTTTATTGAAGCTTTACTACTCTTGAGTAACCTGATTAACTCACACAAGTGCCAACACAGCCTTCATGCCAATCCACACCACATTATCAAGTTATTTTTCTCTCCCTCATCTAATTTAGTTTTCAGCACCTATACCAAAGCCAACTGCCAGGATGAGAGTCTCAAGGCTGGAGAAGGAGAGGTTGAAAACTATTTGAGCCTGAGAATATTTTGGCACAAAGGTGGTAAGACAGATCTTTGTGTGGAATTTACCAAGAGTGCAGGTCATGTAGAAGAGATGGGAACAAATTATTACTCATGTAACAACCAAACTGTGCTATAACTTGTAGGTTTCTTTATGTAAGTGAGAGGTAGGCTTTGGCTGGGCATTTATCTAATAGGTTAAATGCAAATGGAGTTCAGTAGAGAACTGTATTTTCCAAACTAACCTGAATTACTGCTGGGAGTTAAACTGTGTCTGTCCCTTCCTTATATTAAAGAAAATGAGTAGGAGAAATATAATCTAATCACTTGCTGATATTTCATAGAGATGGGAGTAGGAAGAGGCTTTAGGTTTCTTCAACTGTTTATTCTGCTTTATTTTAATTTTGAACATGATTCTCTCTTCTCAGGAAAACTGCTGTTTTGGATGCAGTCTTCCTGAACCCCTGCCCAGTGCTTAAGCCAAACTGAATTTGAGCCTTTTCCAGGAAGACTGGGAGGAGATGTGAAAACTGTTTAGAACTAAGATTAAAAAAATAAATGTGGTGTCTCTGCACTGCTGCTTTCACTTGGGATTCGAACTCAGGCCAGATGGGTCATCCTTACCACAACTCCTGAGAGGATCCAACCAGGAAAAGTTCATTCTTCTTAAGCTGTCAAGGGTGACAAGGCATTTTGTAAGTGACTTTGATTCCAAATTTATAGACCTAGCTCTGTTGTCCTTTCCAGATAGGTTTGGAAGGAACACCCAGTATGGCAGGGAAGGAGGAGGGAAACTGGCCAAGCAACTTCCTGCCCTGTAGGGCAAACTGGACCATTGTCTGCCAGAGGAGGAATGACATTTCTTAAAAGAAGGATTGTGTGATTAGCTAAAACAGAACAAACCCAATACCAGATGCTTCTTTTTCAATTGCACGAGAAAAGTTGGGAGGAGCATGATGATCCATTAGTATTTTATATGTCAGGGAAGAGATTCAACTAGACCAGACCAAAGAACTAGGTCTTAAAATATTTCACCGTTCAGAGGCACACCATCTGTTGATATTTTAGCTTAGATTTATAAAATAGTTAAATTACTCTAAATGGCATTCTTTTCTATGTAAATCTCAAAAGTAAGATGTTTGCTAATAGCAGAAAATATTTACAACTCTTTATGACTAACAAATCTAATGTGACCAAGAAAGAGCACTTCTAACCTACCTTGTAAACTTTATTTTCACTTTCTTTTGTGCTGCCAAAATGAATATAGGAGGAATAAAGGGAGACACACAGTGGCAAGATTTGACCTGTGCAATAAAGTTTAATTTTTGAATGTCCTTGGTATATATACAGTGTTGAATTTTTCCCACACCTCTTCAGGCTCTAATGCTACTGCTGCTGCATGTCATGTCATTGTTCAGTTGTGGTAGCAGTGACAAGAGAAGGCTCTCTCTCTTTCTGAGTGCCAAAGAAGAACAACATGAGTTGTCTCTCAAGGCACCAAGGAATGGTGCAAGGAGTAGGAAAGGGAATAGGGAGGGGAATTTTCTGTAGGTGTCATTCCATTATCATTATTGTGAGAGAGTAAGCATGCAGGTGTTGGATGTTTCATAGTGGGAAGGATATAAGATCTCTTTCTGCTCTGCTTGTAGATACACCTTTTAAATCTCTCTAATCCCATAATCTATTTTTGTACTATTTTTTTTTTATTTTTTTTTTTTTTTATTCTGAGGAAATAGACGCAGAGTTTCTCTGAACTAAGGTTGTGCAATTAGGGGTTGAAGAAACTTATCTAGGCTATGGATTGATGAGTCAGTTATGGATAGCACCAGTGATTTATGAAACATTCTGGCTAATATCTAAAAGTAACTAATGAACATAAAGATACCATTAAATAGTTTAAGTGTAGCAGTTCTCTCCCTGCTCTCCACTTGTTATCTTTTTAATGCCTTCTTATTTTTCAACTAAATTAGTGAATTAGAAGAAAGTGTCATTCATTTGCACATTATCAATTAAGAATTACACCTATTCCTTTTCGTGCTCATATGCCTTAGTGTAGCTGAGTCACATGTAAATCTGTTTAGTGTCTCTGTAAAGATCATACTTATCCACAATTTTAGTTGCTAACACAGACCACTAAATATGTTTTTGGTGTTTTCAGCAGTTTCCTTAGTCTGGTTAGGAAGAGGTTTTTGCTTCAGAAAGGAGACTTATGCCTCTAATGGAATGGAACACAATCCCTCCTGATCCCCTCCTGATCCCTTTCTATCTTCTCCTCTGCCTATTTCTGTAAAGAGAAATCTGCAGGCATCCAGAAGAATGTTCCTCTACATTTCTGCACTGATTCTCTTTCTGTCTGTTTTTGCAGATTGTAGCAAGCAGGCAATTAGAACTCAGAATAAGTTAAACTCAACCATATTACCTCCTACCTCTCACTGATCTCAGTATCTCGGATGAAGTCAGTAGTGCAGAAGAACTAATGCATTCAAGAACAAAACCTAACACCCCTAGGTTTTATCATTTATTTTCAAATTAGGGTGACTTGCTACTTCTCCCATAATTCAGGGTTCCTTATTTTGACTGTAAGTCATCAAAAGGAGGAACAACACTACTAGATCTTATTTATTACTACAAAAGGGTTAATCAGCAAACCAGTGGAAACTTCTGGATCTGGAGGACTTCATACAAAAATGGGCTAAACCAAGTGAAAACCTTGTCTGGTGCCAAATTCTTATCTCTTGACCTATGACTGTGAAAGTGACAACACTGTCAAAATAAAGAGGAGTACCTTAACACCAGGTATAGGTATCAGGGTTTTAGAGTTAGCCACAGTTGGAGCTGGTTTAAATAACATACAGTAAAAAATCTTAATAAAAAAATATTTTTTTTTTAATCCTTTCAGATGGCTTTTTTTTTCTGCGGGAAAATTAGTTTTCTATATAAATACAGGTTGTTCAAGCATACACAGGGTTTTTTAAAGTGAATTTTCTCATTAATCTGTTACCAAGTCAATGAAAATTCTTGGTAAATTGAGCTCTTAGAAGCAGTTCTGTCTGTCCCGTGAATAGCTGTCAACCAAGTTAATTTCTCACACTTATCTTTAGAGTGTTCTTAACTGTGTATCTGATTCTAACATATACTCTTACTGTTTTGTTAATATATAGAGATTCTTAAAGGTCACCTTACAATTATGTTACCTTCGTTGTGTCAACATTTTTTTGTTTGTAGGTATCTGTAGATCTTTTACTCTCTTCAGGTGAATCAACTATTGATCCCTGCTTTGGAGGTTGTGCTGTCCAAGAGGCATTTATAATGTTATCCATAATGGGCAAAAGAGAATGAAAGAAGGGTTATGTTTCTCATTTTCTATATATTAGAAGCTGGATGGAAGCACAAGTTGCATGAATACTGCTCGTATCTGTAGATTTATACATATGGTACTATTCAAATTCTATTCATGATGAAGACTGTTTCAAATTTTATTGATTTTCTAAATGAGTTCTCCTCTATCTCTACATGGTACTGAAATCTCTATAAGAACCAGACCAAGCTTCTCTTCTTTACCAGATCTAACTCACTTCAGGAGAGATAACCAATATTGCTTTCTTCCAGATGGAAAATGTGTTGGTACTACTAGGATGGATTAAGTTCTTTTTTCACTTCATTGTACTCTTTTACTTCGAGTGAAGTGTGATTTTTCCTCATTTGCTACTAAAAAGCAATAAGACTCTTAATTTCATTTGCAATTTAAACAACATTTATCTCTTCCATACCTATATGTGGAGACTTACTATCATATACAGACCAGCAACCAGAACATATGATTTGGAAAAACAGTTTGCAGAAGAAATCTTTTACATGTGAAAAGGTCTGTTTCCAAACTGCAGTGGTGTAATATGAGACAAAGAGAACTTATCAGTATTTGAGGGAAGTCTGGTATGTGCTGAGCAGGCAATAAACAGAGCGTCAGTGTAGCATCATATACTCTAGGAGGTGCATATGTCCTGCCTGTTCTGCACAGACTTTGTCCTCCTATGTCAGAAAAGATACAAGAATGGAGTAGGGTCAGAGAAGGATGCCTGAAAGTGTGGAAGAGTTTCTGTACAAAGACCATTTTGTGTAGACTATGACCTGTCAAGTTGAAAAAGCGATGACTGAGGGTCTGTAACTGAAGCCTGTAAAACTGTGAGAAAAAGAGATTGGAAGTAATCAGTTCATCATTCCTAGTACAGGATCCAATGAAACTAGCAGTTAACAGGTTAAGACTTCACAGAAGTAGGCATTTTATATATGAAGTTGCCAAACCGAAAACTACTTACCAAACATTGTCAGGGACAGTCCACTAGTGAATCAATCATGTATGGCAGGTGAGATATACACTGAGTGGTAGAAATGTTAATTCCAACTTGTTAAACTCTAGGTAGAGCAGCATTGTTCCTCTGGAGATATTTCCCTGCACCTGAAAACCAGCACATAATTGTCTGACACTAGGAACTTGGCTTACCTGGTTTTTAAACCCATATTCTCATTTGGCTTTCGTAGTGCTGCTCAGTTCCTCAGAGATCTGGATGACAGAATTTTAAATCAACTCATTAAACATAAAATAGAGGTCTGAGGTTTTTTGTTGTTTTGGGTTTTTTTGTTTTGTTTTTATTTTCATTCTACCTTTACTAATTGTCTTCTTTGATAAAAATATTGCATATAATGAAACCTTGTTATAAAATAACTGCTTTATTCAACACATGTCTAGGAGTTACTCCTTCTACAGAAGAGTTTTCAACCTCTTCTGCATGGTTGTAAGAGAATCTCTCTTGCTGACTGACATGAGATCTTAATTCTTTGCCAGTGAGATGAACTCCTCCTTGGAAAACCGTATGGATGAATGTGGAAATCACATTTTTCTTGGGTTTAGTTTTGTTTTGGTTTTGGTTTTCTCCCACCACTGGAATTCTATCTTGATTACAATTCAGGTTTGCCTTAAAACCTTCCATTTAAAGACGATTTGCATATGAAGTGATAAATGAAAACCACTGGAATAGATTTTATGTTTTGTTACATTCATGTCAATTGACAATAGCAGCTTTACCAAATAAAACAGTTGCAACTTTTTGCCAATAGTACAAAAACACCTTTTGCCTCTGCCTCTCAGTTTTAGGTGTTTTAACAAACTGTCATCTAATCATAGCAAACAAGGCATTCTGTTCATCTTTTCACATCAGCAAATGGCTTCATCAATAGACTGAACACATACTTTGAAATTGTAGGTACATTTGTAAACTATTGCAGTAACAAGACAACGACCAGATTCTCTGTGGTAGAAGTGCTTTCAAGAAGTTTAATGTTGTTGGATCAACGTACTTGGCTTTCAACAAACAGCTCTTTTTTCTCATGAAAATGAGAGAAGATGAAGAAGTTTCTCAGTTCAAACAAAATCTCCATCAAACCAAAAATTACTGAAAAATCCTTCATGAATGAAGCTCCCCAAGGAGCTTTATCAGAGCTTCATAGGAACAACAAATGAAAATTGATGTGCTAGGATTGTAAATCTACGGCAACCACCCTGTAGATAGAGGTGCAAGACTGTCATTAGCACACAGAGTATTAAATCAATGCTACACATCTCCTTTTAATACTTGTCACTGGCATAAATTTGAGAGAGACATGGTGAACCAGCTGAGAATTTTCTTTCCCTCTTACTTTGGATCTCTTTCTTTCTTTCCAACGAAAGTTTGATTTTTCTAATGCCTGCTGTACGGAAGGTAGAGCATTTTCTAATGGCATTCCTCTTGTCACTTGAAGGTGTAATTGCCACATTGTATGTTCACAAATCTATTTTACTATACTTTTTTGAAGCATAATTATAACACAAGGTAGGGCTTGGCTCAAAATGTCCTGCATCTAATTTTTTCCTGCATGATTTAACACAGTTAATTGATGCTGTCAATAGCTCTAATGGAGAGTAATGTTAATGCTTTGGACTGCAGCATTCTGAGCTTGTTTTTAAATTTTAGGGTATTTTTGAACTTGTAATGGTGTATTGCAAAGAAAAACAGTACAATAAAAATAGATAGTCATTGTAGCCAGCATCAACAAGTAAGGTTCCAATTCTTCTAGATGTGTCTATTTAATTTTGTCCTTGCCAAATTAATTGCTCCTTCATTCTCCAGAGTCTGAGAAGTATAAAAAATACATGAAAATGAGCTCATTGCGATAATGTACGTTACCAGTAGAGCTGGCCTAATGTGAGAAATGTCTGAGCATATGAAGAAAACATAGGCCAAGTCCAAGACTGAAAGCCTGGGTGAGAAAACATTTTCATTAGAAATACAAATATAGTCTCACTGTCTGTTAGCTAGTTCTCCATTGAAAAATCTTGTCAGTATCTAATTTTAGTGAGACAGCACATCTTCAGCTGCTGTAAATTTGTTGGTTAGTTCAATTATTAAATCCAGATGAGGATTTAGTCACGTAACCTGTTCTTTTCAAATTCTAAGAAATTAAATGTCTGTAATTGACATTACCACTTGCATTTCAGAATCTGGGTGTATTTAGTGCTCAGGAAAGCAGAGTCAAAACCAGCCCCAGCTGATGTTTGGGTCTAGTGCAGGTGTTATGCTATCTTTATCTCTGTGCCCCTCCAATTCTGACTTGTATTGACTTACTAGTTCAAAATAAATGCTAGCAAATTAAAAGAAGAGTCTGAAATGCTGACAGCACCTAAAGATGATGATACCATATACTTTTTAGATGCCTTTGGTAAAAAGGTAAGATAAATGGTCTCTTTGTTTCCAGCTAGATATAAAATGCTTATTGTTCTAAGCAGCTCATAAGCTGACCTTTTCATCAGTGAATGCCTCTTAGGCTTTGCTGAATATTATAGCCCTGCACCTGAGTAGGTTAATCCACTTGCTCCTAAGTGGCTCCTGGGATATTCAGGTTTCCTCAGTGAAAATCAGTTATTCTGAGTTTTAAAAAAAGTCTTAGCAGATAAATATCTGTTTCCATAAGGAGCATACCAAAATAGTAGTCTGTAAAACAACAGGTACTATTTACAGTAGTCATACTAATGTATTAATTTGGGAAAAACCTTATACTGTAAGAGATTATATCAGTTAAAGTAAATGTATCATTTTTACTTCTATGTGTTTATCATATTACAAAAAAACAGAGACAGCATGAGCTCATGAACCATTAGAATTATGACTCTAAAAGTCCAGAACATGTTTACATAGCTGTAATTGTGAATTCAGTGTGAAAATAACGCTGCAACGTTAAGCTTTGTAATATGATTTGTTAACATCCTCTGGAACCCAGACAGGTAGCCCCACTGATGACTATAAGGAGAATACAGGAGATTTATTTTTCTTGTCAAGGAGCTAGTCAAAAAGTACCGGGGCAAGTGAGGGTTTCAGATGTTGCAGACATAAACCTTTTGCAAGAGAAAATATTTAGGTATCACTCCCAGCTGCTCAGGAAAGCCAAGAGGGTTAATGTACTTTTTTGACTGCAACTAATACAAATTTAATATCTTTTCTGATTACATATGTCTATAGGAATTTTGAATATCTCCATCCCATGAGTTTATCAAGAAGCTGAATAATGAAATGGCTGCAAGAGCATCTCATTCAGACTGTTATTGTCAGAAATTAAGATTTTTAAGAATGCCTAAAAGATGTAAATACATAATACCCTCATTATTTCGTAGGATCCCTCAAAGCCAGTCAGTCGTCTTGAATTTAGACATTAAAAAACAGGGCTACACCTCCTTCGAAAACTGTGGTGTGGTGTCTCATCAGAACTATTTTGATGAATATGTTCTGCTTTATATCATAAGTTCAAGAAAGCTGCGCTGCTCATAGGAAACAATTCCATGCAGAAAACTGAAAATCTTATGATGTTTTCAATTTGTTTGGGTTAGGTTTGTAGACGCTGAAGATTAACTGATAGTTGAGTGTCCTGAGTCCCCAAGTATTTGCAATTGTGTGTGTTATAAGGAACAATGAAAGCAATATCTGATGATTTTGCTTAAGAAAACTCAGCTTGACTGTCATATCATTCTCCATAATATTTTGTGGTATAATAGTTATATTGATATTTTCTATAAAATATTCCAAAATATTTTAAGAGAGATTATATTGGGCAGATAACTTAAGGAAAATAACTTAAGATCCCGAACTCAATATTTATTTATTAACAGAAATATATGGCCTCCACAGTCTCACAACACCAGTGACATGCAGATGGGGAAGAGGCTGTGAAGCTCATTAAGCAAAATATAAATTTCGCTGTAGCTATACCAGTGACTTTTCATAGACATTTGAAAAGTATATTCAGTGACTACTATGAATTAAAAGGAGGGAAACATTGTGAGGCAAAAGAGTAGGTAAGTGGCTTAATTAAATATGTCTCACATTAAAACAAAAACAAACAAAACCCCCCAATTTGAAGTACTGCAATTTTTTGTATGGTTTCAATACTCTTTCCCACTGATCATTGTATGATAAAATCAAAAGAATAAACTGACTTACTACTACTAAAAATAATATGTAATGAGCTGTTAAATACCAGAGGGAAACTGAAGCCACATAGGAAGATAGCTTGTTCTTTCTTATCTCCATTGTTGTAACCTTACATGTTTCAGACGACATTGGATAGTGTTCAAGTGAATAAATAATTAAATATTTTTTAATTTATTTTCCAATGTTTTTATGTTTCTGTTTTAACTGATAATCTGGTAGGGGAAAAATCTGTTTGGATCCTATTTTCTATGGTATGTTTTTCCTGTATATTTTGACATTTTCACAGTTGCATTACTTATAAATTCTAGAACTGATCAATATGCACAGTTAAAAAAGTTTCTTGCTGTTGTCATGAGGAAGTGTGACAGATAGTATAGTACACACAAACTACTTTATACAAATGAAAGCATTTCTTAAAAAAAAAATCAAACTAGTTTAATGTGGACTGAGAATATTGTTCCTTATTTTTAGTTATTTTATTTGAAGATGCAATTTCTATCTAATGCTACAATCAAATAATGTGCAAGATTAATTTTAAAATATAATAATATTAAACTGTGCTTAAACCCAAGCTTTTAACACAATTTTTTAATGAAGGTTTTTTTAAGGGTTTCGTCATTTAAGAGTAAACGTCAACCAAAATTATTTTGGCTTTATCCAGTTGAAAACAAATACTTAACATAGAGTATGCAGTTTAGTCAGATAAAGAACAACCAAGGGAACATTGGTATGAAATAATTCTTCTTTCTTAGAAAAACAATACTTCAGTTAGGATTTTGGCCCTAATCCTGTCCTCATTAAAACCAGTGGCAAATATTCCATTGCTTTTAATATAAAAAAAATTAATGACTTTGTGACATTTTGGTGATACTGGAAAAGAAAGCAATTTCCCTAGAAACTCTCTGACAGATGAATTGAAAGACACATGCATAGAACTTGTCTAAGGATGCTCAAAAATATTCTTGGTTCTCAGTGGGGAAAAAAAAAAATCATGCTTGGCATGAACTGAAAGTCCAGTAGTGGAACCAGGACACAGAGAAATCTTGGGGACCTTTTTATTCAAGTGATCTCAAACTAACTCTCCAGTGACAATAGCAGGCTGCATAATCAAGGACTGGGTGCCACAGGGGTATCTTTGATGTCCAATAGCAGAAAATTTCCTGATTTGTAGCTTTCTTCCAAAGTATCCTAAAATGTGGCAAGAGGGCTAAAAACCCAAGGAAATTAAAAGACAGAAGGATGTAGGCCAAAGGAATTAACAGATCACTCTCTTTATTGCTTGCTGAATGGGGGTGAACAAAGCTGAGCTTTTGCCCTCTCTGCTAACATGACAAGGGCCAGTCCTGGACAGGACACCACCCAGAGGCATTTGGCAGTTCTGTTTCCAATTTTTCAGCTGAAAATTTTGGAGTAGATATATCAGCCCATTACTGCAGCCTCTGGGTTTGCAACAGAGAGCTGGGTCACATCTCGATAGTGCTGACCATAGGTAAACTAAGTGACACTCACCTGGGCAGGACATACTCTTTGCCTCCCATGACACCCAATGGTAGGTAAAACAATTTAAATAATCTTTATGAATAAAACAAATGAATGAAAGGAGGAAGAAAGGAAACAAACTAGCAACTTTTGGTTTTGCCTTGAACTATGGATGATCTTAGTGGAAAACATTGACTTGTGCTAAGGTGTCATATAAAGACATGTTTTTGAAATAATTTCTTGTGAAGAGCAAGCATTTTATTTCCAGTTTTAATATGGATTTACATTCCAAGTATGAAAGTAGTAAAAGGAAACATGTTTCCCACTTTGTTTTAAAGTGTTAATGAGTTATTGCTTTGATAATTTAGGACTAAGTTGGGGATATTTTTGAAATCTGCCTTTGTTATGCAACAAACTTGACAAAATATTTCAGCTTGACCACTTCTCCATGAAAATGATAGTGTGTAAATCTACACTTCTGGCTAAGGAGGAGAATGTTATAAATGAACTCTGACAATGTAACTTGAAAATTGAAATGTCCAGACATGAGTCTGTACATATTGTTTAATCCCTGAGTTTATAGCATTAGTCTTAGCTGGTAATAAAGAAGTTGTCTAATATCCTTCTTGACTGATCAAGTCCTTGTGGTAAATCACACAGATATGAGGTTATGCACAAAAGCTTCTCAGAATCATCATAAATCAAATACACTGAAATGGGTTGGGAAGTAGGTAACATGAGCTTTTTTACTACTACCCTTTATTCTGTTTATATTTAATTCAGAAGTTCTACATGTCTTGAACACGCTTAGTGAAAGATCTGATCTTTGTGATCATTTGAGGGGACCAATTTAATTTTTATTGTGGATAAGCAACCTAACAGAACAAACAGAAAAATAAATGGAAGGAGTGACTTTTACCAAGGAGCTGTATAAGCACATTAAAAAAATTATTTAAATTATTTAGCTGAAATCAATTTAATTCTAAAGGCCAAATGAGTTGTTTGTCAGAGTTATATGAGGTGACATTGTCAACTTGAAAAGTACAACTTTTACAAAATTGTTGCTAACAAGGCTCTAAAAAATTTAAACTAATATTTGCTTTGAAATTAAGACAACCCTTTTTACATTGATTTTGTGTGAGTGTGTGTGTGTGTGCATGAGAAGAAATGTAATTTTTTTGTTTTTATCTAGGTACTTTCTGGTTTGTATTAACAGACATGGGATATGCTGTTACATGTAGGAAGTTGTCAGCATGAGCTACAGATATCACAATTGACAGAAACTCCCCAAAGCCCATTAATCCACTTTGATAACCACTGCTGTTCCAGTTACTCCTCTTATATCAAACTCAAAATTGTTCACATGAGAAAATTATGCAGGTTTTAATCATCCCATGAAAATTACTTCGTGCCTCTGATAGAATTACTTCTGTACAGTAAAGGATTCAGGGTGATGGCTGCCGTGTGCCAGAGACTTCCAGTAAAGTCTGAGGAAAAGGGGCCACTGAAGTCAATAAGCCCTGAATTAGAGCCTTTGAATTCAGTTCATCTCTTATCCCAAGGGTAAAATAACAGCACTGAAAAATAAATAAGTGGAAGTCATCTTTTAAAATAGAATAAAGGGTCAGGTCAAATTATCTGTGGTTCTTCTGTAATGAGTATATAAAGTCTGCTCAGATGTTTACTGCAGGAATAAAGATTGCCAAACAAAAATTCCTCCTTTCTTGTCCATAAGATACAAGCAAATGTATGTAGCCATTGTGATCTCCTCCATGAGAGCTCTTTTTGTCTTAATTAGTCTAAGATTTCTTAGTATTATGAAGAACTTTTGTGTCCATGCAAGCAAAAGAGACACAGGCACCAAAAATGCTGATATCTGGAACTGCCTTACATTTTCTTATTTCTGTTGCTGTCCAGACAAATGCTGCTATGCACTCGAGAAAATGAATAAGACTAAGGCTGAAGGAAATCAATTAAAAAAAATCTAACCATTTACCTGCATATTAGTCATCTTCTCTCTTCTGCTGTCAGACACAATGTATAACTCAAGTTTGGAAACTGCAGTAAGTGAAATGCTTTGAGAGAAGATCCATCCTGGATGGTGAATGGGAACAGTTTCTCCTGCGCTCTCTTTCAGAGTGGGCAGTGGCTGGTCTGCCTTTCCCCATGCCCAGCTGCAACAGACTATCCTCCATTGCATCCTCCTCCTGAGGTGCTGCAGAGGAAGGATATTTCCTCAGAATTCCCTTCCCCAGCAGTTCCTTTCAGCCTCTGGTGGACGAGGAAGACCCTGTGTCCGCATCAATTCAACATAAGCATTTCCAGGGGATTTAAACTGATTGTGGAGGTGAGACATAAGGTGAAAGGGCAAATACCTTGGGCTGGGGAGGCTCATATCATATACTAGAAATGCAGAAAATCAGAGCAGGCAGGAGGGGTTGAGGGCAGTGGAGGCAATGTCTCAAGAGTTGGGAATGGGTTTGGGAACAAATGCAGATCCAGGGCTGTGCAGACTCAGTGGACACTTTCTGCCTTGAGGAGCAAGCTGTGAGCCTGACAGTTGCATATATTGAGTATGCTAGTAGGGTTGGTTTGGGAGAGGTGGCAGCTTAATGGCAAATTTCATTTACAGTGCTCTTGTCTACACAGAAATAGCTAGAGCCAGTTCTCCCAACTCAGCTCTTCTTACAGATTTCCCCTGGTTTTACCTGCACAGCTTAAGGCCTGACAGAAGTTGCTGCCATACTGCTAGTAGCTAAATAGAAATATTTAATTTATATGAAAATATAAGGCTTTTAAATTTACTAATTAAATGCAACTGCATTGACCATGCCAGGAAAGAATACACAGGGCTTGCAATCAAGCAATCATGGACTCTCAGTTTATGAGCAGCCCTAACATGGAAACAGTGCAGCAAGAGGTCATAAAAGTCATGACTTCCTATTTGTACAGACACTCCTGTAATTAACATGAGAAGTTACATGTGTTCAGAAAATATTTGGAAATATATATATATGTATATATTTGAATTATTTCTCCCAGAAATCCCCATGAAAAGAATTAATCTTGAATGTTTTCAGCTATTCATCTTGGAAGAGTCCATCTTCATTATCTTGTAGTGGTCTTGGGCTTCACACTGGCCAGTAATTGCCTGGTGTTTGTGTATTTAACCAGAGTATTGAGAAACCTTAATTTGAATATTAAAATGGAAAAGAAAGGGGCCCATGTGTTTGACATTTCTATGTATCTCATATACTTTCTCCACTGTAATGATGACTGAGCTCTCACCCAGGAGAACTCTCATGGTCAGTCCTAGATCAAACACTCTAGAAGGGAAAATAAAAACCTAAATACTTGAATTTTGCAACTTTGGCTTATTCTGTCCATGTCAATTTTTGTGTGAAATATATGTGTCCAGATACAACATCGCTGTGTTGGATGAACATGTTTTTCAGTGTTCTTGTACTATATATATGCATGTGTTATATATTAAATATGTCTATATATTTATGTATACTACTGTATCATTATTGATAAACTCTATTTGACAGGAAAATGGTTGCACAATTATGTTCTTTAGACTGTGCAGTTTTTTGATGATAATGGCAACAACCAGCAAGTTGTCCATGCTAAATCTGGAAATGTGAAACCTCAAGTAAGCTTAAGGTTGCACAAGTAAGTTAGTTTTTACTTATACTTTTGTGGACACAGTTAAAGATTACAGTACTTTAAAGATACCAACATTTCAGAAGCTGAATTCAGAATCCGTAAGTATGAAAGTGTGACCCATGCGCTATTCAGAGCTTCAAAACAATGTAAAAAAAAATTAAAAGGTTTCAAGTTGTTGGGGGCTTTTGTGGAACTTTGGGGAGTCAATTAATTATGTTTGAATGCCAGGTAGGATTGGTAGTACTAGAGCTTGGCTGAGGCAACATGTCTTTTGAGGCACATGTGTTTGGTTTGGTGTGGTAGAATTCTTGCTTAGTTTTGTTTCAGTGTGTGTGATTATGAGATGGCTGCTACTGCCTTAGAAAATATGGTCTCTAAAATTTACAAAGTAAAAATCAGTTTTTATCAGATGTGAATGGTACTTCAAAGACTGCTTTCCAGCAATTTAAAATTGAGTTTGTTGGTCAGAGGGTGACAGAAGTTCCATTATTGATTGAGGAAATTATGTTATTCTATTTAATATACCAACATTTTTCTTTCATTGTACATTTCATTGTACATTGCATTTCAATGTAATTATAGGGCACCAAGGCATCAGAAAACATGCATAATATGAAAAGCACTTATTTTGGCTGTTAATGCACTAATATGACAAGGCATTTTTTTCCTGCTCCTTCGTTGCAATGATTCATCTTCCTTGGTGATTAAAAGAAATATCACTTTCTATTTTAGTGTTACTGAAGATGATTCTACTGTAACAGGAGTGACAGGAGTAAATAGTTTTGGCCAATGTGGAAAATACATCACTGGCAAAGAATTCTAAGCAGAGGTGTTGATAAATATGTCACTATTTGGCCTTCTTTCCAACACCTGTCCAGAGATTAAGTAGAATGTAGTTTGTGTTTTGTCACTTACACTACAGATGACTTTGGCCTTCGAGTGTAACTCAATAACCTTAAAATACACAGTAGATAAACACTAAATACCAGGCTATCAACAATTTTAGTCCTAATGAATTATGAGATGACAGGATGCCAATATGATAATCAAGCCATCACTAAGGCTAGTTATTTTATTTCCAAAGTAACAACTGTATGTAATTAAAAGCTGTGATTTTCTCTTCTGTCATGTCTAGTCAATTTTTTAGGTCTCAGTTGAGTAATAGTACTTCTCACACCTCATCTGCTAGGTAGTTATTAGAAGTTTGCCACTTTCAATTGCCAGATGTTCCTGTCATCAGCCTGACCTTTTAAATAAATTAAAACTGAAAGCTGTCTCTTGTGATTTCTTCATTTTCCTGTACAGTAGAAACAAGAGAGAGTGATGAGTGGTTTATGGGTCAGAACATATGAAGGCTATCAATTTACGACTACCACTTTCATTTGAAATTTGCAGCTGGTCCTGGAGTTGTTTGGTATGCCTTAATAATTTCCCCAAACTATGCATGGATAAACCTGCTCCAGCTCAGACTCAGTAGGAAAGGCTCATGCTTTAATGTAGAAATCCATCCCAGGACCCTTTGTTGGTTGTCAGACTCTTTATAGTGTCAGAAAAGGGAGGTAAATGCAGCTACAGAGGGTGCTCCAGCCAGCAGCCCAACTTACTGCTCCTATTACAAGTTGTTTTGAACCGTCTTTGCATTAGAAGCTGTTATCAGCCTGGAGTAGGCTGTCCATGGTGGAATCGCAATCCCTGGAAATGTTCAAAAGGCATTTGAATGTGACTCTTGGGCATATGGTTTAGCTGTGAACACAGTTGTTCTGGGTTATCAGTTGGGACTCAATGATCTTAGAGGTCTTTTCCAGCCTTAATGATTCTGTGATTCTGAGTTGTATAGAAGTGACTGAGATTAACATCAAGCCTGATCTCCTGTTCAGATGAGTGTTGATAAGGTCAAGAAAAAAAACAGTGATAACTGGAATGTTCATTTATGTTATCCAGAGGTTGTCTGTCTCCCTCTTTTTCTCCCTACAATCTACTCACTTTTTGTATGTGGGTAACTGCCACATATGTATGTGTATATATATAGGTATATATATTTGTGTGCATATACAAGTGGCTATTTCCATGTTTCTAGTAGATGGTGTCCCTGTCAATGGCAGGGGGATTTGGAACTATGTGATCTTTAAGGTCTTTCCAACCCAAGCCATGCTGTGATTCTGTGATTCTGCTTATGAAGTGTGTCTAGGTTTTCTGAAAACAGCAAAAATGCTGGTTTTAACCATAATATATCTTTGGTCAGATTTCACATACAATGCTCTCATTTTTCTAAATAAGGAAATGTTTCATTTTAGATATCCCGATTCAACATTTTCTAGGGTTGGGTGCACCAAGCCGACACACTGTGTTGCTTTTCACAGGGATTTTTGTGATGATGTTAAGAGATTCTCTTTCTTGTCTAACACTGAATGTATTAGCAGCTTCAGTTCATTAGATGCTCTGGTGGTCCACCTCTGCTTTCTCCATACTCCAGATTGTAGCTGTCAGATACGTTAATACTGCACTTTAACTGGGGGAAGTTACTTCACTGTAAATTGCAGTCAATTGAGTTCTAGCAGCAGAACATGGATTCTCAATATTTTAAAATACAGCTGTAAAAGAATAATTTTAATTGCTTAGAAGCATTAAATAGGTCTGAAAGATTATTAGGAAAAGAGGAATTTTAAAGAATACTGAATTTGTGACACCAACACTGGATTTTGGAGTTTAGTTTTAAGAAGTCAGCTTATCTCATGGAGTAGCATAGACCTGGACTGGACATTGCCCAGAAATTTGGCTAGCCTCCATAACTGTCAGAAATCTTGTAATGTTTTTAGAGGAAGTTACAAGAAAACAGATATTGCCTGCTTTTAGTAACATGGCTTCACTCTTTTTCATACTGCTTAATGCACATACAGCCATTTCGATTACAGAAGATTTTAGTGATAGAAAAAGCACTTCCATTGAAAGATATTACAAACCTTTATACATAATATTAAGTTTAAGCATTTTATAGTCTACAGTAGATATACTGGACTCAGGAGCAAAACTGTACAATATGGATCTTAATATAGAAATGATAACAAAAAGATAAATGTGGTTCTCAAAATAGTAAAATACCCTTGATTTTTCTATTCTTATTTTCTGGTACTGAAACAAACAATAATGGAAATATTTGTTATTCAGCATGTGATTTAGTAGTCACTTCAAAAGATAACAAAACTCTTCCAGATAATGTATTTTAATAGCCTCTGGACTCAGCACGTGATTTTCTGCATTCTTAATTCTAAAATTAAGTATAAGGTAAAGAGGTTTTTGCATCTCAATTTGACTGCAATGAGCAGATATATGCTTTATTTAACCCAATAAATACAAAGACATAAAACTATTCCCTTCCTGGAAAACAAACAAACAAACAAACAAACCACAAAACAAACAAACCCCTCCCCTCCCAATCTTAAGTAGCATGTTTTTAGGTTAAAAGTACTCTTGTTTTTAATTCAAATGAAAATGAGAAAAAGGTAGTAGGTTTATTCTGTGAGGGATGGAGCCCAAGACATTCATCTAGATTCATCACCACTTCTCTGCACCAACATTTATGATAAATTTTATACTAGTGAAATCTGCATAGCAGCAGTAGGTTTATTTGTGTGATATTCCTGTAGTGAGGTATGTAGCAATTATAGACATATAGACAAACACTGAGTGTGTTCTTTGTCCTTGAACTAGAGGTCTGGAAAAATCGATAAACACTGAGACACTTTAAAACATGTATGCTTATGTGATGTAGAGATAAAGGGATGTTCTAGATCCTGGCATTTCATGTTGGGCTGGTGATTATGATTACCTGCATGCTCAAAGTCTTGAGTGTTCTCAGACTGACAGCTTGAAAAGTTCCTTTTAAAAGTTTAGGACTGCCACCAACTTTCAACATAAACATTTCAAATACATTTACATATTCATGTCCATGCTCAAGAAATTAACAAGTCATTTTTCATCTCATTGCAAGAGTTTCTGTACTTGTGTGAGAGCACCTATGTTCCTTTCATAAAAACAGCAAACAAAGTTCTCTTGGTTTTTGTAACAATGAGCAAAGAATGACTTGAGAGGGTGTTTAAACAGAGCAATGTTGAGATGCAGAGAAGTATCTCCTCAGGGACCATAGTGGATATAAGAGAAGCTTTGGGCTTTATAGAAGACAGTGGATATTCTGTTGTGTGTAGAATTTTATTTTCTTTTCTCGCTATAGTATTTATTTAGTATCTAATTATCACCTTCAAGGCACCTAGTGTATTGTGTGCAAATAAGAGTATGTGGCAATCTTTAATAAAAAATAAAGAAAAAATTTGCTGAAGGCTGCAAAATTGGACATTTTGCTTGCCTCAGAAAGGGATCTCCATGAAACCTCATAAACCATGAAAAGTAGATAGTCAGCCTTCCTGTCATCCACTCTCTTCTTTCCCAAATAAAGACACTTCTTTTACCTATGTAAATCTTCAGTGCATAACTGGCTTCAGATCAGCTAAATTCCTACCATCAGCAAACATACTGCTTTTCTTTCTGCAGTGGCTACTGCCAGATTGACAACTGTCAATCTCATCTTTTCTTAGGATATATAGTTTACAGTTGAATAATGCATTAGAATATACTTAACTGACAATTCTATTACTGTTTACTGTCTAATTTCAAGTGCAGTATTATTGGTCTTGGGATTTTTCTTCAAAAATATTCAAAACATGTGATCACAATTTTCGATGAGGTCTTTGAACATCTCCAGTTCAGATTATCATCTTCTCTTAGGATGATTATGTACAGACAAAACACAGATGAATAAAGCTGATCACGTGAATTAATGTACAGTATTCATATGGTGCCATTACTACATTTGTAGCTATTTGATTTTAATCCTGCCTCTTAATCCTTACTTTAGCTGGCTTTTTATTATTACTATTTGATGCTTTCCATGCACGACCACTTAAGGAAAAGTGTTCTTAAAAATAAAACCTAGGTCTCTCCACAACTGTGAGAATGTTAATACAAATATTGCTACATCTTTGTACAAAGAAAAATACAAGAAATACCTATTATCAGTATTCTCATTTGCAAAGAAACACAGACATATCATCTACTGCCAATGTCTACTACCAGCTAGTTGCAACCTTCGCTATATACTAAACACAAATTAGAGACCTGGGGAAAAGGAATTAAAAGATATGTTTTGCTGCTCTCTGTGTTCTGCTGCTGCTTTGGCTGATACAGTTGGTAGCGCTTCTGGTGGCTGTTTCTGTCAATGAAGTAATATGATTTCTGCCACTGTGCTTTTTCTGGGATTTGCATCTATACTTTTGAGCATCTCCATGCCAGTATGAGCTCACCCAGCCTGTGGCAAATCCAACTCCTGAGGGGCAGGAGGGCAGCTTCCATCTTGCCCTCCTCTCTCCTGCATGCCCTGCATCTCCTGTGCCATCACACAAACCACCACATCATCAAGGGCTGAACATTCAACAGCACGTGACAAGGAGGTACCAGGATGTGTGATGGGGGACGGTTATGATGGCTACACAAATGCAGAGCTCTTCTCCCCTATCTCCCTCCCATCCTGTGCTTTCCATACTCCTCTTAATTGCCAGTCACAGAATTGAGTTCTTCTACAGGTAGTTTAAAAGCACTAAAAATGACAGAAGATATAATTTCTATACATTGAACATGATGTTATGATCCAAACTCACATTTTGAGACAGCACTTCATAGCAAAGTTCCGTGGCTTAATGATATTTCATCCCTATTTCTAACACTACCACTCACTGCCTAACAGATGTTGAAACCCATGGGATCTTTGTGTTTATGAAAGCAGTCACTACAGCAGTACAGATTTCTCCAATGTTTTACACAAAGACAATATTGAAGAGCAGCTTTCACACCTGAAAAGAAGGGAGTGATATAAATTGCCTCTGGCAAACAGGGATTAGTCAATACATTTTAAAGGAAAGGGCTGCAGCATGACATAAAAAAACAAAACCCCTCATGGGTCTGTCATAGGAACTGTCACTCACTGTCAGTTACAGTTATTTTCAGGGTTACACAAGTGTTGATCCTGAAAATATATTATGAGAAGTAAAGGTGTCAACAGGTTCTTGTGCTTGGTCCTAGATACTACATGGACTTGTGCTGTCTATTTCCTCACTCCAAGTACTGATGTTTGCTTATATCTATATGCTCAGCAAGACATAAGAGAAGTCAGGTCCAAAAAAGGAAAGGGTCATGACTGTCTACTTCAGTAATATTCCTGCAGTAAATTCAGCTCTCCTTCCTTGTTACCAAAGAGTGCTGGAATTCTCTGTCACACTTTAGCTGTTCAGAGATGCTAAGCTGTGAGACTGTCTGTATGATCCAAAATACAACAAAGTGATTCAATTGTTCTTGAGATTGCTGTAACTAGAGTAACTTATCACATCCTTAAAGATATTATCATGATCTTTCTGTAATTTCTCTGCTTATTTTTCCAATTATCTGGAATCATCCTAATGTCTAAAGGCTCAGGCAGGATTAGGTTTGTAATGTGTTGTACATTCTGTACAGGCACAGAATAATCTGTGTCTATCTGGCTGTTTACATGATCCTAATGCCTCTTCCTGAAGACTGAATTCCTGACCTGGAGCACTTTCTTTCTAAAAGTAAATATAAAATCCTAACTTTCAACTAAGTAAATGAAAAATCCTAGGTGTTCTAATGACAAACATTTAAATTTCAAGATTTAGAAAACGTAAGATTGTATTGTGTGTCTTCTTTAAAATACCAGGTGTCCATTTTGTTTAGATGTTTTCTCTCACCTACTTTCTTTCCAGAACAAAGGTTTTAGTTTGGTTTCATTTTTTTTTTTTTTTCCTTTGGTTTGGTTTGGTTTGGTTTGTAACATTGAAGATCATGTAAGATCTTATTTTTATGTTCTCAGCATAGCAACTATTGAATTCAGTTCAAAGACCTATTTGTATGATGTATGGAATATCCTCCTACTCTAATAGGCAGAGGAGAGATATTCAGAGGAACGGAAGTACTGAGGAGGCGGCTGTGATGGTGTCATTCTTGCTGCAGAGGGATCTATAGGTCTCAAATCCTCTTAAGTGGTCAGGGTGGAAGATAAAAACATCTTGAAGTGAACTTTGTGGTGTCTGTCATCTCGAATGAAAATGAAGAGGTGGTATCTTGAAACTGTAAAGTATTCGAAAAAGTCATGCTGCCACCAAGATATTGCGGAGTAGGACAGACAGAAGCTGATGGAGCAAATTGTGATCAAATAATTTGGTATCATGACTTGTAAAAGGAACAGGACATTTCTTATAGGCACAGATTTCAATTTGAAATTCTGTTCTGTTACCTGCCTTTATGTGAAGTGGTGCTACAGGACATGATTTTGCAACTTTCAGAGCATATCCCATGCAGGAGAAGGTAAAAATGGGTGTTTCTGGAACTCTGAGGGGTGGAGAATGTTCCTTACAGAGATCAGCTGAGCTTCAGAATGCTATTTGACAAGCAGCATCAACCCTTTCAATGAGATGCTTAAGAGTGACTCAGTTGGAAAGGCAGTATCAAATATTTTGATGTCTTTAGAGTCACTTAATATTCTAAAATATTGGGTCTTCATGAGCTCCTATTGACATCATTCCACCACGTTATTTAAAAATGGCAAACTAAATTACCAGAAAGCTCACTTATTTGCAGTTTTTCCAAAAACAAATCAGCTTCATTTATTTATAATTTAATTCTATTATTTTATTCTTTGTTATTCTTACATGCACTGTATGATTTATTGCCTTTGCTCTTAAAAATAAAAAAAAAACATTTCCTTGATCATATTTAAGTCTCCATTTATCAATAAAACATAAATATGTTCTTGACATTTTTATTTTATTTGTAGTGGGATATAGTTTATAGCTTTTAAAATTTATTCTTCTTGATATTTCTCATCCATCTTCATCAACAGGATTTCACAGTGAATTTCAGAGTCTGTTGTCTATAGTTTTTAATATGTTTGATTTTTCACATTTGTTATCTGTTTAATTTATTTTTTTTGCTTCTCAAATGTTTTATAGGCACTATACCAATGCTGATCCTGTATTTGTGTTGGCTTGGATGTTCCATGTAATTTAAAATCCCATTGGTAGATCTGTGGGAGGAGACTGCCTTGGGCTTTCACATCCAAGAAATATAATCCATACTGCGTTTCTGCAGGTTTACTATCTCAATGATGTATGGCATCTGACAGAACTCCTTTGAAGACTCTCTGAGAAATTTCTTGCATTTGGATACATGACATATAGTTTTGATCCACATGTGTGTCAGCATTTTTTCTTTTCATTCCACCAGTAGCTCAGATGTCTTACCTGAATCCATCATTCACTGCTTAATTCAGAATCAGTCCATAACTGTGCAGGGTCACTTCAAGGTCCATACTCAGCCTGGATTTTCCAAAAGTGCAAGTGAGCAAAGTGCACTGTTCAGAGAAGCTGACTGAAGCCGTGAATCTTTTATTTTCCCAGAATCCCAGTCTGGGATTGTATAGTTGTTTCTTTGGCTTGATACATTATAGTTAAACAAAAAAAGGGAGTTGTTACTCAGTTGTGCTCCTGGCCCACCTTGAGCCATTTTCCACTGAGCAGCCTGATATGCAAACACAACCTTCTTTATCAAATACTTGAAGTGTGGATTTCTTGTATGGTCAGTGTTACATCCAGTACACCACAGTGCCCCCATAAGTGCACGCATAGGGGTGAAATGCCTAAAACCTACTGCCAGTCCAAAGTTTTGGATTTTGAAATATTTTAGATACTTAATCTCCATAAGTCTCCGAGATAAGCTGAAGACCACTGCCCCTGAAAATGAAACATTTAACTTCAGATTTGTATCATTGACCTTTAGCAGACATTAAATCTTTAATTTTGGTAAAAGAGGATTATATAAATGTGATGTTGAATAGTTCAGTATTTTTTTAAGTTTATTGACCATTATTTCCTTTGTTCACTCTGCTGGGATCTAGTCTCTTACTTTTCTTGCAGAATAAGAGCTAAAATACTTGAGATCAGAAAAAAAGCTCTATAAACACAAAGTCATCAGATTAGCAAATGTATTTCTAGTTTAGGCTTTCTTAAAATAAATTCACTGTACTCTCTCACCTTATTTTTCCTGATATTTCCCATTAACTGAAATAAAAATAGTTCTCTCTTTTCTCTTACTGTAAATAATTTTCACAGAAGTGTGTATTTGGTATACAAACCATGCAGAGGGGATCTCTTTCCCTAGTTTTGAAGGTGTTTTAGTGTTGCAGCCCAGGAGGAGTTCTTGGGGCTACATCTTTACTAGTGAGTAAAATGCTGCCAAATACTGCTCACAGACACTGAAACTCCATCATCCATACCACTAAATTTGTGAAGGTGGTCTCCAGAACACTCACAGCCATGACCAAGTTCCAGGCATAATTTGGGACTCAGTACAGGCCAGGAACTGTTCTCAGTGGGCAGTTTGGATATGGCCAACAATGTTTTGAAGGGAAACAAAATTTAGTATGGGCAAGGGTTATTCTGTGCCAAGTACCAAGATATACTTGAAGTTGTTTCTAATAAAAACCAGACTTTTTCCCAAGATGTACTTTTTAGTGCTATTTCTGAGATATTAATATTTTGCAAATGCTCCTTCCTGTTCTCTGATATCTAATCTATGATCTGTGCTCTGTTATGATGCTGCAATTGCCTGCAAGTCAACAAATAAAGAGCACATATTCTTACATGCAGACCAGCTAACTCCAAGTGAGGGGGCACTGCAGTCACAGGGCCCAAAATATCTCATGCTTAGAGAAACAGTTAAAGAAATTATGAGAAGGAAAACAGAAGGTGTCCGCCTTTCTGTAGATATAAAAGAGCCCAATAAAGTTGTGGCAGTCAATAGCTGCTCTTTTACCTGTTGCAGTTTTATTTCTGATGCAGAGTTACTTTATTCTTTGGGAAGTGGAGGGTACATATAACCATGGAATACTACATGAGCACATTGTATTTTTACTCTGACTTTTTAAAAGGGAACTGCCCTAAGTCAGTGTGAATTGTTGTTTGAAAAATGTTGCTAGCAATCTTCACAACTTTCTGAAAAACCAGCATTTTCTGGATGATATTTTGGCTAGATGGCCAATTCACTAGCAAAATCCTACTGATGGCATTACTGTATTGCCAATATTTCAAGGTCAAAACAACTTGAATGAATCTTTTGAACAGTAAAATTATTATTTCACACAATATTTACTTTCTATTGAAAATATCAAATTATTAAATCAATACTAAGTATATAATAAATCTTATATTTAGCAATGTTATGTTGAAGTCTGAGATTCAACAGACTCCTAAAGCTATACCATTGCAATTGCAAAAACACTGGCACAATAAATTCTTGCATTTCAAGTTCAACTTTCAAATGCTAATACACAACACTTATTTTGAACTAGTTTTAACTGCATAATTATTTACAGCACCTTCGTGAACCTACAGGCTTCTCCTGGATCACTGCTGGCAAACTAGTTTATGATTGTGGAAGTTTTGATTGTAAAATGTCAAGAACATGATCTTGCATTGTTTGACATTACCCACAGTTGTCACTGCTCACGTCTCCAGTAACATATTCAGAATAGCATCAATATAAATAATCTATGAATAAAAAACAGTATATGATCATGTTTGCTTCATAAACGTCGATAAAAATTGGGAGCAGTATCTTTTTAAGAGAAAGGGGCATTTGTGTTGCATGAGTGTCATGGTTTGGGAATGTTATTCCCTAGTTCAGTACTCCCACTAAAAAGGAAACCATAAGCAGCGTCTCTACACACTCCAAGGGGAGACACAAAAGGCAGAGATGGAGTGCTGAGATAAGAACTATTTACTGGAAACAGCAATAAGATAAGAAAACAAAGGATAAAAGCAACAATACTAATAACAACAGTGCACAAGAGAGAGGGTGATTTACATGCAGAATGCACACCAAGATGAGACAACTGATGGTGGTGGATGGAACCTGTGCCAGCCATACTTGCTCCCCCCACCAGAAAAGGACTCCACTCCTTCCCAGAAGTGAGAGAGAGTCCCTTTTCCCCTCTTCTTGTAATGGTGTAATGTAGTTTCAAAGAATACATTGTTTTGGCCATGCCCTCTCTCATTGGGCTGCAACCAGGACAGCGGGGCATGCAACAGAGATCTTCATCTGTGTCTCAGGACTCAATCTGAACACTCACTTCAAATCTGTAATGGCTTTTGAGAAAGCAGAGAACCTGAGCAACAGCAAATGGCATAGTCCTTCGTGGCGTGTGACATCACATTTCTTGTTCCATGAAGAATACATGATATCTGATTACTAGTCTTGATTTTTTTTTTTTTTTCTAAATCTGATACCCAAATAGGTGGTGACTAAAGAAGTAAATAATTAATTATTTCATGGAAAATAAAGGCAAAGTTGAGACATTGCCCATAATATGGCACAAAGGAATCACTAGAACAAGGCATTGAGTTTACAGTACAGGCTAGGATTCAAAGTTGAAGTTTTTCTAAAGGTTATTTTCTGTTCATCATATTATAACAGTGATTTATGCACTACCATTGTTACCCGTGTCTCTCTTACTCTCATCAGCAGAGCTGCAGCTGACACCAGGTCAAGCACAAGGGTCACTGTTCTTGCCTGTCACAATGTAAGACACCTGTAGTCAGTAATCAGAAATAACATTTATAACACAAGTCACTTCTGCTTCAATAATCATGTTCCTGCCAACCATTTTCATCTGAGAAAGACTTAAAAAATATTATCATTTGACAACAGGTCACATTTCACCTTGGTGGAAAGAGCAATCTTCCTGACAAAGAGAAACAAGTGAGATGGCAGATCGCCAGGGATTTATCCTTAAGGTAATGAGGAAATTGAATTCTTAACAGACATTTAGAAATTAGTTATAAATGGGTAAGCTGGGAGGTGGACAGTCATAACTCTTTGCTCCACACTTCCCATAAGCCTGCAGAGCTAAGTACCAGAGAACTGTTTCAAAGTTGATTGTTGAATTACTGACCAGGAAAGGAAGAAATAAATATCTAAATGATGTCTGTATATATAGGTGCCTACACTGCCAAAATAACATGTGCCCACATGAATGAACAGAAACTGAATAACCAAACACAAAATGGAAAAAAAAAAACAAAAAAAAAAAAAAAAAAAAAGAAGCAAACAAAAAAAAAAAAAAAAAAAAACAAGAAAAAAAAAAAAGCCACCAAAAAA
>JAWWEW010000078.1:132665953-132709647 GCA_035583185.1 Anabacerthia variegaticeps
TTAAAAAAAAAAAAAAAAAAAAAAAAAAAAAAAAAAAACCAAACAAACAAAAAAAAAAAAAAACAAACCAAAAAACCAAAGCGACCAGAAAACCCAACCCAAGCAGAAAATAGCAAACAAAGGCCCTCAGTATTTTGGAATGTTAAGTGTGGTTCATCAGGAGAATCTGAAAACCTGGAATTCTGCTAAAAAGGGGAAGCAGTGTTGGAGTTAAGTTTCAAGACAAGGTGGTGAGAAGCTGCTGATAAAGTAATGGTTTGGTCCTCTGTTCACAAAAAGTGGCATGGAATAATTCTGGGAGACTCACAGCAATGAAAATATTCTCTTTATCTTCTTGACCACCTCGCAGCAGATTTGCTTTAACTGATCTGACAAAGTAACATTCAAAAGGATTAGCAATATACACAGAACACAGAATACTTACACAAAACTTTATTAATCTTCATTTTTCAACTGCACAGAACACTTTCTCAGCTGCACATTGCTACTGGACATGAAGAAGGAAAAGGGAATATCTCTCCTCTTCTATCTCCCAGCAAATATTTGTTTTTGTTTCTACTGCTGTGGACAGCACAAGGAAAGTAGCCTGTGGCTTTTTCTGGCTGTGCAATGCAAACACTAACTCAAGGTCAGTGAAAGATCATTACTGCATTATTCCCTGAGAGCCTTCTTTAGGCATAACTTTGTAATAAGCTCACATGTGTACACCTGGAAGTAAAATTATTTTTACATGCTAGTTATTTTTGTTCTATTTCAAAATGTCATTATTTCCAACACTCATATTTGAATGATAAGAGACCAACTTTAGGCAAATGACCTAAATATATCCTTAAATATTATTTAATGGAATGAAACAGACTTTTTTATTGTCTGGCTATATTGCAAAGGAATCAGAAAGTTTTAAATGGTTACTTTATTGAAAACACCCTTGGAAAGAAAAAAACAAATGGGTTTTGACTGTTGAAAGCTAAATGATTTAGAAATTTTACTTTAACACAAGATTGTATTCAGAACATAGAGATAATTTCATTTCTTTAGGGCTGCAAAGTAGTTGTGCACCTCATAAAAAGTTTCTGTGAAGTTAGCCAGGTTTCAGGTAAATAGCTGTGATAGCACAAAATTCTGAAAAAAATATCTAACTTTAATAATTAGAAACTAAAGTAGTATACAGCAGTCATTGTGTATTATGCAGCATTTTCCAAGTTTTAATTTCTTAATTTCATTAAATTGACAGTTGTCTGAATCCAGCATAAAAAAGAATACTTAATCCAAATGAAGATACCATAGCATATATGAGTAATTTTATTGCCATACAAACATAAAAATGAAAACAAGTTGTCTTTCTTGATTTCCTTTTGTGCCTTCGTATTTTATTCTCAGTAGGAATGGCAGAATCTTTGCTAATGCATCATACAGTCCTGTTTATTTTTATTCCTTCTCTAGTAATTTTTCCCTTTACAGCCTAGTCTGCACTTTCATTTTTTCTCTTATGCCATATCAACTTTCTCCTTTTGACTTGTATAATTAATCAATACATAACCCTGCATTTGAAAACGCATTGAGATGTCCTAGCTCTCTTTGTACTTAACTTCAAGATTCTGTACATTTAATGTAATGATGTTCCAGAGTGGATTCAAGGTTGCTCCCAAGTTCTTCAGTGGTCTGAATCTTTCCCATGTCAGAAATATTACCTTCTAATTCTGATTGACAAGAGATTGTTTTACATCCTGATAAATAGTAACTTGTATTAATATATATACATATTTTGTTCCTTCCACTCTTGACCAACCAAAACATCTAGGACACCAGTAATTCTGCTACTTAAATGAGCTTGGTGCACAAAAGTATGCACAGGGGAGTAAGAGTTGCTTTCTTCCATGCTGTAGAAGGGATGTAGGTGTAAACTATAACTGTGAGAATTTTTAAATAGGAAAGGGGTGGTTTGCAAAAGAGCCAAATACAATAAATGTTGAGGCACAAAATGTCAAGGTACAAAATTCATGTAATGGAAAAAGGTATTTTGAAGATATTATGGTTGAAGACTTTGTGGGAAAGACATACTTAGACAGTTTTGTCCTCCAAACTTCTCAGAGGAAACCCTGACAAATATTTCAAATGAAAGTTTTAAGAGAGTCTGCAGTTATTCCCCAAAGTCTTATATAAGCCTTATTAGGTTAGGTAAAGAATTAAGACTTATTCAACTGTTGCCAGCTATCATCTTAGTATAATTGATTCAGTGTGCAAACCAAGTTCATATCTCACCTTATCAAAAGCTGGAGTTAACTCCAAGATGTTTGGCCTTTTAAGTGTCTCAAACACACAATCATTTAATAGCTCCTACAACAGCTATCCATTAATGCACAACCATTTTCTCCTTAATAACAGAGATTACTGAAAAAGATACCATTGAACAGAAAGTCAATTTTTAAGGCATGTAAACTTTCAATTGTATGGAAAGAAGAAAAGAATTGATACAGCCACTGCAATTTTTCAAAAGTTGATACAACGTTGTCTTGAAAAAAAAAAAGGTGATATATATTTGTCATTTACAAATAATTTAATATTGTGTTATTCAATTAATATCATAATACCCTTAAGAGAAAATTAATAACTTCAGTCACTGAAGTTGTTTATTATACAAAGTAATTGAGAGGAACAAAGCTTTAAAGTTATAAATATATATTAAAAAAGTCTGCTTACAAATATATGCATTTTTTATTAAAAATATTATAATTGTAAAATGTCACCTTTATGTATGGGAAGAGACTTGAGGTAAGAGACATTACATATACTTTTTTCCTGTTCTCATGATGTGTGATCTGGCTAATGCTTACTATTTTGGAAGGAATTTTCAGGTATCTTTTGAGCTGAATCTGGAACAAACTCTATTTTGGATTTTTAGATGAGAACTGGACTAAACAATATTTTCTTCTACTATATGACAGTCCATATCCATTTGTTTTTAGATTTTTATCCAAACTAACTTCAGGACCTCAAGGAAAAAAAATGCACTAGTAATAGTGCTTCTATTACTAAATCTTGTACTTTTCTGCGTTTTATTTTTATTAGTTATTTGCTTTTTCCTAGCCCCCTCCTTTGTGCAAATCTCAGTATTCTGTCCTCTCTTAGAGTTCATACCTGTTATGCAGAGTAATAAATATCTATTCTGATCAGCATGCACTGCAGATGAGCACAATATGATGAACTTCAGTTCCATTTAAAAAAGTGATAAAACTACTACTCACTTCAGAAGAATGAAACTTTGGGCAATATGTACTTCTTCTACATGAAACTATTCAGTAAGTTTAGGATCTGTGTCACAGATGCCTGTCTTTAAAAGTTGAAGATGCTCAAGAAGAATGTGTTTGGTGGTCAAGAAGCTGAGTTACTCCCATTTAAAACAAGTAGTCCCTTGATAACAGAACCCCTGTGAACATCACTTAATTGCATATAACTCAGGTCAGTGACAAGATGTTATGACTTTTAGTTTTAATCTACAGTAGTTTCTGGAAAGCAGACTTGTTCGTTTCCAGCTGGGATCCAAGTGATCAGGGCTCAGCCCCAGGATGTGTCACAAAATACATCTGTGATATCAAGCAGTTCAATCTTTCTGTGGCTCTGTTCTCAACCTATAAATGTCATCAATAAAGATACTTACATCTATTTTCTGTCCTGCCTCCTGCCTGTTAACTCTAAAAGTTGGTTGGGCTTCCATAGTTTTTGGTTGTTTGGGTGTTTTTCCCCCTTCATTTGTTTGTGGATTTTGTTTGTTTTTTATTTGGTTGTGGATTTTTTTGGTTTTTTTTTGTTTGTTTTTTTTTGTGTTTAAATCTACTCCTCATTTTACTTAGGAACATTGTAAAGAATAATGTAGCACTGTTGTAGACTGATGCCTCTCTATTCTGTTTACTTCATAATGCTAAAATCAGTGTGAATATTTTGTTAGGTTTCTTTTGGTATGCTATTCTTCCTAAGGTTTAACAATTAGTTAATCACTCAGACCAGCTGCAGCTCAAGGATCCTCACCCTAAAGGCCCACTGGCTCGGAGGAAGATAACTGTGGCCAAGAGGAAAAAGAAGAACCAGAAAGCTCAGGAAACTTGGCCTGTATCTTTAAGAAAGCCCAGGATAGCATACCTTTTTTTTTTATTATTATTTTCCCCTCAAAAAAAGGGTCACAATTCATTCTTATTCTTCACTTAAAAACCCCACAGATACATAAAAATGTACAATCCTATTTCACAAAACTCCCACAAATGGTGATGGTCACATAAGAACAATGGAATTCTGCACAACGCTCTATGCACTCGTCTCCCAGGTTCTATGTACATAGTATTTCTGGAATGAAGCGTATAGTAAAGCACACTGGTTGACATCTTCCATCTTGTGGAGCTGAATTGAATTCTGTACAAACATTCAGGAAGTCTGCAAGCCAAGTCCCACTGATTTAAACATTGCACATATTTGAAAATTTTGGACATAATTCATAGAAGGTGAGCAGTAAGGAATAAAAGATGAGAGAGAAAGAAACTAACAGCTTTATGAGAGAAACATTGGATGCTTAACAAAGTGTCTCCTAATCACCAGTTTCAGATGTAGGTAAATGAGCCCAGAGGATCAATGATTTTCATACAGTAATTTCTGTCTGCCAATTGCTAGAATTCCCCAGGTATGCTTAAATTTGGAAATAGGGATCTAGTAATTGGTCAAGCTTTGACTAAAGACATTACTTGGTAATAAAATCTTTATAAACGTCACTTAATCACCCATAAAATAGGCCAGTGACCTAATGCTATAATTTACATTTTAAATTTAAATGTTTGACCAAAAGGTTGTTTTCTATTTAACATATGTTTAGCTTGGGTGGGCAGATGGGGTCCAGTCTTGTTAAACCAAAAATACTATACCTTAGGGTTTGCTCAATGGCAAGAAAAGCAGAGCAGAGTATTAAAGTACTGATTGATGAAACCATTTGACATGAACTCATGCAATAGAACTACTACTTCTACCTTGAGACTGCACCTCTCTGAAAAGGGACTTGTAATGGCATTATATGAGTGAAGTTATAAACTGAGCATGAAAATGGTGTATTGATTTTGCATTGGCTACCTGCAGAATAAGGCAGCTTTGGGTATCTTCACAACTTCAGCCTGCAAAATTGTAGCAAAAGCAGAAGATTTTCAAGTCTTCCTTCACAGTCCAGTGGAATTGCTATGTTCCTTTTCCAATACAAATTTTCTCACAGGAATGTCTTCAATTGGAAATGTAGTAGGAATTTAGAGGAAGTACACCCCAATCATCTTCACAGTCAGAAATACACCCTCCCAGATTTTAATATTGTTAAAATAGATACAACTTTACAAATAAATTTTCTTACTTTCACATCTTTGTCTTCCTCTCTTGTTTGCTGTGTATCAGAAAAGTGCCTGACATAAATCAACTCCCTGTGTATTTTAAAGGAATGCTATCCACTATTAACTTAGGAACAGTAAGAAAACAATTATCTTTTATAACCTATCATACTCTAGCACTTACAATGGCTGCATTTTCATGTGGGAGTTCGCAGTCTGAAGAAGCAGGATTTTATTGTGAAATACTGGCTCAATCTTGACACTATTTTTTAAAATACTTAATGCTAATTTCACTTACTCCTTTGCACGACAGTAGCATCTGGAGAGTTTTTTCTGTTTGTTAAGTAGCTAGGATGACTGGTTTTCCACTTCTGGAAAATGTTACTTTCAGGGAGGTAAAGGATTTACAATTAGGAAAAGAAAAAAGCCCAAAATTACAGTACTATGAGCATGACAACTCTGTCTGAGAGTCCTAATTGCCAGACATAGAAATACTGGCTCACAGACCACATTAAAACAAATGTGAAAATATCATTAAATATAAGTTTGGAACAATCATTCTCCTGTATAACGTTGTATATTTTTAACAATCTGACAATGTGAGGATGTCATGGAGTGTAAGCAGAACTTGCTAGAGTAGGAACAGGTGGCCTCAAATTCAACAGAAAAATAAGAATTCAGCTGTCTAACCAAATCTGTATAAATTTAAAAAATGCTAAGGGAAATAAGAAATAATTAAAAGGAAAATGTAATAAAAATCTGTCTGCTGAATGTTTAGTGTCTGGCCCTGGATCCAGGCCCACTAGGACATGCCCTCTGTAGGCTGGGACATGCAGCAGTAAGGTCCTTATCTGCTCTCTGGAATGTTTCTGGATTTTATCCAACCATTTTTTAATACACAATTTGTAAAAAATCCAAGAAATCTCAAGCCATCTATTTCTGAACAATATATGTTCTCATTAAATATAAAGTTGCTAGCCTTGGGCAAGTGGGAATATAAATGTCCAAATGGAAACCAATGCTCTGTGCTGCAGCAACCTGGGATACTACAAACCTGGCAGTTTCAATGCAGCTGTACAAAAACCCACAGTAGCTATTCAGGGAATGAAAACAAACCAAACAAATAAGTACAAGGAAATGCTGAAGTTTCTTTAGAGGCATCGTTCTTAAAAAATAATAATAAAGTGAAGAGAGGAATGTTATTGTCCTAATTTTTCCACGGTCCTGCAAAAAAGAGGTCCACCTTCTGCTACTGGCATTCTCTGCCAGGGAAATGTAGAAATCTTTAGAGAAATAAAATCCTAAGACAAATTTCTCCTCCTTCCGTGAAATGAGGAGGGGTTTTTGCTCTCTTAGGACTTGGTTCTGTTACTCACCTTGTTATCCATGTGACACAGACACTTAAGACACAGGAGCTAAGACAAACTCACATACTTTAAGCAGAACACGGAGGCCACCTCAGATACAGACCTCTCCGATGGCAACTGAGTCTAACTGCTTTGGCAACTAAGCTGTGTCTTTATAGAGGGAAGCAGGTGCAGGAACAGAACCTTGGGCATGCATATGTAGGTACGTGTGTGTCTGCTATTTAACTCAGAATTACGGTCTGTGGGCATCCAGTCAGTAGAGTCAGCAGTGAGAGAAACTCAGCTAATCACCCAGGGCTTTCTGATTCTCAGTGCCTTGACTTGCCCAGGACTCTTCTTGCTTGATTCCCGTTGATCTGTAGCAATCATCTGTTTCTTGTGGAAGTGCTTACATGTAAACACTTAGAGATGACATCCCTCTATTCTGTACAGAAACTACCCTTCTTTTCAGACCCCACGGGATTTCTTTACTCTTGTCTTTTGCACAAACTTTAAAGACTTCTGAGTAGCCCTGTAGTAGGCAAGATTCTCAGCAACTTTCCACTTGCCAAGACAGAATGAGGACAGTGGTGCCAGATTTGAAGGCAAAAAGATCTGGCTGTTCAATGGTATAACTCGTCTACTGTACATGCAGTTAAAGGGGCCCATTGTAGACAATGGATTAGTTAATGACACTGTGATAGCAAGGAGCTGTTTCTCAACATTTGGCTAGGTTTATGGTCTAGATGCAATATGTGTTCACACTGATTCCGCCATACTTTCCCAGAATACAGTCAGCTACAATTTACTAATGAAGTCTCTAATTTTATTATTTGTTAATAAAATCCAGTAAAACAGTTCACCTCCTTTTCCTGGACAATGACATTCAGAAGCTGAAAATGCCATGAAAAATTCAAATTAGAGGTTGAAAATTAATTATAAACATGAGATCAGGACTGAACTGGGTAATCTAGATCATTTGCTTACAGACCAGTTAATAACTTTCATGCACTTTTCATTGAAAACAACCATCTTGTGTCTGCACAGGCTGGTTCAGTAATTCTGCTGTCATGAGTACAATTATAAAATAAACACAAGAGACTGAAGGAGAGAGTAATTGAATGAATTTGCCAGCTGGAAGCCTTAACACAATGATATTTGATGACCTCAGGAACCATTCAGTACAATTGAACCCTGTCTATACTTGGCAGTATATTCAAAATAAATGTAATTGACTGCTCCTCTCTGAACTTTGAGGCTATATGGAACTGTTCTGTCCAGGAAGATTAGATGTTCAGTAATGTCTTTGCATATGTGAGGTCTTTATTACCCTCTGGCTAGTGTGCAGGCTGCAGTATACTTTAGAAATGTTTTGCATATTTTATTATCAAGATTTTAGCTGGTTTGACTATTGTGGTGACATTCTCAACCCTCTCTCTTTTTTCTCTTTGTTCTTCTATCTGACTTTTTAATGCATGTACCTTTCATCACACATAGTGCTTTCAGAGTTTTTTAAAATATTTGGGTTTTTTTTCTTTTTTTAAATTTATGTATTCTGAGGTAAATTAGATGCACTTTGATATCAGTGACTGTACAAAATACCATCCACATCCTCTAAACAATGGTTCTTTTTCAAGTTTTCTTTGGATTAAGACATTGTCAAAGTAGAAATTAAGTGACAGACAAAAGGAACAAGAAAATAAATCTTTCATACATGTAAACCACTTCCAACTGTAGCAAAATATGCACAAAATATTCCCTAAAAGAGTACTGAAGATCAAGCCAACAAAGTCAGTTTTCCTTTAATATTTGAATATCTCTCTGTTAGGAAGCAGAACAAACTGATAGCAATGGCTGTGCATACAAAGGGAAAATAGTCTTGGAGGAACCTGATTTAGTGCAAGGTGTTCCTGCCCGTGGCAGGAGGGGTGAAACTAGTTGATCTTTAAGGTCTCTTCCAACCCAAAACATGCTATTATTCTATGATATACTACTGCATACCTATGTATGTGTACAAACCCAGGATATTTTAGAAAAGGAGTCAGTCTATGTCTAGTCTCTGGCCTTTGTAGTATAAATATATGTAAAAATCCATCAATATATTACTGAAGGCTTTCAATTAAAGTTCTATCAAACTTTACATTTAGATGCAATTTTAATTTCTGGTGTAATCCAAAGCAGCCTTCATACCCAGGAACTACCTCCATCCCATAAGAAGTGAATCAAATCTTATTATATTTCACTTAGATACAAAAACTTCTTCTTTTATTTTGGCTTCTAAAATGGTAAAATAAATTTTAATATAGTAAGTTTCCACGCAAGGAAAAGGTCCAAGAAAGGACTGAAGTGTCCCTCTTATGAAGCACAATGGCAAAGAAATCACACTCTCACTTAGGGTTAGATCATCTCACCAACTGCATGGCCTTAACTGGGTGTCCCAAACAGGCATCATGCAGACCCACATGATTTTATTTAACTGGTGAGAAGATGGAGGCCACCTCTAGAGACCAGTTTAGATGGTGCGTGGGCTGCAAGTGCAAATCAACATGGTTTGCGACTGAGGGGACTGACGAAGTGAACTGCGCCTGCATCTGTACCAGCTGCAACTTTCCCAGGGCTGATGCTTTCCAGTCTCAGTAAATTGCATTGCTGTAACCAAAATGAAACATGGTGAAGAAATGAATTATCATTGTTGGCGTTGAGTCAGAGAAGACCGGATGCTATCCTGAAGCCTGTGGGACATAGTAGCAAACATTTCTTGCAAACTCTAAAATATAAGAACATTATCAGTCATAAATCATCTACATTAACACTTTGTCAGCTAAATATCTACAAAGTAGGTCACACAAACCCAAAGAAAATCCAGAATCATCAATTATCTAGCTAGTATCCCATTGATTTGCTTCTAAAACTTGTCCCCAAGAGTTTACTGAATTTGAGATATTTATATTCATCTCTTTTTTTTTCCGATTTAATAAAAGAATTTCCCAGAACTTTTGACTTCCATCTTTGTCATGGCCAAACAGTTCTCTAAGGTTATTTTTCACTTCAACTGAATCTAAAGTACTAATGTACATTTTTCAGAGCTTTTCTACTCTCTGGTGCCTTAGTATTAATAAAGATGTTAGCATTCAGCCTCCTTTCATCTGCCTAAATGGAGAGGGTGAATCACACAGCTCACCTAGCCTCCAGCCTCTACTCAAGAATAATGCACTCTCCTGTAAGGGCCATCATCTGTTCACCTGTGACATCTTGTTCACTACCTTAAGTTGTCTCAAATGGCACAAAGAGCCTTTGTTAGGGCAACTGTATTAACGTCCTTCATTATATATTCATAATGTATCAGGGAGAGGAAGTAAGACATATTTGTTCTATGAATCTTTTTTGATTGATCTTAATATAACTCCTGAGAATCAGACTTTTTAACTGAGGTTTCATTTTTTCTGTGGTGATGTCTCCTCTTGTAAGCAGCCTTTGAAAACCACAGCCTTGATGAGGGTTCATTTTCTACAAATTTTCTACTGATTGCTTTTATCAGAGGATTAATAAAGACTGCAGCAAAGTAGTAGAGAGAGGACACTTGGGAGCGAGAAATATGACACTGATGATGTGGATGATTATGATTAGATTTATTGTTAATATAATATCTAAATATTGTCAGTGCAACATATAATACAAGCAGGTCTAAAGGATTATAAGATAAGTAGGTTTGACTAGAAATGTACAGATTTACAGTCTTTGACCTTACAGAATGCACACTTACAAAGCAAAAAAAAATCTGTGTAAATACTCTGGGATTTTATCTCCATATGTGACCAGATCTTAGTGCTTTTTACTCACCTGTCCAAAAAGTGTTTCCCATTTTCAGACTGGATGTACCTGCAGATGTCCCTGCTGGGAGATGATCACCCCTGAAGCTGCCAGCAACCTCAGGAGACCAGTTTGCCCAGTTGGTCCTGTCTCCAGCAGAATTTTATACCCCTCTTCAGTCCTATGGGTACCAAAGTCAATTCAATCCTCACAGCTTCCCCATATCTGGAATGCATTCATTATGTGAGCATCCACAGAGTTCCTCCTGCAATTCCCACTTGGTATTCTCATCTCAGGACAAATCATAGTGCACCTTGGAGACACGTGCAATAAAAAGGAAGAGGGTGTGTGTGTCTGGAGGGGCAGGACACTCCCAAAGACCTCATAATCTTTCCTTGCTTTATGAAGACCTGGTTTGCAAGGCACTGAGGACTAGGACAATCTTTGGATGACATGTTTTAGAATTTGTCTCAAACTTACTAACTTATGACTTGTTTAAAAGTGAGATGCACATTGTCCCATGGAATCTGCATGCAGTTGTATAGACCACAGGTATTGAAGCATATTGGGACTGACTTCAGTTGTTTTCAGATCTTTTAGAAGAATGTGAAGTCTTTAAAGCAAATCCCAGATGTAAGCTGTCCTCTCAAGCTAGTATAACTCCAGTGATGTCAATGGAGCTGCCCCAACTCCTGTATCATGCTGACCTAGTCAGTTCTCACAAAAGAGGTTACTGGTGATTGTCTCTGTGATCCAGGTTACTTTCAGCTACTCCATTACATTTTTTTCTAAATATAATTTTTTATTTTAGGGATTTTAAAATTAATGAATTTTTATAAATATTAAAAAACTTCAAAATTAACAATTTCCAGACTGTTTAGGCTTGCTGCTTAGTCAATGTCAGTCCTTTGCCTGTGTTGAATTTGACATGGCACATGTCTTGCTGGTTCTCTATTTACTCCATTACAGCCTTTTGTTAGAAACAAATCAGTACATGAAAAATCTGGAGAAGATACTATAGTTTATTAATAAGGATGACTATATAATTTAATTAAAAATACATGTGAGTTTTTCTAGTGACATTTTAAATTATTCTTGTTAAATTCTGTTTGCATTTTTGATAAAGGTACAAATAGTTTCTTCTAAATCTATTCTTATAACTTTCTTCTCTGTATTTGAGAGTCCAAAAGTTATTTGGCTCTTGTGTCAGTTGAACATCTTGGTCCTAATGATGAGGGTATTCTCAAGGCACTTAGGCTCTTCCAGCTGATGTCAGCCAACAAGCACATAGGTCAGCCAGAAAGCAGTTTGAGGATACACACAGGAAAAAAGTGAAAATGGAGAAAAAATTAAGCACAAAGAACTTCATGGGCCACATGCCTTCCAGTTAAAGGAAGAACCTCCTATGTGAAAGAAAAAAAAAAAAAGTAAGGCTTTAAGTATAAAAACAATTATTCTGTCTCTTATGAGAATGCTTTCATAGCAACAAATGTAACAAAGAGCTGTTGTGACATTGATTAAAATTTTTTTCACCAAAGTAGTGGTCACCTTAACAAGTTCAGGCAATAATCCCAGTTTAGCCAGT
The DNA here is from genome assembly GCA_035583185.1 of Anabacerthia variegaticeps. NCBI lineage: Eukaryota > Metazoa > Chordata > Aves > Passeriformes > Furnariidae > Anabacerthia > Anabacerthia variegaticeps. Next base: position 132,678,046 of record JAWWEW010000078.1, read on the forward strand.
GGCTCTGAGACAAGAAAGAGACCATTTTAAACACTGTTATGTACACCAGCTTGCCTACAACTCTCACAACTTCAGTGTTTAGAGAGATTTAAAGGAAATGAAAACCAAAAGAGGCCTTCTTCAGTATGTTGGTTATTGTCTTGCCAAATTAGCCATCTGTGTACAGAGCCAGTCTCTATGTCACTTGTGGCCTTTCCTTGGCTGCTGCTCAGAGAGTTTAGGAACTGTTTGTTGTTTAATAGAGCCCTCAGAGATTATTCTCGGAGAGAGCTATTTCTGTAAACCAGAATACACTGACTGAAATTTTTTTTCCAAAGCCTTGAAACAGGAGAAATTGGATGCAATCTTCCCCCACTAAATATTCACTGGGAGACAGCAAACAGAATTTGAGGTCTGCACCCCCAAATTTTTGGTTTTTCTTCAGCAATTTGCCTCACTCAGGGAGACTGTCTGATGTATATGCAAAGACTTCTCAAGTGAATCAATGCTGCCATCACAATATGAAGGTTACTCACTGTCTTGCAGAGTTAGGTCAATGCCAGGGAGCAAATTTCTGCGTCAAACATAGTAGCTCTGGCAACTTGACAAGAATTTGTGTTTGAGAAACGGCATGGACATACATATAAACATGAGTATTTACAATTGCTATATATTTGTATGGAAGTTTTTCCTTTTAGTCTATGTAAGATAAAAATTTAAAGGAAATATCTTCAAAAAACCTTCGGAAGCTCCTTTTTTAATTTTAGTTGTTTCTTCAGTGAAAAACAAAAGAATCCAAAACCCTCAGACTCTAAGCTAAACTGTATAGAATGGGGGAAAAATTGTTTGAGCTGAAAATAAACATGATTGATGATTTATCTTTGGAATATAATTTTTAAATAATTGTAATTTTCAAAATGCAAACACTTAAAAATTGAAAACTGACATGCTTTCCCAAAAATCACTGTGAAGTTTTCTGAATTTTCTCCTTCTTTGACTGAATTTATTATGCCAGAATTAACTTGAAATTAAAGAATCATTTCTACATTTCAAATTTAATTTTTATAGTAAGAATCTCTATGCTGAACAAAAAATTAAATGCCAGCTTTGCTAATTTCCATCCACTGAATCAATAGAAGAGTTTTTTGGCTTTACGTTTTACTGTCAAAGAATAAATGCAAACATACTATTCTCATCACATTTTTATATTTATATGATTAATTTCTTTATTGATACCTTATTAACACTTGTCACTTTAGTAAGATGACAGAGAAAGAGCAGTATCTCCACATCTGCAATAGGACACAGCTGCAAAGCTGCTCCTGAGCAAATCAGGTGGGGCATTGAAACCTGGATAACTGCTTTAATTACTCAGTTATGCTCACCTCCAAGAGTCTGCGGTGCTACTTCAGTACCACAGAGGCAGCCCAGTGTCCAAAAGAGAGATTTTCAATTGTTCCTCCCTGTGAAGCTTCCAGTAGAATGCCTATGAGTCAAACATTGCAGTTCTGAGCCTTACCCTTGGTGAGTCATCCCTTTAAGCTGTTGCAATAAGTTGCCCTAAAGTTATGGTAAATAGTCATAGTGAGTCCAGGGTGAGTGATGGGGCATATAACCCACGGAGTAAAATGATCAGAGTTGTTGTAAGAAATCAGACTACTGGATGAAGGTAAGTTTTTGTGTTCTTTGTCTGTTTGTTTTGCAAGGCATTGGTATACCCATGGAATGAAACACAACAGCAGAAGCATTGACAAAAGAATTGAAGGTTCTAAAATTAGTCAAAATTGTGAATCAAAGAACATTCAGTAGACCAGCTTTGTCTGAACTCACATACTAGGAAATGATTTGTTATTTAGATATAATTTAGGGTGGGTTTTTTTTGTAATTTTAGCAGCAATTAAATACTCATAGGTAAAAATCAATATTAAGCATTATTTTTAGTGACATTCAAAAACATATACATCAAATACATGCTCCATATGTCTTTAATTGAATAATTTCTATCAACTGAATTTAAGCAATGAAATTTCAAAAGTAAGTCCTCTAAGTATGTCTAAATGAGGTTGGATTTTCACATCTTATTTTTGTTCTCAAACACTCATCTGATCAGTCTCAAATATCTCCAAAACACACTTTGGTAACAGCCTTATCTTTTGAATGTAAATTCAAGATATATTGCAGTATCTGGCCGGACTTCTTGAGGGTGTTTGATTCTCAGTTTAATTCATAATACTTTATAATTCTGCATTTTTTGCTGATCCACTCTTTTTCTAAAATACACTGCATTAAATATTAATTTTAATTATTTGACCCAGCCCGAGTCTTGGAAAATGTTCAGCTGAAACTACCAGAACACTACAGAACACACTGGAAAAAGAAAACTTTCTTCCCCATAAATGTCAGTAAAGGCATTTCAGAATAACAAAACAAACATGATTTAAGTATTCTGGGGTCTTATTTGTTCATGCCGTTCAAAAGATTCCTCAGTTGCTCTATTTGTGAAAATATACTGAAACCACTGGGAAAATAGGCATAAATGCCTTCAGAGGCCATGGAACAGATGGAGTGATGCTGGATCAAAGGGATACAAACACTTTCCCTCAATTTCTCACCAGCTGAGACTCTCATTTTCAATGGACTTTCATCTTTTGGGCAGGGTATTTTCTTCTTACTGTTTGGAACATATAGGAAGGGTTCTAGTCCATTTTTACTAATGTAGCCATAGCTGTAAAATCCAGGATTTAATACCTGGGTGGTGGGGCCTGGATGTGGCAGCAGCTGGAAAACCAAGCACTGTGAAGGAGTGAGGAATCTGAGTGCCTGAGGACACGGCAGCTGAAGGTCCAACAGATCTTCGGGAAGCAAAGAAACATGAAACTGGTGAAATTACAGTTTCTGAGAAGTAAAGGAAGCTGGAGTATTTAGAGTGAGGTACTCTTTTGTTCCTTTCTCTCTTTTTCTCCCTGAATGTTGTGGCCCATTTGGGGAAGACAGAGGGTACGAAAATTGGAGAGGAATCTACTTGAGCTATATGTTATTTGGCCAACAGCCCCTCTTCATGCTCAAGCCTGAATCACTGAGAAATTTAAAATAGCAACTGCAATTTGAAATCTGCCATCAAAAGCCATCTCTGAGCCCCCACGACCTCATCATTGCTCTCTCTCTTGTGGTCTACAGGGAGAAACCTTAACAAGAACACAGTAGTCCTGTTGGTGGCAAATGCTGAATAAACATAATACTCTGCCAAGATAATAACTTCCAGTTTTCTTACTTCATGGGACACTCCTCCTTTCAGCACCAGCAGTTCCTGTTGCCTCACTGGCACAAGAAAGCTCCTTGTGCCATCCCAAGCTCGTTTTTCCACGGGTCTCTTAGGTGGGACTCCCAGGAGAGATAAAAAAAATGTCTTGTTCACATAGATCTCATCAGAAACCCTGAAACAGACCATACCTCTGTGGCTTCAGTGCAGTATAAATATATTCTAATGATTTATCAAGGTACTTGCTTTTCTATTTCACATAAATAAAGAAGAACATTTGGGAAGCACACTCTCTCAATGTTAATATAAAATCCAGATGTCCATTTTGCCAGCCAACTGCCGTATACTAGGTGCTTGAATACTCTAATTTTCTGCCCAGTGGTGCATTATTTAAGGGAACAACATGTGTGTGCAGGAGGCTGCATGCAACACCGCAGTTGCTACAACACCAGGTTCAAGATATGCACAGATGAATGATTTCAAGTCTCAAGAATAAAAAACAACTAGCCATTGGCACTACTACTTCATGAAACTGTGGACATATCAACTTATGCAAACAGGTGGTCATACATGAATATGCTACTCTTATTTATCTTTAACCACTTGCATGGGGATTTGTTTTCATGTTTCATGAAGCACTGCTGCACTGAAATAAAGAAGTGTAGTCTTTGGAAGCTTTGCCTTTTCTGCAAGTCATCTCCAGGCCTTGGGGCAACTCCTGTTGTTGCACAAGTTTGAATTTTCATCAGAGTGGCACATAGTCTACATTAGACCATGCTCTAAGTCTCCTATGCCACTACTAAGTTGTACATTTTGTGAGTAAATTGTTACTAATTTTTCATGCAATGGTGGGGTTCTGATGACTTGGAGAGGCTAATGTTGTTGATGGTTCAAATGACAATTTTCCTGTTGAGTAGAAATGAAAGCTATTTGTCATGCAGTTTCTGAATGATTCATTCTCAAGAATGAGGAGTTGCTCTCAAGGGTGCTGGCTGCACAGTAGCCACCAAGACCAGTGCCAGTAACTACAACTTCTCTACTCACTTGGAGGTACCAACTATAGCAACTTAACTTTACATGACCATTGTACAAGGAGACTGTTCTGACATGCTGTTCTTGACACAAACATGTGACCTTCACACAGAGTGTGCTAAGGAAAAGCTGAGTACTACAGTCAAATATTCCTCCATTCCTATTTGGAATTGATGATAAAGCAACTTGATCTTGGTCTCAGAGAAAATATTTATTCAGCAGTACACCATATGAGGAAAGCTATGCAATATCTTATAACTTATGATACATTGTCAACACTCTGCCAAATGCTGATCTTAGATATGTGTGGAAAAAGTCATAGTCCATCAACTGAATTAGTCAAAACTAATTGGTAGAAAAGACAGTAGGCTTTAGCACATTGGTGTCAAATGGATTTGCATATATATATCTATATATGAAGAGAGGAATGTATTTGCAAATACAGGGCCAAATTGAAGATTTCCCACTGATTTTTCCAGGCTTTGCTTCACACTATAAAGTAATTTTGGAGTCAAATGACATGTACTTAGCAAAGACTGCATAATGGAGAATACATCCATTGTTCTAACAAGCATTTTTCAAAATGAGTTAATAATTTTTTAGTTTTGTCACATAAAACTTCTTCCTGAAAGCATTTTGCCAAAGTGCTACCTAACTCTAAAGCTATATCTGCTCCAATTAAGCTAATACTGTTATGCTAGATTTGTCAGTGCTAGTGAGTGCAGATTATGCCTTAAAAAAACTATTCACATGGGTAAAAGGAGCAGGATTTTTCTCTTTTCTTTAAAGATGGAATTGAAATTTTAAAAAGCAAATAGCTTTCAGTAAAGTTTTTATTAAAAGTTTTTCAGAATCTATCTGAAATAACTTATAAGAAGAGATTATAAATTTCATTTCTTATAGATTGAAAAATATTGTTTGTGACCTTTTTTTCTGCTTTGCAAACTTGTATTTAAATCTCTGACTAAGAGCATTGAAAAAATCTGACCTGTGACTGAATCTGTAATTTTTCTAGTGCGTATGCAAGAGTGGGAGAGAGCCATATTAGAGAAGCTTAGAGGTTACCTTGTTATCTAATCAGCTTATTGTTCAACAGTAGTCAGAAAAGCAAATCAAATGTTGGAAAGGAACAGAAAGGAAAACAAAACAGGAATGATAAACCTTCTGCCAGTGTACAATGGTATGAGGGTCTTATATCTTGAATTCTGACTGCCTTTATGTTGCCTCCATTAAAAAGATAATGCAATTACAGCTGAAAGAGGAGCTGTAATTGGAGGAGAAGGTCAAAAAAAGGAGGGCAAGAAGAGTGATTAAAGGTTTGGAGCAGTTTCTATACAAGAAATAAAGAAGGAACCTCTACTAAGCAAGAGATAAAGGAAGGAATATAAAGTTCATTAAAATAATATATTGTGTAGAGCAGAGAATGGTTGTTCCCTGCATTTTTCTTTCCTGCAAAAGGTGATGTAAAAACATCTGTAGCCAGGAGCTCTGGAAATATTAAAAATTCAAATGGTTTAAAATACATAATTTGAAAACTCATTGGAGAAATCTACAGTCATTAAATAAAAGATATTTCCTCTGAACAGAGAGGTTCCTGATCAATATTCATAGAAATCATCCCTATATTCTAGACCTGCTTTTACCCCTTTTCTTAGACTTCAGCTGCTGTATAGGGGCTCTTCTATGGAAAACAGAATACAGGAAGGAGTTTCATTTTGCCTGATGCAAGCTTTTTTATGTTCTGGTTTGGAAACTGCCATCCAGTTGAAGTCAGGGCCTGCAAATATCAATTGTCCAGAGGAGGTAGAAGGGCTGCGGTCTTCATGAGAAATGACATGAAGTTCTAGACCACCATTGCAGTGTCAATTTAGTTTAAAATGAAAAGTTATAAGCACAAAAGAAAGACAAGAATAAAATAACACAGAAGGCTTCATAAGACAGACATGGAAATCTTTTTTTAAAAGATGGTATTTTAAAGGATAAAGCTTTATCATGTTACTCCTCATTTTTCAGTCTCTAAGACAGGAGTAGGCAGTACATGTGGGATTATTGTATGTGTTACTCATAATTCACCAAGCAATAATGCTATGTCCCAAGTTTGCAATGCTTGCTGATCTGAGTAAAGATTACTTCTTGTAAAGACTGTCTGTGCAATGTTTTGGTCAGTGTGGCTGGATACTCCCTTCTGTGCTGAGAGTATATGAACCACAAGCAAGGTACCACCCACAGCTGCTTATAAATGCCTTTTAGCAAAACTCATGGCTTGGAGGTCTTTGATTGTGCCCTCAGTGCACTGAGCAGGACAGCTGCCATCACTTGAGTGGAAATTCATGTGGGATTTAAATTGCTGTGGGCTTCCAGCTTTTAGATTCCTTTCCACAGCTGAGGCTTTAAGTCTCTGTCCCTTACTGGGGTGACTTTCAGAGGCTCGGAGGCTGCTTCAGCTCCAGCAGGGCTATGTGAAATAGTGCTGTGCATCTTCTGGGGCAATATGTGTGAGCAATGCATCTGCTTGAAACAGAACAGCTGCCAACCTGTCAGGTTTGACTCCTTCTAATATCCGATTGCCCACATACCTCAACAAATAACTTTGAAAAGCATCAGTTGAGATACATTTGTAAAAACAATCACACAGTTTTTCCAGTTATAGAGATGCAAAGTACTGTGCATGATTACACCATGATTTTTGAGACAGTTAAGAACCAACAACTTGCTTAAGTTTTCAAGTATAGTTGAATCAGTCCTTTCATATTCCAGTGTAACAGTACTTGTATCAATGTGATATCTATTCGGCAAAATTGGTGTCTTAATTTTGATGTAAAAACAGTGGTTAGTGAACTTTTCTCATCCTCTCATTCTTTATAAACTGAGTATAAATTTAGCCTTTTGACTCCAATTAGAGCTTTGAGATTTCTTGGGAACAGATGACATATTTACAACTCAATATGTTTGTCTCATCCATCTGTTCTCTGCTGGCAGGTTGTAAATTATTAGGACACATGCTGCCTTGTCTATATCATTGTATGCACAGAAAAGAACTGCGTGGGTAGGTTTCCTGCTCTAATTGGCATTTAGGCTCTTCCATTGTTTGAAAGTTATACAATAGTAACTCGGAGATGGCTTGATGATCTTCTCAAAGCACACTTCTGCCTCACTGAGGGTCATCTCAGCCATGGAGAGTCATAGTAAAAAGAAAAGTAATTCAGACTGAAGCAATGTCAGAAATAAAGTGTTGGGCTCAGAAAACTGGCAGGTCCCAACAAGTTGTAAAAGTGGGAGAAAGCAAAGAACCTGATTAGACATGAAATGCATTTAGTGACAGTGACATCTTCAGTAAAAGATTTAGTGGGAAAATAAATTGTTCTACTTGTGCACATAATTCCAATCCCATACTCAATCCCTATAGGAATAGCCATCAAGCCAAAAAATATATCTTATTCATCAAAACAAAACTTGTTTCAGTGTAACGTATGTCACTTTGAACTGCTGTAGTTTATGTGAACTCTCTGCTGGAATCAATTTTCTTTGAGAATTCTCCATTTATCAAGTTTCTTTTACAAACTACAGTTACATGGCTGGCTCTGGTGGTGTGAATTGTCTGAAGTTTAAAAGCAAACCTGAGGGAATAGCAAAGGTGTAGAATGATTGTGCTGTAAATGCTGCTCTGAGTGCAAAAGGCTGAAAAGGCTAAAATAGAAATTCAGATTTCATGGAAATCAAACACAAAGTTAAAGAATATATTAACCACCATAGGAAAGATTATTAAGGAGTCAAGGGATGGTATTATTGACAAGGCATCAAGCCAAACAATAGTTGCCCATAGCTGATAAGGAAAGGGGGGTTAGAAATTGGAGAAGTTTAAGCAGCTATTTTTATGATTTTCCTTAGTACAAACAAGATCTCCGAGGACTGGGCTACGGTTAACATAAGCCCATTATTAAAAAAGTGTTTTAGGGATTTACTTAGAAATTGTATATCAATGCATTTAGCCTCATATGGGACAAAAGTGTTTCATGAGATCAAATAAAGATACTCTTGGAAAAACTGACAGCCTGAGAACAGCCACATGTTCTCAGGAAGTGGAGATCATGCTTAAGCTGGTTGGAATTCCTGGAGGATATTATTACTGCAGAGGTGCGGGTTGATTTGCTAGAGTAGCAAACAAAAAACACAGAACTCGCACTGTGGTTATTCAGATATTTTGATCATATAAACATCCTAGAACTTTAAACTGTTGAGGATTAATACTCTTTGCTTCAAGGACAAATCTAACTGATTAGAGAAATTAAAGTTGTTTCTTGAAGTCTTCTGGATCAATACTTTTTAAACCATTATCAGACTTAAACTTTGCATTTAGGATTCCTTGGACAATATAAGATCGGACAAAAGGAAAAAAAAAACAACCAAACAACAAAATTCCCAAATACTCCCATTTCTGCATTATTAAGATGAAGAGAAGCACAAAAGAAACAGGAAGCAAAAAGTACTTGAAAACATTTTAAAGTTTCTCTAAACTGTAGTCTGTCAGCAGGAAGAGCCAGCAGAGCACTGTGTGTCTCTAGTCCACTACAGCAAATGGAAACTTAATTTGGTTTGCTTTGTTTGTGAACATGAGCAATGCTCAGTACAGGCTTAGCCGTTCTTTGCAATGTTCTTGTGTAAGTATGTTTAAGGCTAGAATCACTTTGAGATTAATGGTTTCAGTTTTGGTTTAGTGCACCAAATTGTAGCAGACCTTCTGGGATCAACTGATTTCTTTTTGACTGCCAGTGGTGAAAAATATTCAGGAAAGATTATTAGATGAGCACACAGAGAATACTGAAGTTACTGTTCCAAGAAGAATTTCTTCAGGAACTGTAAACTTTGCAACTTGGATGACTGTTGAGATTTCATGATCACCGTAAAATTCCCAGATTGCACGGATTAGACTAAAGAGTCAGTTAGCAAAATGAACAGCTGTCAAATGAAAGCTTTCCAACAGATCTTAAGGAAAGAGCTTTAACAATCAAACCAGATCAAGGGTAAATTATTTTGAGTGACGTAGGATTACAATAAACCAAAGTAATAGCTAAATTCTGAAAATAAATATATCCCAAGTTATTCTATAAAGTTCAAGAACCCTTTATGTATTGAAAATACAAGAGATTTTTACTCTAGGAGTGACAAATACATGTAATGGGAAGACTTTAACTTGTGCGTCTGAAAAATTTCAGGTTTGAAATGAAAAAACCCCACCAAAACAAGAAATCTACAAATAATGATTGCCTCTTCAGTATTTATTTTAATCTCCTGCAGTGAAGCTGCTACTCATAACAGAAAATGAATGCTGCTGTTTTAATTTAAAGAAAATAGGACAACAGGTCACAAAATCTCCCCTGCCTTTACATAAAAAAAATTAAAATCTGTGTTATAGCATGAAACAAAAGTGAAAAATTAAGAAGATATTTTTCTTCTCTAACTGTTACCAAGACATAATCAGGAAAATCAATCCTATCTCCCAGGCTTTTGGGCTTCTTTGAATGAATTGTCCCCCACATATCTCTGTCAAATGACTACTAGTCTTAGCAGGGAAAACAAGAGACTGTGAGAGGCAAGGAGCATTTTTGCTCTCTTCTTTGATGGTGCAGACTGGGTTGGTGTGTGCCAGCAGTGCCAGATGGGAGCAGCACTATCCTTAAGGCTTTGTTGAAGGCTTCGGATGAACGTGCAGCTGCTGTGGAAGTTTTCCTCCTCAACATTAACCTTAGTCTTAGTCATGAAACCTCACAGATGATCACTCTCCCTAAAGAAGACACAAAATCTAAGGGTATACTCCTATGTTCGATACCTTTTTTGCTAAGTTTTAGAGTTGAAATTGTGACTGCTGATGATTCTTATTTCCAACTGAGTCACTGAAATGTTCCCCAGATTTTCAATTTAACATAGACTTGTTTTTTTGGCCTGGGTTATGTTGAAATAGCTAAGCTTGTTAGAAGTAGATGCTAGTCCAAATAGAATTGAAAACAGATTTCTGAGGCAAGGAGTCTAAAGTAATGAATTATTGACACATTTCATTACTTCTACTGCAGCCTAAAATATTGGACAAATCACTAATATAAATTCACAGTTTAGACAGCTTTTGGAGCAAAGGGAGGCCATTAATTCTTTATGGTCTAGCGTGATATCTAATCACTCAAATAACACTGCTTTGCTTAGAACTGCAGATGTCATTTTTGGATTTAGATTTTATATTAGCGTTCTTTTGATGAGTAAAATTTGGATTACTTCTATTGTTATATGAATTATCCTGTGTTACAATCTGACATCTCTTGCTATGGGGTGGGAATCTACAGAAAACTTGGCTTCAGTCATACTGCTTTAATGGTTTAATTGTTATTTAGAGCAGAAAATGTCAATGTCAACAGATCAAAGCCTTCTGAAAACTAAAATGAATTCCTTGGATACTCCAGAGGTTTGCATCCACATTGGATCATATTATCTACAAGTCTTGCAATAATCGTTTTATGCCTGTCTATAAACACAGAGCAGATGCGGGTTTCCCCTTTTCTTAAGTCCTTGTGTATCCAGCACCAGGAGAGGCTGGCTTAGCTGTGCAGTCCATTTACATAACTTTCAGTGCCCAGCAGATTTCATTTTGTTTCATTAACCCTTTCAAGACCTGATCTTGCATTTGACCAAAACCAATGAGAAATTCATTGTACTATATAGGCAGCACAGAACAGCAGAACTTTTTTTTTGTTTGTTTCTTTGTTTTTTTCAGACTGGGTCTCCTTTTTTTCATTGAATGAAAGGGCAGACTTTCAGGAGACTGTAGCGAGTTTTGTGTTTTCCTAATTGTGAAAACATTAATTTCCACGTGGGTTGCTTGATTAAAGGTGTGTTTTGAATCAAGTCAGAGGCAAAAGCAAAAGGAGATGTACAGCAATAAACATTTCTTACAACACCTGGAAGTGGAAGAGAATTCCTGCTACTTCTCATAGTTTGCCATGTCATTTTGCAAGCCTCAGGGTGAAGAGTAGGAAGTTGACTGCCAGTTTATAAGCCTGTGTATATTTGATTGCTTTCAAGTTGCATGTTATTTTTGGAGGGACTCAAGGAAAACAGTGTTTTTTTCGTTTGGATGATCCTGAAAAAGATACAAAATCAAAAAATACTCATTTTTGCCATGAAATTCTGTATAAGACATTTGATCACAGAAAGGAATACATCCTTTTCTCATCTTATCACTTCTTCCTTGATGCAATTTTGTTTCTAGAAGAGCTGGACTAGCTGCTGTGCTTGTATTACAGAGCAACTAAACAGGAATACACAACCAAATTCTTAATTATGTTCTTATGTTGCCTGAAATATAGAGGGAAGGAATTACATATTTTCCCACAATTTTATTTTCAGAAAACCAATAATTATAGTTTCTTATTTATATTTAATTGTTGGTTTGCCTGGTGAAATTTGGGAGTGGAAAGGAAGGAGGCTATAAAAAAAAAGCAGAATTCCTCCAACATCATACCAAAATATGTGGACTTTTCATTGGAAATCCAAACTCTTCATTGTGAGGTTTTCATTGGAACCGCAAATATTTCTAAAAGGAAATTCCCCTTCCCTGAATATTTCTTTTGAGTAGCAAATCCGTGAAAAACCATGTTTTGTAAAATATATCAGCATATTTTTGATGCTCAGTTAACGATACCATTCATCTTTTTTTGACTTGAAATCTTTACAAAAAATGTAGAATTAAGTGTCAGATACATCAATCCTTTATAAGTTAATGTATTTAATTATATAATAGAACTTTTATATTAAACTGGCCAAGCCCTGTGAAGTATGAAAATATAAATTTCATCAAAAGAAGTATTTTTGAGAAAGATAATTAATGTGGGTTATTAAAATTTAAGGTGTTAACACCAACCAAACTGAACAACAATAGAGCTGACATAGCAAGGAATAAAGGACATGAAGGAATACCTTTCAAAGCTTGGTACAAAGCTCCTTATGAACACAAAAAGTAGCTATGGGTTCTACAGACAAATTATTATTTGCACTGAAATTATTAGCAATACCAGTTACTAGAGATGGAAAAATAGCATACAAGTTTCAGCTGTGGGATACGAATCAATTTCTATTTTATGTCCTACTTTATGTATATACATTGGGTATTGCCAAAACAATAAACAATCAGTTCACAAAAGTTTGATTTCTATTTTTTCTGTAGGTAATATGCTGCTCAGATAAAAATAAGAAATGCAGCCTGACACAGCGAAACGGAATTCTGCTGATATGAGTTCTGACACAGGAATTAAAGAAAGCTAATTGCTATTGCTCCATTTTATCCAACTTGAATAATTTTTGAAGAGTCATGAATAAAAAATAAAGTTATTCAGCTAAGGGATGAAGCAGTTAAGAAATAATGTAGGTTAGAATTATTATACATTTTCTCCTGAGAGAGAGCTTGTATATTCTGTCACATGTATTTTCTGTACACAGAAACATCCATGGGAAATACATTTGCATGATGGAGACTGCTGCCTGAATATGGTATTACTTATTGTAGGCCACCCACAGTAGTTGAAGTAACTCTTCACTACCAGCAATGATTCAGTTAGCCTTTGATTAAACACAGGAATTTAAACTATGAAAAGGTCTGAAATCTGACACAGTCCTTTGACACCTTGACGCCTGTCATTAAAGATGATCCTGCATTAGGTACTGGTTTCTGAAAACAGAATTAAACTACTTTGGTTTTCAATCTTAACCCTTCCATATTGCAAATGTAACCCTGCTGTGTTAGAAGACTTCCTGAATTATTGTTTCTCCTTTCAAGACCCTCTGTTTGCCAAGGAGCTGTGTGGGAGCACAAGGGACAATAAACACAAACTGGGCAGCTCCGTCACCAGCGAATGAAGTGACTCTATGAGTTATAGTAATGACCACGAAACTATCCAGGACTTCAGAGTCTGATCATGACCTATTTTTCTTTTTCCACACTTTATACAAGAGTGAGCCATTGAATCAGAGTGACAGACAAGGTGCTTGCTGCTTGTAGGTTTTGTTCTTTTTTTAAATATTTTCTTTGTCTGAGAATCGCAAATGCCATATCATTATTTTTAACTTAATCTCTGTGGACATTGTGCTTTGCCTTTTGCCGCTGTGTCTGGTAGGTTGTGTGACGGAGGTCCTGGCAGGTTCTGAGGGGCCTGTACCCTAAGATATAATTTTACCCCTTTTAAGTGCTGCATTTTTCTTCTCTTTCTCAATGGTGTTTATCGAAGTTCCTAAGAAAATCTCACTGGGAATCTTCCAATATTTCCTTAGCCTGCTGTTCTTTTCCTCTGTGTATCATTAAATGTTGGCAAGCAGTGACAGTTTCTCCTTTTGCAGCGGTTGTGTCTCACCTGGATATACAAAGTCAAAAAAAATCTAAAATAAAATTAAAAAAAATGTACAACTCAGCAGCAGATTTCCACTGTGGTGATCCAAAGTTCATAGCCTGTGAAGTATGAGAAAGTCTTCGGATTTATACTGTGCTTGAGAAATTGCCCATCAGTTTTTTGGTTAGGTCATGCACTGCAGCTGAGCTGGAATAAACCAAGTTCTCTCTGAGAATAGCCCAGGCTCTGACTGTTCTGCAGAGACAGCTCTGACACCCCTAATCACCAGCAATGCTACTGGTGAGCAGGGCATCACCCCACAAAGGGGCTCATCTTGGAAGTACAGCGGTAGCCCGACTTGAGCAAAGCAAACCCCGGCTGACAACAGAAGGCTCCTCCTGAAGATGAATGAGGACACTGTCCAGGCTCCACACGTGACAGTGCCCTCCCTAGACCTGTCCAAGCCACCCAGGTGCCCCTGGATGCTGGAGGGCCCACCAATCTTTCCAAGCCCATGGAAAAACCATTACATAATTTTTAGAGAGAGGACTTTTCCCTTTTCTTTTTCCTCTGCAGAAGATTTTCAGTCTGCCTTGTCAACCTGTACTCTTTTGGCAGTGCACATAGGATGTTCGTAGCCCCCAGCTACTCACAGCAAACTGTAAAAAGGAAAATAAAAGGATTTGTGTTTTCTTTTAGTTCCATGATGTATGAAGCCAGCAAAGGATGATTTGGTCCAAACAAGGAAAGACAGCAAGAGTTGAAAAGATTACCCCAGGGATGTGGCCTTTATGGAAGAAAGAAGGCAAAATCTTACCCTTGTCAGTGAAGCTCATTTTACAGTACTAAAGAGGGAATTTCACTTTGGCAGGGTCCTGCTGCCTGCCTATTAGAGCTGCTTTTTGTGCAACCATTGTTTCTGATAACAATGTGCAGAGCACTAACTGGAGAGAAATAGTTTGGGATGCACAGAGCAACTTGGTATTTCCTGGTGGAATTCCAAGCTTCTACCTTCCACAACACTAATCTTATAACTCACTTACTGAGCACTAAAGATTTATTTTACAAATTAGATCTGTTTGATAATCCATTCAGTGATTTGACATGCTTGGTGTGTTGCTGCTCAGTTTAATATGGTGATTTGCATTGCCAGCAGGAGGGTCAGACAGGTGCATGCATAAATGAAGTTTCTCTGCGTTTCCATTGATGATGCAGGAATCTCATGGACTCTGAAATCCTTGCTTTCCCTGCCTTACTATTTTGTGTAATAGCTTCATTGAGTGTTTCCAACAAAGTGAATACAAAAAGAAAAAATACCAACTAGTATTTCCTGACTTAATAGTTGTGAAGAAAGGAGAAATTTTGGTTTTGTTTTATTTTTATTTGCATTATGCTCCCGATAAAAGGCCATAAATTCAGGATCCATTTTGATAGATGCTGAACCCGCCCTAAAATTCTAGGAGGTAAAGACATGAAAAGATGCAGTGTTAAAACCTGAAGAAAAACATATGGATGGGGGACAATTCAGTCCCTATTGAAGCGGCTTGACTATCCATGCAATCACAAGTGTTAGTACATTGAAAAGTTTTATTATCTATCTTCCCTTGCCTTTCGTAGGAGTAGGCCAATTAATTTTCTCTTATTCACTAGGTGTGACATGCTCTGAAAGTGCTCATTCATGGATATACTCTTAAAAGGGTGGACAACTGGAAAATATCCCATTGAAGAAATCTGTGGTAGTAAATACAAAGCTGGTTCTCTGCAAGTGGGTGGCTCAGAGGTTTTTTATAAGTCAACAAGCTGATGCGTAGAACCACATATGCAAAACTTCTCAGTCTCTAACTCATGAGTGCAAATGTCTATCTAGACACAAACGTGTGAAATAATAATGCTGATTTGGCTCCTTCAGGGTATGTAATAATGATCCTGAGAAGGGTTGTTTGTGTTAGCATGGGATGTGGGAGATGTGGTGTTCGAGCTCCTTCATGGACAGAGCTTCATCTGACCCAAAGAGGATGGGAGGAAGGATATTGGTCCAATTTTCACCATGAGCCTCCCAGCTACCAGACAATGTGTAGGGAAGATCAGAACTGAATCAGAGGCACAACTGACATTCAAAATGCTGCTTATTCTCAAGCAGCTATTCAGTAAGCCTGTTTTTCTTACCAGCCCAGGTTCTGAGGCTGAAATCTTCACTGCTTGTGTCATGCAGTGCCGGCTGCAGTGCCAGCTCCTCCATGCTGTACTGCAGGCACTGTACAAACCTGCCTGTGGAGCTGGACTCCTCCTGGGAAGCCATGAAATTGGTCATGCTCGTGTCCAGTGGGTAACCAAATTGCCTCTGCTTTTGTTTCATCTGCATTCATTTTCATTTGTTCAAAGCTGCTAAGTTGGCTGCTTTTGAAACTCAAAGCAGACAAAAGGGCATAAACAACTGGGTTTCTCCAGCTTTCTAAATATTGATTTACTTCTGGTTTCTGTAAGAAATGACATGGAATCCTGCTAATATCTAAGGTTATCTGTGGCCTTGTGACCTGTAAATCGCAACCTCAGTGTGACTCTGGTTTGAACACTGGGAAGTGAAAGGTCAGAGAAATGAGATAGTTTATGTATGGCAACAGGATTAGCAGTTTGGGCTGCTCTGAAGATATCAATTTGGACCATCCTATGGCAAATAACATTCAAGTTCACTTAAGGGAAGAAAATTAATTCTTGAACTCTTGAAAAGACATAAGATTTTTTTGTAGTGCAGAATATGGTTCCAGAGTAAATAAAGGCACTGAAATGACCTGATTAGTTGGGGAGTTAAAAAATATAAAATTAACAGGATATATTTTTATTTCCCAATGAATTATTCCTCATGAGTAAAAAACTTATTTCAATGTGATTCTTGGCCCATGAGAAAAAACCTGTGAGAGACCAATTATAGACATTCAGGATAATGCATTATGCATAAGTTGGTTAGATTTAGATTCAAAGAAGAAATTTAATTTTTGCTTTTACAACTGCTGAACATTTGTCTTGAAGACTCTTTTTATGTGGTCTTGTTTCAAGAATAGTTCAGTTCCCATCTTGAACTATAGCTTTCTTTTCCTTGTTTCTTCCTTAGACATCCTGATGTGTGCACTCTGTCTCTGGTCTAGTCAAAATATAGTAAATGCAACATGAATTTTTAGAGTGCTTTGGTGTAGTTCCTCTCCCTCCTGTTTTTTTTAGTAACTTTTTACTCCGTAAATATAATTATTTTCCCTAGGAATGGTATAAATGCCTATAAACTTAGTGTATTTTTAATTCATTGGGGATAAACTGAAGCCAGTGGGAGTTCAGTACTTTTAAAACTGAAAGCATGTACCTAAATAAAGACTTCATTTTGACCATCTATGCTGGACATCCTGACCATTTTTATTAGTCCCTTCAGCGTCCTTTTCTTGGATCTCTCGCTGCATGTTTAGTTGATTCTGGCCATGAATTCATTATTGGAAAGCTTCTTTTTGAACTACAGGTGGCAGCAGACAGCAGAAACTTCAGGAATAAGGGCTCTTCTGCATCTCCGAGTGAGCTGAGGTGTTAGGATAGCTGCTTTGCTCTAGGATGAACTTTCTTTATTGTTTTCTCCACATATCCAGTGGCTACTTAAGCTATATGTTTTATATATTTATCGTATACATATTTCTAATGAAAATACAAGCATTTTTGAATTTTTTTTTTCTCTGATACTTACCTGTGTAAAATCTTCACCTGAACAGGTTAGTGACCTTATAAATCTCTTCAATTTCCAGCATTATCTACTGACTTGCATTCAATCCATTTCACATTAGCTCAAACTGAGGCAGTCCTTTTGATTTGATCTCTGGGCTGTGGGATAGCTCACAGTGGTTGGAAAGGAGATTCAGGAGTTGCTGGTGTCAAGTGAATTTGAACAAGTCACACAACCAAAAAGAAGCTGTGAGAGAGCTGTTGGTTCCCATTCAAATCTCTGTTCATAGACCCAGAGTCACAGATGTAAATTTTCTATCTCTGCATTTTACACTGTTTTGAGTAAAACTGTTCTTGCTTATAAACTTATTTTTGCAAAACTAAGTCCAATGTATTTGTTATTATCTTTTTCCAAAGCCCTGAAAACTACAAACAAATGCCAAAGCTCTTGTAACGTGCCAAAAGCGAGAGACTGTAGACACATCTCCACCTACTTGTTTAGACAGTTCTGTCTGCTCCCGTAGCAAAACTAGGATTGGATTCTTATTCTAACAGACAGGATAAAGTAGTGGGAAAAACCTTTGGTTAATGTGGCTGTAGGTCTTAAAAATTTTTGACATGTATTTGCATCATCTTTGTCTTGTGACCAGGCCACGCAAAAAGTTCAGCTCCTTCACTCCAGAGGGGCTGGAGACATCACCCCACTAGAGAATGTTGTCATGGTGAGTGCTGGGCCATGCTTCTCTCCATTTTTGAGACTGGGAGATTGACCAGGAGAAACAGGTAGGAGGGAAGCAGGGGGGCTTGATGAGAGCTCCATTACCTGGATGAAGGTACAGATAGCTATGGCATGGCTTGTAGCAAGAAAGATTTGGGCAGCTGCAGGTCATGGTACAGGGATGGGCCAGAATCTGTGGGACCAAGGACTGGCACTGATGTTGCTTCAAGGAGTTCCAGATTTTCTGGAAGGACTGAATGAAACCCATCAGAAAGAACAGTATTGGTGCCTGGCAGTGTGATATTACATATGAAAACAAAGCAGAAGATGACAACAAGAACCACTGCATTAGTTCAGGACAATTTTGCCTGGGGGTTTTACAGAACAAACAGCACTAAGTGAACCTATCAAAGAGAGATTAAGTAATCATCTCTGATGGATGAAAGATGAACTCAAAACCAGGAGTGTTTAAACTAAAAAAAAAAAAATAAAAAAAAAAATAAATAAAACTTATATCCAGGAGTTCTGCTCCATTACTCAAAAGAAAACAAACTAGTGATTCGACAATGCAGCTAAATGAGTTCAGGTCTGAGATATGTAGTTTCCTCTAGGGCAGACAATGATTCTTAATATATGCATCAGAGGGCTGCAAAAGGATGGAGATGCACATGTTTTTGTGAAAGATTAAATGTTATCCAGAGCTGATTTATCTACTGGTGGATTTGTTAAAAGCATGAACTGTTTCTCAGGCAGCGTGTTACCAAAATTTTCTGTATGAAGGGTCTTCTTTTTAAGTATTGCTTTGGATTTTACCAAAGGGAAGCTCCATTGCATTGTAAATAATAAATAAATGCAGAAAGTAAAAGGGCAACACTATTTCTTCTAGGTTTTGGAGAATTAATTGGATACTAATAATAAATATGCTAACAGATTCCTCTGCCAAATTCTTCTCCATTTTACTTCTTTTCATCTGCTTTCGTCTTTTTCATTTCTCCATACTCTTTTTGTCAGACTCTGTCTTCTTTTGCTGACCTTGCTTTCAGCTTCCTAATCTAATTCCTTTGCATTCTTAGCTGACATTCTATAATACTCATTTCCTCAGTCTTCCTCAACTCTTCCTTACCCATTTCAGTGTATCAAGAGTCTCCATTTTGACTTGCTTTGTTTCAGATTTTTTTCCCTCTCCCGTTTCTTCTGTGCTGAAGAAGCTGCCTGTGAGTTACTCTTCTGGAGTTCTTTCAGGGTTGACCTGGCAAAGCATCCATTTCCTGTTTAAGTGGAACGAAGGCCTTCTGTGTGCCTATGTGTCTGTTTTTCTGCCTGTGGTCTTGCAGAGCAAATGGCAACTGTCCAGAAATGTTCCTTCTCCATGGTTTGGTGGAGGACTGACTCTGCACTCCCCATAGCTGATGCTGCTGTGAACTAAAGTAGCTGCAAACCTTCCGTTAAGTGTGGTGCTTGCTTCCTGTGACTCCTTCCAGGCAGCAGAAGGCAAACACTGCCAGAAGTTTAAAAGGAGGAATAGGGGCACTATTAAAGTGAGAGAAAGGTGAGACGTATAATGAGAGAAGGGAAATTTTTGGTAGCATTTCAGAGCTCAAATTCTCGCTACCAAAACACAGAACTGGTGTCTAGGCCTTCATGTACTTTAATATATTATTTGGGTGTCATATTTACAATATATAACTATTCTTTAGGATTCTTCAATTGAACTCACCGTTTCAGAAATTTACATAGACCATTTATAAGGAGAATAAGGTCTGCTTAAAATAGAAATTTTAGCTAGTGGAAGAATGAAGGCCCTAATTTCAAAGGATTTTTGATGAGCATAAGTTCAATTTCATCCCAGTACCTAAAAATCACACAACAGAATGCAACTTTTCTAAAGGAACTTTCCATTTTTACATGACTTGCTCCGCAGCTAACTTGACAACTATAATCAGCATGTCTTCTCAAAGATCCATACTAAATTTCTGCCTGAGGAAAAATTTTAAAAACACAAAAAAAAATAAACCCCTCAAAGCATACAAAAGCAAATAATACCCACAGATTTCTGCTTATATGAGCAAGAACCAGGAAGAATGGGCTTGGAAACTCCTATAGAAAAAGGGGGTTCCCCCACTGTGTGACTCTCTTGGCACTGTAAATATGAAGCTGCTGTCTCACAGATAATCCCCTCCTTTCAGTCTTCCCTGTCCATCTTTTGCCTCTCTACTTTACCGTACCATATCCATGTCTTCTCTCGTTCCTGCTCTTGCTCCTTGTCATCTACACTTTCTGAGCTGAAATTATATTTCTTTTTTCTAAAATTTAGAAAAGGTAATTTTATTGGGCTGGGTCAAGTTTTCCTCACACACCGATTTGTGTGTGTATTTGTGTCTGTGTGCACACCCCAGGTCAGAGGCAGGCAACAGCAGTAGCATCGGCTGTATTCAGGGGTTACTGCCTCTCTCTTCAAGCTGTCCAGATCCTGGAAAAGCTGGTAGGTAGGAATGTCTTTTCCACAACTGCAGCACAGTCTGGTTGTAAACTATGCTTGATCCTACCTAGAGCTAAGCTTTTGTTGTGATTGCTGTTTCATTTTTTTTCTCCCAAAAGGAGAAGGGAATGCTGTGCCAGCGTCAAGAGAGGTTATTTGAGGCATGGTTAGAGCTGGGGTTTAAGCTGCAAGTTTTTTACAGAACTCTGTCTTGGGAACCTGTTGTGCAGATGACTAAAAATATAGATGACTTACCTAGTTAATAGGCCAGTATTGGATGTTAGGGTTCTTAGAAAAGTGTGAATTTAGATTGCATCTCCAGCCTCAGAAGATAATAAAAATTAAGGATCTATATGCTATGCAAAACACAAATATTGGTTTGTGAAAGTTTTGTGTATCCTTGTTTTATAAATCAGGAAGAAATTACCTGGGAAGGGTAAATAGTAAAGTCACTGTTACCACTGACCAATGGAGTTTTAGTATCTTTCAAGGCAAGCAACATTTTGATATAATATATATATAACACTGTAATACCAATCAACTTCAGAAAGACCATCTTTATGAATTGCAACTCTTCAATGCTTGCAGAACACATATATTCAACTCAAGGAGCAAAATGTGCTTTTATGTATGTAGTTCCTTACAACATTAGTGTTGATTTGAAAAGCTAGGTTGCTCTGAATGAACACAACAAACAAATCCAATTAAACAAAAATTTCAGAGAAAATGAGGATAAATTGACTAAAAAGATATATTAAAACTGAAGATATGTTAAAAGGCATACAAATGGACAAAGAGACATTTCTTGCTAAGATATCAGTGAAGACTTGTCACTGCCTTGCAATATGATTGAATGGATGACAGAAGAGCACGTCATAAGGCAAGGAAAACATCACACTTCAATTTGTATCTTTGCCTGTGGAATTAAGGAAATCATCTATTTTAAAGTTTGATAGAGAGTTGTATGCTTTGAACTTAAAATAAGAAATATAGCCCCATGATTTTATCAAGGAAATTGAATTAAAAAATACTGAAATATGGATTTGAAAGGTTCGAAATAATAATTGCTGGACAAACTCTAATTAGATTTCCTCCTTTTCTAGGCTTTGTCTAAATTTATTAATATTTCTTACAGGGAGAAATGGTGGTTTTTAAAGTGCTATCAGCCTGTAGCAGAAAGTTATGCTTGAAGCAAAGCAAATCATAGACTCAGCAAGTTTTAAAATGTTTTATTATAAAGGATAGGAAACAAAATCCACATTTTTTTCAAACCCAGATAAATAAACAGTAAATATCATGCTTTTAATTTTAAATGTGTTTTGTCTTTCACAATAGGATCTGCAAAAATGGCATTCTTAACCTGGAGACCTGCAAAAATATATCTTCGGAGAATATGGTGGAAAACAGACCACGTATTTGCACATGAATGAAGACCTTCTAAAAAAAAACTACTGAAAACTGGGACAAAACAGCTCCGTGAGAAAGTGCTGAGTGAAGAGTAGTTTGGTAACTTATTCAGCAGAAATCTTCAAAT
The DNA here is from genome assembly GCA_035583185.1 of Anabacerthia variegaticeps. Classification (NCBI taxonomy): domain Eukaryota; kingdom Metazoa; phylum Chordata; class Aves; order Passeriformes; family Furnariidae; genus Anabacerthia; species Anabacerthia variegaticeps. Next base: position 132,700,108 of record JAWWEW010000078.1, read on the forward strand.
TAACCCTTAGTCAAGATTATTTCAAATATATATATAAATATATACAACTACACACACAAAAAAAAAAAAAAAACAAACCAAAAGATCTTCCCTCTTGAAACCAAGCAAACATCAAATTACAATAAAACTAGAGAATCCCATGGGGCTTTGTGGGTTTTAAGATGGGATATTTGAAAAAAATCCAAGGTTTTTTTTCTATATTCCATAGAAATAAACTACTAAAGAAAAAATAAAAAAGGTGAAAAAAAATAACAAAGAAATGCCCCAGTTACTCTTCTATCATCATCCTTTAAAAAAGATCTCATGATCTTTGCTGTGCCTGATCTCGGGAACAGTTTAATGAATGAAACAAAGCAGAAAACAGACAAGCAAACACCTCACCACATGCAGATTTTGCACGTCATGTTGGTCCCAATTTCATTCATGAGAATATTACTTTTGATTTCAGTGGGAACAGGGTAAACTTTTTCATTTCATATCTAGCAGAAGTAGAGTGACTGCAAGCTGCTTTCCCCAATGGACTTTCTTCATGTGACTAAATCACAAAGGACTGTAAATAAAACGATATGTCTCTATACCCTCATAGGGCACCCAGCTACGCTGTTGTCCATTATTAAAAAAATTTTATCTTTTCTGATAGTCCCACACTTCTGTGGCATTTTGTTAGAACAAAATTACTTGTTAGCAACCTGCAAGCAGTCATCTAAAACTTTTTTACTATTTATATCCTTTTGAGGCTTTTCACCCTTTGCGTAGGGTCAAGGCTGCCTGTACAAATTAAATGACTTTTACAGGAAATATAAACATGCTATTTACAAGTTCACAAATCTTTATTTTTTATACAGTTCTGATGAGTATTTTTTATATTTGTAGCCTAAGCATTGTGTAGAACTGGCATGCTTCTGATAGTCACAAAAAATGTAGTAAAAAAGTAAAATAATTAAGGATAAATTGCACACATGCAAGGACACTGTAAAATGAATCCATTGCCTTAAGCTATGCATTTATGTAATTTTTATATACCCTAACAGTTTGCCTTCCTGTGTACTTTTGATGGAAAAATTCCATGCAAAATCCCATATTTTCTTTAGGATAATATTTCACATTCTTTAAACCTTTCATTAATTATTCTACATGACATTCAGACTGCCTTTAATGAAAGAAAGGAAAAACCTCAAAACACAGCTACTTTTGTTATCACACTATAAATCCTAGCTCAGGGATTATGCCAATTATCTGATTTACCTCTACAGAGCAACTGAAGAATTTATGCTTATTATCCTTATAGTTATTCATATGTTTGACTCAGTTTATTTATGAGAAACATGTCCTTAAAGGATTTAATGAAAAATAATATTCCCACAAATAATTTGACTCTGAGATTAATAGAAATCCATCCACTATTCAAATTCAGTTCATTTAAGAAAAACAATATTCGGAGTGGTCACCTCTAGTGCTTGAAGATGAGTTTTAATAAAGGTGTCTCTGTAATCCATTTCACGAGTATAATGTTGGCATTTCACTGCTGAATAACGTTCTACTCAATAGGCCATGGCTGATATGTTTCAGTTCTTCAACTTTTGATGCTGAATTTTAAAAAAACCAAAAAACAAAAACACAAAACCAAAAACAAAATTCCGAAAAACCCCATCCACTGACAAGCACCAAGTTAGGGCTGAATATCCAAATCCAGTTCTTTGGAAAACCTTTTCAGCCATCTCCTTTTAAACCAACCCTGCCCCAGTCATCAGAACATGGGGTGACTCTCAGGAAGTATTTGCAGGTTATTGAGTAATAACAAAGTGACTTTGCATCATCCCTACAAGTTGCTTTCAAGAAGCCCTTCTTCTTTTACCTTCAAATTGTGAAAGTGTTGCTTTTGAGGGCAGTGCCATCCTGACTTGTTCTGGGATCCATTGCTGAATACCTTTAAAAGTCCAAGGGCCGGATCATCATGGTGGTGGAGCGCAAGGAGTAGCTGGGGCCTTTGAAATAATGCCACTTGATGCCATTGAGCTTTCCATGGTTTTGTCCAGCTGTGTAGAACATCCCATTGAGATTGGAGGGGCCACAGGCATCAAACCACCACCCTGAAACCATTGAGACAAAAAAATTAAACTGCAACTGCACTAAGGATTTTTATTTTATATTTGTTTGATAGGTTTAGCTGATTATCAGTTTCTGCTAAATAGCTAATAAATAGTCCTGGTTTGGGATGTGTGTTATTTTCATATTTTCCTCTTTTTTGCTCTTTTGCATTATTCTGTAGCCAGCAGTGTTGGAGAATGCACACTTGTATTTACAGAATTGCAAAACCAATTACCTACCAACTCATTCTAGTTTTATATGCACTATGTGAAGTAAAAGCAATAACATCAAAGATAAACTGCTTTGCATATTTTGACAGCATTGCAGTTTTCGTTTAAACCTCAGAAAAAAAGCTATAATTTAAAAGTATTTTGCACAATTTCACTGGTTATTTTGAGTATAAGCATGAATCGATTTTATTTACCGGTCCTTTTCTGTTGCTTTAACTGTGATTGTTCAAAGTCTTGGTTGCTTTTGCTCCCAGGTTAGATCTTTTTAGCAATTGGTTTATTACAATCATGTTGCTGTCCTGTTATAGTAACTACAATATTGTAGTAATAGATAATTAGCATCCAAAATAGTGTACAAGGAGAGAGGTAGACTTTAATGATAAGTTTATAAATAAGATAAAACAAAAGACTTGAAAGACTAAGCAAAGAAGACAATCATAACACTGTAGTTTGCTGACATTCAGAATACTGGTGTGCATGAGTAGTTGATACAGCTGATTACCCAAGTGTGCATACGTCTAGGTGAGAGTATGGCCCACTTCAATCAAGGTATATTCATTGCATGTACAGTTTGGGCCAGAAAAATGACATTCAATTCTTAATCTTTGGATTTTGAATGTGAAAACCTATATTAAATCTTTAGCCTTCTAATCTTGATCTTGAAAAGTACCGAATGCTCATTACCTGTGAACAGGTAGACAAAAATTCCTAGCTACCAGACTAACACTGATAACAAAAATATATTAATACTCTTAATGATTTTCAAAGTTGGGCTTAGAAAATTGCCAACTGCCTTTTCTGCCCCTACCCTCCCTGCTTCCTACTCGTTAGGCCTGTGAACTCTGTGAAATTGTATATATTTTATTCTACCAGAAAGTCAGGGCAAGAAATGCCTTGCCCAGATGTTTGTGATTCCAGTTCACTGTTCCAACAGCTATATTGTAAGACTGTTCTGAAAAGTGAAGTAAGACAAATTTAGAATAAACCCCCAGAACTTTACTTTAGGAGAGCAAACTAACAATCTGGTCTACAGAACTGCCCTGTGAACAGTTGCGTTGGCATGACTGAAGGAGTAGTAAACTCAGAAGTTAGGATAAAAGAGAAGTGTAACAGCTCTGGAATATTTGTGACTGCATGTAGAAAATTCAAACTTGCTAGAAGTCCAGGTTTACTTTCAAAGTGTATGCAAAAGAAAAGGAATCTCACCTTCAGACTTCTCCAGTGAAGATATGCATATACCAGCTGAGAAAATTAAGTCAGTGGTGAAAAAAAGTGTGAATCTTCAGATCTATTTTAAACTGTTGCTTTAAGATGATATTAATCAGTGAACTCTCTTGTCTCTCTCTCCAAGATATTTTCTTGTTAAGGTGAATTTTAGATTGTTATGGGAGCTAGAGTTTTAAGAAAAACTCCAAATAACATGAAACTTGGCAACACCAAGAATACAGAACCCAAACTGACAAAGATAAACTAGGTGACATGCTGACTCCACTGAAAGTAGTGGGCGTTTTGTTGGATATCTTGATGGGAATAGAATCTTCTCTCCAACACCTTTCAGATCATCTATGTAATGTAAAAGAAAGATGCTTAGTTCAGACTGAGAAAGGCAGAATCAATTCCCAGACTGCAAAGAGCTAATATTCCCAATGTCAAAAATGTATTAACCTTAGTGGATAGGAGCTCTATTTATCATAAAAATCTCTGTTGAGGCTTTTTTTTGTCATAGTAAGACCCTTGGTTTTGTGAATCTTTAGCACAGGTTTTATGCATCTTTCCATGTAGTATGATTGTACTGAGCATGTCATGCATGGAGGCAAGTAAGATCATCAAGATCAGGTGGTGAGTTTTGCTTTTGGTAGTTAAATGCCAGTTTATTTAAAAAAGGTTACTTCAGTCTTCACATTACAGCATTGTAATCCCCTCAGGACCCCTTGTAAACAATTTTCCAACACTAGTAGCGATAGTAGCAAACTGATCATCTAGTAAATAGCTACTGAATTCTGCAGGTGTCACTGTAGAATAGAATGCAGAATTTTCACTTTTCATTGTTTTCCACTCTGACTTGTGGAAGTGGAATTAAACTGTGAGAAGTTTTTTTTAGACAATGTGCACTGTCCTAAGGAATCATCTGGTTCCATCAGTTGTTAGCATTTTATCTACCTGTAAGGAATGCATTATATGAAAGTATTTTAAACTATGACTTATTACTACTGATATGATATTGATCATGTTTAGCCTTCAGATCCAGTGCTTACTCTGTCCTTTGTATTCACATCCGTATAATTCATGTTTCTAGTCTTCTGTTTCCTTAGATTTTGGAAAATACTTATGGTTTGTCTTTTTTTTTTTTTTTTTTTTTCAGAAGTAACACTTCATAAAGAAATCTTGAGGGAAGAATTCATGCCAGATAAATTCTGACAATCTTCTATTTTGGTACAGTTGACCTTCTTTTGATTACAATGTAATACTTACGGGGGCAATAACCAAAGAAAGGGAAAGCTGTACAGCTGATGTTTTACTGTAACCAGAGTATAATCTTGTAGAAACTTTAGACAAAGTTAAACAGAGAAATCCTAATCCTCATTCCTCAAAGCTGGAACTCAGATGCAGCTGGGTTCTGTTTATAGTGTTGGGATGAAGAGATGACAAGCTGAGTTAGTTACCATTTCATCTTAAAGGAACAGGAATAGATGCATAAATGGCCTTTTTGTGGTGAAGGTTTTCAGTGATGCCTTACTAAATCTATGTAGAAAAATGGAACGAGCTGAAGAAACACATAATTTTATAAAAGTTTTGTGAAGACTTGCTCAAATCTCTTATCATAGATACACACTAGATACACACTTCTTTCAAAGCGTACTTTTAATGACCATATTTTTTCCCCTACTATACTGTTCTTCCTAGTGAGAATGTTTGGGGGTTTTTTGTTTGTTTGTTTTGTATTTTGAAAGTAAGGTGGGTTGTTTTGTTATATTTTCTAGTGTGTGTCTGACTGCTTCCAGTAAAATAAAATAAAACAGGAAACCAATTTATTTTAGTGATTCTATGTTGTTTCAAACCTGGCAAGACATCTAGAAAGTCTTTTTGTCTCTTTGTCAAACTGTTTTAGGGATCAGAAGTTTAACTTCTCACCTGAAGCAAGATAAATACCTGTGTGAACAGCTCAGACTGAAGCCAATGCCAGACAAAGAAAATCACCTTAAAACTGCTTCACTGTGATTTACCATAAGTCACTTTGCAGTGATTAAAAACAATTGCATAAACAATTTGGGCGCTCAGCTGACTGGTGGTATTCTGGAAGAATGGATGAGAATTTGGCCCACGAATCTGATCCAGAGATGTTAAGTGTTGTACTGGAAATCTATATGAAGTGTTTTGGACATCTACTCATTGCCTTGTTCTGGTGATAGTTTGATGCATTTTTAATGCTGTTTCTTGCAAAAATATGTATGTAACTAACTGGGGTACTCTTTGAATAAGGCTTGAAATTACATGCAGATCTATATTTAACCCTTTGCTCAGTTTACTGGCCTGGGATATTGAACCATTGAAGAAATTATTTGAATAAATATGATTTATCTTTAAAGTAAAACAAGTATGCTTAATTTAAATTTTCCAAGGTAAAAAAACAGGAGCTAAGACATTTAAATACCTTGAAAGTTTACAGAGGCTAAGAATCCAGCCCATAGATGTACTTTTGGAGCCATTCCCTAAAATTAACAATAAGATAAAATCAAGTAGCATAGGATGGCTCTTGAAAGGACAAGAAAGACATACACACAAAATGCTGTTCGTCCTTCTATATTATTCTCCAAGTATTTAATTTCTCATTCTGTGGAAGAGCGAGGAGATAAAGGAGGAGAGAGAATAATAGTTATGATACAGACCAAATAAAACTGACAACTAGTAAGATCACAGAGAGAAATGTGTGTTTTCCTTCCATTTTTATTTTCAGCCTTGACTATAACCATATCACAGTCTTGAGCTTCAGTTTATCTCAGCCTTTATTCCTGACATAAATGTATTCAGTTCACCTCATAGAGATAAGAGGCTCACCCAAACTGTCAAGATAGCTAGAAACCTGCCTGCAGATTTCATATCATTTATCATTAAAGAGCTCTCTGTGAGGTTGCCAAAACTAATAGAGTCTGATATCTTTTGGTTAAAAGAAAAAAAAAAAAAAAGAGGTCTTCTAAAACCTGTTATCATTGCTGCTTTCCTTAATTAGTCTTTGTCTGGTACAAAACTGATATATACTCATTAAAAAATGTTTAAGTATTTAACTCAATTTCTGATAGTTCACAACAAATGAGAGTAATTTCGAGAAGCAAAGAATAGTAGAGTGTTTGAGGAGAACTGTAGCTTGATTAAAGAACTGCAAATTACTCAGTGCTGTACAGCCTGTCTCCAAAGGACTATTACTCTGAGTTTTTTTCAAAAGAACATACTCATCTCTCTCCAAAGACTAGTTACATCTTCTTTTACTCTGCAGTGATTTCCTATATTTGTGATTTCCTCAGCCTTTGGTAATTCTCCCCTTCTTCTTTGTTCATTTCATTTGCTGCCACTATATTTGAATCTGTGGGTTTGCAGTGGATTTACAGGACTGTTGCAGTGATACATGTGAACCTTGTGGAACAGTCGTTCAGCAGCAGACTGACCTTAGCAGGGCATTGACCTGCCATAGCAGTCAGGGCAAGAAAATAAACAAACCACTCTTCTCCCAGAACTAACCGTCTGGGAGAAGAGGTATTTCCAGGCAGCTCAGATACATGAATGAGTCTGCACTTCAGCACAGACACAACTCACACTCAGGAACTTCTCACTAGACTCTGGCCTGCCCTGGAAGTAACACGCTATGATTTAGCGTTGTCTCTAAAGGGAAAGATCAACACTTTCAATTAAAATAAACTATTGATTTCTTATCCACTATCTCCAGAACTATCTGATTAGCTTCTAATTTTTATAGAAACAGAAATGTAGTGTCTGAGCACCTATGTACTGGAAGAAGTTTCCCACGATGTCTTTTAATAAGATATCACTAGAGGAAATTAGGGAAATTTGAAAAATTGTCTCCTTAAAGACTTTCCCAACTGGGTCATTTCCAATTGGCAAAAGAGAATGAGGAGCTAGGTTGTGCATTTGATATAAATTCTCAGTGATGGAAACCCATCTACTCTTAGCAGATGATAGTTTTAGAGGTTCATATATGCGTGAGCTGGATTCAATCAGAGTGCCAGTAACCACAAATAATACTGGCTTAACAGTCTGATCCAAAATACTGAAAAATTTACATGCTATGGGATTTTTTCCAGGAAAGTTAGAAATCACTGAGAGACTGTCTCCAAAGAAGATCAGATGCGGAGATAAAAAATGGCCCTTCTTGGTCATACAGTCAATGAACCAAAGAATCCGAATTTATGCTTTCTGCTACAAAGTGATATTCTAGAGATAAAAATGAACTTGCTCATATAGGAACTAGAGATAAGGACCATTTTCCAGAGAAAGTTCTCACTCTTGGGCTAGAACTTCAAGTGTCTGTATGGGTAGATAATCTCAGATATTCCTTCTCTGCACTCGAAGGAACAAATCTCAGTCGTACATACTATACTTGCTGGCAGTCACATTGGGTTGGTGCATTAAACTGTGCCAGTATACCTTGTCTGTGCTCATCCCCACCTCAACTCTCTTTCCTTCTGCAGTTTGACTCAGGTCACTAAGGATTCCAGTTTAAATCTTGACTCAGGTCACTGAGGATACCAGTTCAAATCTTACACGTTAAAACAGGTGGCTGCAGATCTAGTTTTTCAGAGGGGAGTGAATTAGTCACTACATTAACTGTGTATTTATGTATCATACTCATATAACACAGAGTTTAAACATTATAATTATTTCAATAACAGAATCACACCCCTAAGGGAAATGGTTAATATATTACGAGTCTAGACGCTGATTGTTTCAAAACTTTACCTTCTAATATCTAATTCCCTGCATTTTCTCTTTTCTGTTTCTGGGATTCTCCCACTTCTTACAAGCTTCTTTCTGCCTTCTTGTTTGGCTTCTTCTCTCTCATTTTAAATTTCTTGCCTAAACAACTACACTAACTTTTGCTTTCCCCTTTGCTTTCTGTCTGCGACAGCTTCAGTGCAGAAATATTCTGACTGCATCCTCTCCCCACTAATAGGAATCCTGAGTTATTGACACTACCATAATATACATATAGAAAAGAGTAGAAGTAATAATAATAAAAGAAATTTTCACTCAGAACTCTATCATCCATGAATAAAACTTCATCTATGGTTGCTTTAGGAGGATAGAGTAGATTCTTATCAGTGTATCACATATTTTCAGAGTTGTACTCACCTCCAGTCAACATGAGAGCACATTTACACATGCAGTTGTCATTGTCAGCATCTTTTGTACTGAATTCAGCACCGTGTAAGATCAGGCTACTCTGTTTTCCAGCAGTTCCACTGTGACCTTTCAAATAAAGTCTAAAACAGCAAGACAAAACAATCAGTGACACCAAAATAAAAAAGAAAAATAAGACATCCAGATCTTTTTCCACATCAGGCTTGCCCTTAGGAATCTCTTGTGTTTTGGCTCAATCTCTTTGTTGTTTCAGGTCTGAAATGGGGATATTTGGGGTTTTTCAATGTATCTGTAGTAACATATTGTCCTTGCCCCAAAAGAGAACTGAGCTCAAGCAGTCTGAACTGGGAAACGCAGCAAAATAGGGGGAGTGGGAGACAGGAGTGAGGAGAAATGTCCAGAGATCTGCAATACATTGTCTGGAATAACTGAGTACTTGAGAAGCTGGTCTCTTTACTGTGGCACAGAAACAGCACTCCCAGTTAACAGCAGTTGTGTTATTAATCCCTGGGCTCGAAAGAGGATTTTAGCAGTCTCAGAATTTTTAATTCCACCGTTTGCAGTACAAGCCAGCAACCCAGTTCTGCCAAAGCTGTCTCTGAGTGATGAATGGGGAATAACTTAGAGTTCAAGCCACAAAAGTCTTCATAATTTGCAATGCTAAATATCACATTTCTTAAGGAGCCTTGTCAACTAGTTGAAAACACAACCATGAGCTAGGAGTCTGAGCTCAGATGCCAGCAGCCAGACACTGAATGGAGTACCTCTGTCACAGCAAGGAAACACAGGGTAACTGGGCACATCTGACCTGAGCTCACAATTGCAGTGACATGTACAAGAAAATGCGGGA
>JAWWEW010000078.1:132709747-132844992 GCA_035583185.1 Anabacerthia variegaticeps
GATGAGAGGAGATGAGAGGAGAGGAGAGGAGAGGAGAGATTAAAGCAACAGTTGCCCTTGTCTCTACTTAAGGAGGTCTGTGAAACAGACATCACTCAGAGATGGATGCTCACTGAAAAAAAAACCTATTTCCTGTAAATAGCTGCCTACATTAGATATGTGATCAGTATGTTCTTGATTTTTTTTTTTTTTTTTCATAAAACATTACTGGGAAAGAAAGATATCCTTTGCCATAATAGCTTCATATGCAGGAAGGAAGAGACAGTACCTCAGTGAAGAAAAATGAAGCTACAATCCTGACGTCTCAGGAACAAACCCTAGCCACTGGACCAAACAAGAGTGGAAGACACATCCCTCACCTGTCCCATTGAGCCTCTGCAGTCAGGAATAAATGAGTGACAGAGGTAACCAAGAGTACGACTTTGTATATAGTGGAATAGACTTCTCTGAAGAGAAGATGAGAAACATCAGTTCTGTTCCTTTTAGGCTTATTGAAGAGGGGAAAACATATCTTTTAAATATCAAATGTAAAATGCACAAGGAGTCATGAGAGCAGAAGCAGGACTTAACTGTGTAAAGCAGGAGAGAAGTCTACTTTTCTCTGTGATTTACAGCTGTGAGTGTTATCCCAGAAAATGCTTTCCCAAATTCTCCCACAGACACAGTGAAGGAGGAGAGCAGTTATGAGTCACTGACTGTTGCTGCCTCTTAGCTTGTTGTATTTTTATCCAAAAAAAAGTAAATGCCTTTACCAATTTCATTCATCCATTTATTCAGATGGAAGAGAGATGCTTTGCTGCAAAATGGTCAGAGTGTTAACAGCAGGAATAGAGAACAGCCCTTACCCATCCTAGCCTGCAGTTATAGTTAAGTCATTGGCTTTCTTCTGAAGTGAAGAGTCTGTCCCCCAGACAGAGATTTAAATAAAACCCAGTTCTCCCACAGAACTCTGGGGCTGGAATTCTGCTTATGAGAGCAAAGGCACCATATGGCAGGTTTCCTTAATCAAGTGCATGGCTGCTAGGTTTTGTTGCTTTAGTTTTGTTGGGGGTTTTTTGTTGGTGTTTTTTTGTTTGGTTGGTTGGTTTTTTTGGTCTTGCATACATCTGTGGATGGATATTAGGTATTAGGTCCAAACAAAGCCAATTGGATTAAACTTGTCATGGAAACTCATTACCGAAAAGCCTTTTCTGGATATCCAGGGAGATTACTGAGTTCTCTCAAAATGTGAAGACACCGAACCAACACTTGACAGCCCAGAGGGTCTAAGATCTAGACTTGCAATCTGACTTAAACCCCACTTAAATTTCAGCAAATTTCTTCCTGTGTCTACCTTCTCTATCTTTAAAAATGGAGAGAGTAGATGCTAAGCATAAACATTTTAAAATTAAAAACCAAATATTAAGAAAAGAGAACTGTCAGGACTATCTTTCAAAAATAGTTACACTGCCTACCTTAATTTGATTTTAATTTTGAATGTTACCTTACCGAGATTGATGATTACATACCTTTGGACTTAACCCTTGGAGCAAATTTTGTATGTAGATAAATACACACACATAAGCATATAGAAACGTTTAGATTAAATTCAAATACCGTGTATAGTCAAATATTTTGGATAACACAAAAATAGATAAGGCAAAGAGTGAGCCTCAATAAAAGAGTGGGAAAATCCTTAACAGTTTAACAAGGAACAACCTAGGAACAGAAATGCAGGAAGGTCATTACATTATACTATTGCCCACTATTCCATAGTGGAAATTAGAATATAATAACCATGTTACTCTATCAAAGGATGCTTGTTTTAGACAAGATTAATTTAAGATCTGTCTTTGCTTATGTTAATTTCTTTGTTTCATACAAGTGACATGTTGGAATAAATCCAAACTTCATTCATTGCACTTTTGCCTTGTTTTGAAAGCCACACCTAGTTTTTTTGCAGAACAAAATAAATTTCTCTGAGGTTGTGTTGATAGAAAAATTCCTTTGTCACATGATATCTATGATCTGATTTTAAATGGCCACACATCCTCAATATATGAGCAACACCGAAGCTGACAGAAGTCTCATAAAGTCAGTATAAAAAGCAAATGTTGTTTACTTAAATAAGAAAGACAAAGTTAGCCAGACCCTTTTATTAGCAATCAACACTATAAAACCCACTTAGTGCAATAAAAAAAAAAATAATTGTACAACCTAAGAAAACATAAAAAATAAATACACAATACTTGGTATTCCATGTTTTCCCCAAAGGGGTAGGGTATTAGGACTATTTACAAGCTCTTCACTTGCCCTGGTATTTTACAAACATCCCACTCATCACAGATTTAGATCTTGCCAGTTATGTTTGACTTTCTCTCAACACCATTTGTCTAGTAGGTCTCCAGTGACTTTAAAAGGATAAAGCTTAGCTTAACTCAGCTCTGTACTCTAGTAGGCTTATTGTATTGCAGCAGCACACAGATGAACCACAGGGTGAAACAGTAATTCTGTTTCTTTGGACTTTTCTGCCTGAACTGGCATTGCCCAACAGGAAAAAATGACACTGCAAAGTTGGAACTACTTTACATCAAAATCAGATCTCAATTAAAAACAAAAATTGGCCCTGAAGAAACCAGTTCTTCTTGTTCTGAGCTTCAGTCCAAACTAGCCTGACTTGAGATACCATGTCTGCATAACACCAGGGTAATTGATGAACCTATTAGCCCCTGGGAGCAGTAGAAATCTTACTGCTTGGACTTTAATTTTTGGTATTCTCAGATTCAGATTGGTAGCACTGACCTTTTGAAATAAACTCTGAATAATTACCAGGTCATATTTTCCTTTCCTTAGAAAAGATAGCAATTCAAGGTTGAGTTCCTCTTGGAACTCTTTCCATGAAGGAGACAAAGGAAAGGAAGTTTAGAATAAAAAGCAACTCATTCCAACTAAAATTCAAAAAACCATTTCAAGACTACATCTCCAGTCTTTCCATTTGCTCATAGACAGGAAATTCCGAAGATCACAGACAGAAGGCTGCTCAGATTTACACAATAAGCAGGAAAAGTAAATACTTGCTCATATAAATAAGAACAACTCTTTCTGTATATAGTGGAATTAAAAAAGAAATAAGCAATAGCAAGTACATTATGAGTAAATAGGAGTAAGAGAAATAGTGCATTTGTATATTAAGTTTTGAGAACTTCTGATAACATCTTTATTAAATTCTAAAATCAGTATGAGGAACAGAGGAGCCGATAGCATTCACTTAGAAACTAGCAACTTTCTTAGTCGATGTGCTTAAGAGGAAACAGCGCGCTTTAAAAAATAGGGCAACTGTTACCTCGTATCTAGCATGGAGGTTAGAAATGCCCTCTGCATTTTATTCTTGTGATATTATACCAATGGCAGCTCAGGATTTCACTTTCTTCACCACTTGGTGAGGAAAAATGCTCTAAAGCATGTGTTAAGAGTTCCTACTCCGTGACACAACTTGACTATCTGCAGTCCCTTGAAACAAAAGTAAGGTGTAATGTGTGAAAATATTAGATCAAAAGTATTACAGAAACAGCTGCAGGACAGCCTGAAAAACCATTTCAAATTTACACCAGAAATTTCTCCTTTTGAAGTGATTAGATGACCTGAAATTCTTTTAAATATATACAGCTGTTTTCACATCATGTTTAAAGAGATTAACAGATAAACATGGGATAATTCTAAATAAATTACGAAAAAAACTTGTACAGTTCTGAAACATGCAGCTATGAAAATTGCGACATACAGAATGAGATATAAAAAAACCCTAAGAAATAAATGCAGTCATTAAACTATGTGAAAAAGTTGTGTGCTAAATCTCATTAAAATTGTAGGAAATAATTTCTGATGCAATGTTTACATATCTTTTTAGAATTTCTATTTTTTTTTCTTTTACTAGAACTTGTGAGATGCTTGTAAGTCTCCCAGAATTTAATTTTACCTACTTTTTTCTCTAATTTCTTTTTTCTGTTAGTCATTAGTGTTCACCCAATCCTTTATTTAAAGCAGACCCTTAATGCAACAGTTAAGAAGTCATATGCAGCTGTGTTGGTGAGTAATACTTATTGTGTCTGTAAACAAATAGAAAATATACTGCCTTACTGCAAACATTAACGACCATCATTAAGAGATTTAGAGAACCATCTCAACTACCTCAGTGTGCACAGTCTTGAATATCTTATGAGTTAAGATCCAATCTCATCATTGCCATGGTACTAAAAATTTGAGCAGAGATCTCCATGACTGGAATTCATGAACATGAGCAATGGCCTAATATTCTTAACCATTAAACAGAGAGAAACAGAAATATTGATGTAGGCTTTAAAAGATTCAGCATAATGAATGGAAAGGGACACCTCAGAGCTTGCCTTTGGGAAATACTGTAGAGAGATATCTCCAAATTCCCACCTCCCTTCTGTCTCCCTCTGTAGGTTAACATATCCTCTCTCCCACCTACTCATTCCATGTGGCAGGAGGGGATCCTAAATTCTGATCCCTCCTCAAAGGAGGGCCCATTAATTTTGATGAAAATGGTCATGGAATGAAATGGATGCATAGGGATCAGAACGCTATGCCCAGAATTTTTTTTTCTGAACTCTCTCTTCACTGAGTTTCTCTGTTTTTCCTAACTTCAATAGGAACAAAGGACATGTACATCTCAGCCGTTCTCCTAACCTCCTGGCCAGCACTTACTCCTGGTGTGTGGGAATACACCTACACAGACTAGAGTGGACAAATATAAGCTCACACTGACTGTCCTCCATGTCAGGAATGTGAAAGGCATCTTTATTTTTAAACCCCATGTGACTGCCATTTTTTAGTCTTCTAGTTTGGAAATGTTTGAGATTGAGAAAGGATTTAACTTCCATTTTTCATCTGGTTCACACTTGCATCTAAATTTCAGACAGCTTCAGTTTCTGAAATAAAATCCACTCCTAAAGGTGTTGAATTTTGTAGAGTTTTATGAATTATTGTGTTAGTCCAGTAATTCTATTTATAATGAAATGTAAATTTAGGAGATTAAGTCCCTTTAGAAACCAAAGCCCAGTGGACTGCAACCATTTAGGAGGACCCAGTCCTCAGGATACTCTGAATTCTGGGCATTAATTGTAATAATACGAAATAAGAAGCAAAACAAAATAAAAGAACCTAAAATACTCTCAACAACAGATAGCAGAATAATTTTAGGAGGTTTTTTTTTTTTTTCTTCTCAAATAGGTTTTGCTTAATTAGTTAGGAATAAAAAAATCTTTTTTTAATCAATTAATAAAACATAATGTCTACATTAAATATTGCTAGCTCCTAATAAAGTTTCCCAATTAGTCTTTTCCTGAACATATTGCAAAATCACATGGAGTCTCAATAGTAACAGTTGTCCGTGAATAACAAAAACACCTCTGTAGTAAAGACATCTTCCAAATATTTCATGATAGATAATGTGTTGTGAACAAGAGAAAAAAATCTAAATAATCACTCCAGAGAAAAACTGCTGTCGCTGAGGTTGAAACTAAAATATCTGCCAAAATCCTGTTAAATGTGGAACTAAATATAATGTGATAACTATCTGGGAGTCCTAACCCTGGTATTCAACTTTTTCATCATTTAATACTCCCACTAAAGGACAAAAGGAAGCATCCCTTGTGTGTGCTAAATTATAGAATCAGTGGAAAGAGCATCTCCTTGCTGGAGTGAGAACATGAGCCATCTGTGCTAATCAGGGAGATCCCTGTTAGTTTGAACTGTGTAGAAGGCGTCATAGTTGGTGCTTTTGTCCAGATTACAGCTAGATGACCTGAACACACATTTGGATCTTTTTTCTTTGTTAGGAAATAAAGCTGCTTCTCAAACATAACATTTTTTTTTCCTTTTTTTTTTTTTTTTGGGGGGGGGTAGGGGGAAATATTTAGATTTCATTAGAGCAGGGAATANNNNAGATTGAGATGTCATTAGAGCAGGGAATACTCTCCTTATAAAAACAAACAAAATTGAATCAAACCCCAATTTTTTTATCATAAATCAAGATTTAACTAACAAACATGAATGTAACACCAGATAAGGTAAATAATCACTAGAAGTAAACTCAAAGCCACTAAAAGACTGGAAAATACTTTGAAGAAATTGAAGAAACTAAACAGGATGGAAGATGACAAAAACTGAATCACCACTACTTACAAATTTTTGAACTGTTTCTAACTCATTTAACCAAGTTGTAAGAAAAATTTACCTCCTTTATCACTGTCTGTCTTTGAATGAGTGACCGATGTAACAGTACCAAAGAGAAGAAGAAAAGGAATGTCACAGTTGCTGTTTAACCATAAAAACCTAACAGTGTCAAAATTTTCCTTCTCATCTTTAGTCTAGACTTGAGAAATAGTGTACATAGTAAATTCATGGACTCTTTATTTAACTTTACTATATTCCTAATAGAGTTTGCAACTGCAAACAGTAGGCACGATGGTTCTGCAAACTGTTGAAAACCTGAATAATGCAGTAAGTATCTCTGACAACTTGAACAGATTTTTAATTTGATTCTTAATATTCTTGCTGCCCACACATGAAAATAATTTCCTCACACACTTCCTTTAGAAAAGTGCAAACCAAAATGACCTCTGTATTTCTCCTCTGCTGTTTGTAGCAATGAGTCAGTGCTGTAACTATTAAGTCTGACATTACTGCAGCTCCTTGCCCATTCTCGTGTTGAGAAAAGTGAAATGTGCTAGCCAAGAAAATATCAATTCAATAAAACCAGAGTAAGAACATATATCCAGTTTTAAAGATAAAATCCTGATATAAAATACAGCAATAAATAGATACAATCAGTTTCCTTTAGAATTGTTTCAATGCAGACTGTCTATAGGACAACAAATGCTATATGGCAGACAAATCCTTCCCTGTGACTGCACACTGTTAACAGAAAAACTTGTTTATTTCTCTAAAACCTCATGCAAAGTTTAGCTTTTATTGGAACTGTACACCTGAAAGGTCAAAGGAGATGAATATGTTAATTTTTGGACAGAGAAGAAGCAAACAAGCCAGCCATGAATAAGAAACACATCTACATGTTACAGCAAAGTATTCAATAGTCTAGTGAGTCTGCATGTTGTACTGAATGCACGTTTATACAAATAGTACAACAAAGTTTCTTTTTCTACATTAAATTTGATTGATAATTGACTAAAGCACTGTACTCATTGGGAACAAATATATTGAGAAGGGATTATTAAAAGACATCAGGATTTACAGTCAAAGAATTTCTCCTACCATAAAGCAAATGGCCTGTCATCCCACTGTATGCAGACAAATGGTGCTTTGTCACAGTTTACAAAAAAATATTAAAAAATATGTTTATTCTGGACAGTGTACAAGCAAACATATGCTTCTACTACTTGAAATACATGCTACAGAAGCCGTGGAAACAGTCACTGTGGCAGCTTGAGCTGCTAGGTTTGTAGCTGATTTCAGTAACATAGTGGTGATGGAGAGGAAACATACGGTAAAACTGGGTTTTACTGCTAACAGGGACAGAAACATATTTAAGGCTACTATCACAATGATGTGTTGAACAGAAATAATTCCCTCTACTCTAATCTCTCATCAAACACAGCACAGAAGAGATACATTAATCTGCTACTACCATTTTCTGTTAAAACTATTTTTCAACACAATACTTATTAAAACAGTCACCCACCAATGTTTTTTCTCATGGAAACCTGAAATGAAACTTTTTAGTTATTCTATTTATTACATTTTTCATTAAATGAAAGTTAAAATCTTGCTACAGAAAAAGCCTTTCACTCGCTCACCAGTTATATAAATGCTAAGATTTCCTCTTACTACAGAAACTACCACTTTTGTCCTGATTCATTGCTCTGTAAAGCATTATATGTTAATTTACCAAGTACAGGGCTGCATTAATTTCAAGCTTGAAATAAGTGGAGATGATCAATGTTTTAGACAGACATAAACACTGAACATATCCTAAATGATAATGCAAATTGTTTTGATATCCTTGAAGATGGATGAGGTTCTTAAAAAGTAAAATACAAAATTAGAACTTATCTGAACCATTGCCCAGCACACAGGGAAAGCCAAGGCTAGAGAAATTTGGTTAACTTAAAATGTAACCTAAAATGAAAAAGTGTTTTTCTTCCTACTCAAATACACTTCCCGGATTTGGCTGAAGCCAACTACAGAAATGCCAAAATTGATTCTTCAGGGATTTTTCAGCACAGAACTACAGGGACTCTCCAGAGAAACTCATATTTTATAAGTTTTTAAGGCTAATAGAAGTAATCAAACCCTGCTTATCTTTCCAAAATTATTGAACCTTGTTATGTTTGTATATATTTATTTAAGAACCTGTTTTACAGACATTGAAACTAGGGTAAAAGTTCCGTGAATATTGATTTGAAAATTGATTAACCCTCTTTGAAAATTCAGTCAAAGAGGCCCACACAACTCAAGTAAAATTTAACTTAATAGCTTCTTCAAAAATATGCTTGGAAGTTCCAAAAGTCTCATAAATATTGTTTGTTGAAGTCCATGCAGATATATTATAATAATGCATTTCATAAATTCATGCTGTAGTTGTACTGTGGATGACATTAATTACCCACTGTCATCCACATAGGTTATATATTGTCCTAATTAACTGTTTTAGATAAAATGGAAGTGGAAAACTTCATGTGTCAGCATGCTGGTGGTGCTTACTTTTACCCTGATGGCTACTGTAGAGATAATGGAGTCTTGTTACCATGCAGTGTCATTGAAAACTACCATCTACCAGCCACAGTGAAATATTTATCACATGGTTCATTTAATTGAAAGTAATTAATCATAGGTAACCATAAAAGTTACAAATATCATAGATAGACTTATGTTAAAAAATTGATTAAATCTTAATGATATAAGTTGGCGTTTGGAAATTAATGTGTCTAAAAAATATATAATTGATGTGGTTTATGGGGAGAGATGTCAGGGTTTTGATTTGGGTTTCTTGTGGGGTTTTTGGTTGCTTTTCTTTTTCCTTTGTAAAGAGTGTGCTGTAATTATGACTGAAATTAGTTATATTTGTGCTCTAAGAAGGTTAAGTACCACAAGTCTATCTTAACTGTTGAATTATATTAATTAAAACTTCAATATGTTGCACATTACTGTTTTCAATTAGACACAAAGACCTGTGAAGATGACATTTAAATGTGTAATTTCCATTTAAAGAGGTACAAAAGAATATGTATATATGTACATGCTTAGTTCTATAGGTTCCATAGGGTTTATATTTGTCTTATTTCCTCTTATTTTATTTTTTAAATTAACAAGAAATAAAAGTAACTTTCAATGTTGACATAGTTTCTTATTTTACCTGGATACTGGACTCTCACTGTTTTCTTAACTGTGAAGGTTCAATCAAAGGCTTATACAGTTCTGCAGAGAACTGCAGTCTACTTGAAACAAGTCACTATCCCAATGACTCAGAGTACATTTCAGGGAAGAAACTGATGTCATAGTTTAATTGATATTGGCCTCTCCTTAATATTAGACTACTTCCCTAAAGTTCCACGGTTGTGATAACATCTCAGGTCACAGATCAGGCAGTGAGATAACTAAGTCTTAAGCACTCCTGCAGGAGAAACAGATCAAGAATAGTATATAGTGCCACAAAATACTGAGTTTTCTATGAGAGTAAATGGTAAGAATCAGATTAATGAGGAGCAGAAAAGTAAGAGCAAAACTAGGGGCTGGCACTGAGATTATGTCTTTAGATTCCAAAGATTTTGTGTAAGTCAAAATGAAACAATGTCCTTGAAATAACCTGTTCCAAAAATGTCACTGAGGCTGAAGTATCTCCTATAAGGAGTCAGCTCTTCTGATTCACTTTATGGAAATACTTGCATTTCTAGATAGTGAAAATAAGATGGTGTCCTGTTCAACTCATACCTGCTTCACACAGGCTTATATTGCTAGAAGTTGTGTGTAGAATCTAAGGCTGTTGGCTAAAACAATGAGAGACACACTAGCTAACAGAATTCCTGACCTGAAATATGAGTATGAAATTTGTTTTTATCAATTGAATGCTGAGGTGTAATGTAATCACTACTAAGAAATTATTTAAATACTGAATTGGACAAAATATCTAGATTGAGTAATATTTTTCTCCTATTTACCCTGGCACAATAGTTAATTGAAACTGTGTAAGGTATCTTTTAAGTATTATAAAATTATAGAAAAGTTTAAGTTGGAAAAGACCTTTAAGATCTTCAAATTCAATCATTAACCCAGCACTGTCAGGTCTACCAATAAATCATGTTCATAAGCGCCACAACTACGTCTTTTGAATATCTCCAGGGATGGTGACTCAACTGCTTCCCTGGGCAGCCTGTTCCAAGGCTTGACAACCCCTTCCATGATGAAACCTTTCCTAATATCCAATCTAATACTCCCCTGGTGCAGCTTGTGGCCATTTCCTCTTGTCACTTGTTACCTGGGAGAAGAGACCAATCCCCATCTGGCTACATCCTCTTTTCAGGTAATTGTAGAGAGCGACAAGGTCTCCCCTGAGACTCCTTTTCTCCAGGCTAAACAACTTCAGCTGCATCAGTCACTCTCCATGGGACTGGTGCTCCAGGCCGTTCATCAGCTCCATTGCCGTTCATTGGACATTCTGTAACAATCTATGGGGGTTTTGTTCCTTTGTTTTGTTTTTTTTTCTCCTTGTGAAGAGTTAGAATGTAAGGAAATGAACCATCAATGATAAAAGTGGAAATAGCCTGCCTTTAATTTTTCATCAATTTGACTTGATTATTTATACTTTATTCTGTGCTAGTAGTGTAATCTTCTTTTACAACTGTTCTCCTTTGGGCATTTGCAGATTCTGTTTTTGAATTTGTTCCAGTGTTAATGACCTAATGACCCTATCAAATCTTACTACAGCATTGCTATAATGTGAATGGAATGGAATGAGTTTGCAGCTGCCAACAGACTACAATTTAAAGATATAGCTTAATGAATAACACATTAAAATAAATATTTTGAGTTCTGCATGAGATTTTCAAGATTTATGTTAGGATTCATGTCAAGAGATGTGCAATTCCCACTGCATGAATCCCAGAAGAAAACGTAGGGATGTTTTGGGGTATATTATTTTCAAAGCAAAATATTAATCGGGATTTTCATTCATTTACTTGTGTTGGAACCTGTTCAGTCCTAGTGAATAAGCCCCTTTACAGTTTATGAATTTCTACTAATTAGATTAAAGGCCTTTATCTGGTGGCTTTGTAATCAGACTCATGACATCAGTAAACAGCAAGGGATGCTGAGGATTCACTTTGTGGAGATGACAGGAAATGCAATAATTTCCAAATTGGAAACAATATGAGGTAGTATTAATGGCAATGTAATTGTCATGATCTCTTTCTGACCCTAATGTTTTAAAATACTTCTTACAGTTTGATATCTTCTTGAAGAGTGTGCAATCATAATGTAACAGGTGAAATTTGACCCTTGATGAGAGCTCTGGTGGCCCTGCCTCAACAAAGTACTTATTATGTGCTTAAAATAAAGAAGATTGCCTAAGTACTTTGTTGAATGATGACCTAAGGATGCTTAAAAAAATTAAAAAAATAGAGAAGGGGAAAGAGAAGAAGAAAAAGGTGGGAAAGAGAAGAAGAAAAAGGTGGGAAAGAAAAGAAGAAAAAGGTGGGAAAGAGAAAGCCAAGGCTTCTCTTATTCATATAGGATCATTCACACCAGCTATATTGGGTTTTTTTGATTACAGGTTTATGATATTGAAAACATGATATAGAGCAAAAGTACTTATATATGCAAGCATGTCCCACCTTTAGCTGAAATAATATGCAACAGGTCTGGCTTGATCACTTTAGTGGCTATATTGTACAGTATGCTACACTCATTCTCTGCCCTCTGTCTGCATTATCACACAAAGGTTATAAGAGCAAGTATCTAGAAAACGGTAAAAAAATTTTAAGTGGCTGATGCACAGAGGGTTTCTGTGAAATGTTTACAGCTGTTTGAAAAATAAATATTGGCTTCACTGTTTGCTTGGTTTTCTTAATGCAAAATTAAGTTTAAAAAATGCCAAGATGAGTTATGTGGCATAAAGACCTTGGTAGAAAAATATAAACAGACTATTAAAACATATTTCAATTCCCTTGGCGTCATTTGTGGCTGATAAACAGTCATATATGAGTGAAAGGTTCACTGACTGTCACACATTTATGATCCAAGTTCTTTGCTGGTGCCACACTGACCAGGCTAACAGGGATCAGCATGTTTTACATGCTTTCCCCCCCAGTAAGAACCCAGGTCAAGACCTCATAAGAGCTGTGATTCACAGTAATGACTTCTTTGGTTCAAATGGCATGGAGATTGGTGCAAAGAGGTTTTACTTCAGTGCAACTGAATTATAATGCTGAATAAAAGAAAACAAAACAGTGCACATGCACTTGGTTCAAGTGTAGAGAGATATTCCAGCACTGATTTAAAATTGAAAACATTTCAGCCTCTAAGATCTGATGGAACAGAAAACTAGTTTCTTTTTCTAATTAGGCTTCTACTGTTATTGAGTGCCTCCTTCTTGCAGAATTTGCAGAGACCAACCATACAATAAAAACTACACTGCATCACAATAATTCTGTGCTCCAGTGTTCAAAGTTGTTATCTGTTTGTAGGTTTATGTAAAGTAGTAGCTCTTTAGACACGGTGTATACATCTGCTTTGTGGTCTAACTCATCTGCTGCATTGCTGCTGTGAACGAAACAATGAATAATATCACTTTTTATTGTCGTTACTTTAGAGAGAGTGACAGCAAAATCAAGTATATTTCCATTTGACAGGAAAACAAAAACAAACAAACAAACCCCCCCAAAAAAAAACAACACAAAAAGGGAACACAAAACTAAACCAACAAGAAATTCTCAAAGATTGATGCAATGAATGATTATGAAAACCTCCGGGATCATCTGTTTGCCAAACTCTCTCCAAGCCCCAGAAGAACACTTTTTGACTCAAGAAAGAAGTGAAGGTACAGAAAATACACCACTTTGCTGGTATGAACCTGAAACTACAGTGAATCAGTGCAAAAAGTGCTCTCAGGATCAGGCTCTAGAAATCTTGCCAATAGAGCTGTTAATGATAAAAGGAGGGGGAAAATGCCCTGGGATTGGTTGGCTGGGATGTTGGTAACAGACTTCAGAGACTATTAACAGTGTACATACTAGATTAAATAAGGGTCACTCTAAGAATTTCTGCAAGTGTTTTTCAGGCAGATGAAAGCTTGCTCTGTCAGTTCTCTAGGCAGACATGAGCTCATTCTGCCCACACTCCATCCTGGCTGGAAGCTGTACTGTTGCAGTAAGTGTGACACTGAACCTACTCAAGGGCAGGATACATTAGCTTGGGCTCGACTGACAGATCTACTGAGCTTCTGTTTAGCTCAGAGAGTGGGCAGAGAATCAGCAGCTATGGGGGCACAGACAGCACACATCTCTTTGTTACAAACTGTACAGAGGGAGCATTTAAGTGTCAATTTTTGGCTAGTAATGAAAACTGTGGACATTTCAGAAAACTCTCCAAGCAGCTTTATTTATTTATTTATTTATTTATTTTTAAATCTGGAAATATTTTCACTCATGCTAAATAAATTCGCCATAGTCTTGTAAACACTTACTGATCAAGTTCACTCTGATGAGGATGTTGGTCACCCACAGGAAGAATATAATTTCTCCGACTGAAATCAGAGACACATCTTGTTCTTTCTTTCCAAATTTCAGTCTTTTCTGGACCAGCATTTGGAATTGTCAGTTTCTTCAGGTAGGTTTGATCAAGGTTATGATATGAATAATATCATATCTCATATATGAATAATATGAGTAATAAATATTTTCAGTTGGACCTGAATTTGGATCTAGAAAATGTACTCCAACGCTTTCCAAGTTTCACAGACAGTAGCAAGGAGAATGATACAATCAGCAAATCTGAATTAAAGGAACTAATCCAATGCAGAAATATTTGGAGTTGTGACTTTTACTGAGAAAGTTTTTCCTTGTTCTGCATTTTACTTTTGCCTTAGTCTTTCAGTTTGCACCCTTAGACATATAGATGCATTATACTGTAATCCTAATTTGTCAGCATGTGAGTGATGAGAAAATATTAATGAAACTCTAAATGTTCACACTGTGATCTGTAAATGTTCAGTTTTGTTTTGTCTGACTATTCTACACACAATAGTTTTGACATTAAAAAATATTCCTTGTGGGTGGAAAATACCCAGAAGTGTTCAAGCTTCACAAGATCCTTTTATTCAGGAACACTTTCATGTCAAAGCCCAGTGGAGAAGAAGAAACAATGTTACTGGATTCTGTGCTGTATTCTACACTAATACAAACATCAGTAGGTTTAAGCTCTTTGTAAACGTTTTGACAGAAGCCAATGAAACTTAGCTCTTCTTGGTAAGAAGAGTGGGTAAAAGCGGAAGCTTTTACATTGGGACAGCGAAGTCCCTTCAGAGAAGGATTCTAAAAAATTCTTAAAAATACTTCTTTGACATTGTTAATGCACATACAGATGTAGCATAAAACAACAGAGGCTTAAAAGTGAAAAACACTGTGCAAGAAGATCAATAATGCAGATTTAAGAGAATAAAAACAAGATGAGAGTAGTCATTTTATATTGGAGAAGCAGTACTGGCCAATACCTTATTAAAGTCTGTGTAGCTTTCCCTTAGGGGCCACATCATGCTCTGTCTGTCCCTGTTAACTGGGCCATAGCTGATGAAATCTCTGCTGAGCTACAGTACGTAACAAGTAAGATCACTACCAAGTTTTCATAATTTTTCTGCCAATACTTACATGCATTAAAGAGTTCTCTCAGACTCATATACCTGTGCAGTAGCCCTCAGCAAGGATTTCACTGCCCTGTTCTTGTTCAGAAATATATTGTTCTCACACAAATCATTTTTTTTTTTTTTTTCTCTATGGATCTTCCTAGGTAGCAAGTGGTCAATCTACTAATGGCTGTTACGCTTCATTTTTTGTGTAAAAATTTCCTGATCTGAGTGACTACGCACCATGCAGGAGTTGTGGGTTTTATTGACTCAGTAAAAGAAAGGTTTAAAACCACAAAACTCCCTTCACAACAATGCCATAACCAGCAACATGTGTCCTGCTGAAAAAAAAAAAAAAAAAAAAAAATTGTTCAAGATTCACTGAGCCAGCCTCAAAGGGAGTACAAATATAAGTCTGTAGCAGAGAACTCACTGCTTCATAACATATTTGAATGATTTAATAAAAACCTATTTAATTCAAATGAGATGTGGAGCAGGGAGCATAATCCTAGAAATCCCTCTTCCACCTTACTGGCAAGTGACCTGGTACCTACTCATTCACTAAACAGAGAATTCTTCCTGTCACACCTTCATGACGAGCCTGTTCCCCTGCAGCACAGATTTCTTCTTTCTCCTGGGAAGCAGCAACTGTGGTCTGGATACCCTCTGGCAAATGAATGCATTAACCTTGGGTCTTTAATTTCTTCTCCAAGTAAGACAAGACATTGTCTGCTACCTTCAGGCTGTGGGCTGTGAATTGTCAGTGGATACAAATGGATGCCTTGCTATTTTCAGAATTTCCTAATGCTTAACTCTAGGCAGCTCTCTGCTCTGCATGTTGCCTGATTTGGCTTCTGTCTAAGGAGCTTATCTCTCCCCAGGCACGCACAGAGAATCGAGTGTCTCAGATAGGGTCCTACAGTCTGTTCCTAGGGCTCAACTGCTTTAATGTTAGCACTGAAAATCTTTATCTCACCTACCTGTAGGAAAACATGTCTGCTTTGTGATTAATCACTTAAACTCATTTAATCCAGGATGATGTTGTTACCAAATATTTTTTTCATTGCCTCAAGTAATCAGTAGTTTGAATTGGTGTTTATTTTATTGTAGATAATTTTTATGAGAAAAGAAGATACTTTTGTTCTTGCTCATATATTTTCCTTTTCTTAAAAAATGAATCTAGGAGTCTGGAGCAGTAGATAATGACATGCCCACTATGTTCCATAGTGATAACTGTGGTGGCACATATTGGAAAACAAGCTTCTCTCCAGATATGTGGTTGAAAACCCCTAAAATGCCAAAGGAAAGAAAAGTTTCTAGAGACATAAGAGCACAGCCAAATTTAATTATTGAGAGCTTCTTAGCAATAGCATATAAAAATGCTGGAGGGTGGTTTCTGCTGGCAAAGGAAACTGAATACATGGAGAAGAATTATCCAGTTTTGATGATGGAAATATATCAATTTGGAGAAAGTAGTAGAAAATTAACCAGTTGAGGGGAAAGGATAGAAAAAAATAAGACTGAAGATGTTAACAATTTGGAGACAGCTTGAAAGATCTAGTGATGAAAATAGATAACAAGTATCTACCTTTTTTTTGATGCATAAGAGGATACACAAAAATGCTTCGGCCATTGTTGCATCAAATAAATTCTGATTGTGACCTACACTAGAGGCTTGCTTTTGTCTTTGAAAACAGGACTTCTGTACAAGTACTTTTCTAAATTCTGAAGAATTTCTTACTGTTTGTGGAACACCTCCATGGATTTCCCTCCATATCCTAGATACCAGTACGTTAAGGAGTTCTAGCATTATTTGTGACCAAAGTGAAATGTTTTTAAACAGATATTGTCTGATAAATTTTATTATTTCTGAGCTGACCTTGCATATATTAATCATTTACAATATTCAGTATCATAATATAATAAAATCATAGTACCACAGAACAGTTTCTGTTAGAAGGGATCTTTAAAGGCCATCTGGTTCAAGCCCCTCCTAGTGAGTAGGGATACCTTTAACTAGATCAGGTTTCTCAGAGCACTGTCCCACCTGACTCTGAGTGTTTCCAGGGATGTGGCATCTACCACCACTTTGAGCAACCTGTTCTGGTATTTCACCACCCTCATTGTAAAAAATTTCTTCCTTATACGTAGTCTAAATCTACCCTCTTTCAGTTTAAAACCAATATCTTCTGTTCTATGGCACCTTGCTCTACTAAAAACTCTGTCCCCGTCTTTCTTATGAGATCCCTTTAAGTACTTTCGATGATTCCCTTTCTTGCCTCAGTCTCTGATTCTTACCCATACGCTTTCAGCTTGTTTGTGGCTGTTCTTCAGGAAAAACTATTCACAGTCTATCCATTTATTGATGTAGAGGGCAATGCCTCCGCTCTTCCTTCCTTGCCTGTCCCATCTGAACAGCCTGTAGTCACTGACAGCCACACTCTGGTCAGGGGACTCATCCCACCCAGTTTCAGTAACTAGTTCTTTGCTTTCTGACAGCATGGTGGCTTTGAACTCCTCCTGTGTGTTGGCCATGCTGCGGGCATTGGTGTGGAGGCTGTCAGCTGTGTTACCTTCTTAGAGGAATAACCCTTAATTCTTTTGAGGTATTTCACTGGCTCTCTCTTGGCTCCAATTTAGCTCAGGAGCCCCAGATTCCTCTTGGTAAGACTTCAACTGTACTACAATGTAGCCAGCATGTCTCACCGCATTTTCATTGCATCCCATTATAAAGAGGAAAACCCCTGTTCCCGCTTCAGGGTGTCACAGCTATTGTATATTGAACCAGAAATGAATTTTATGTAGCTAGAGGGTGGAAATGATTAGCTGTGGATGGCACAGTGCAGGCACTTCTGTGGATTGAGCTAAATTTTTTTAATCATAAATTCCATAACTATATTTACATCAACTTTCAGTCAGAGAAATTGTTATATTTTATTTTTGCTTACATTTGGAGATAGTGCATGGACTGCCAGTGAGTTTTAGTCACTGATATAATATAGCAACGCTGGCCTCAGTCCAGAAAGATCTCTGGTTAATGGGCACTGGATTGAATCCTTGCACTTTCAGTATTTAGAATTCATGGAATATTACTGGGCTGACAGTGTTGTTAAATAAAATAAAATAAAATTCTTTCAATGAGATATTTATATTTACATAGAGATACTAAATTATTTTTCCATATTATTCATTTTATACCATTTTTCAGTGAAAAACACAAAATATATTTTCAAATCATAGAAAGTATGCATACCACAATTATCACTCTGTCTGTTAATAGGATTTTACATGGATATTTCTTCCTAAATAGACTTGAAAATTGAATTTTAAGCTTCCAAAGAAAAGTGAATTACTAGAGGCTTAGATTTTTGTACCATGTCTATGTTTTTAGTTATTCTCTAGTTTTCATATTTGGCAAAAAAACGTATTGGGGTCTGGGAACAGGATTGGGTCTCTCTGTGTTTATTTTTTTTTGCTTTGCTACAGATTTCTTATGTGTCCCACAGTGTACTTTTTATTCCCCATTTGAGAACAGACTCTTTGAAGGTTTACTGTGATACAAATAACATAGCAGAAGTTAAGCAGATGGCTCAAAAAACTTACAAGTCAGGATGATTCCCAGTTTTAGCTAAAAAACTCAAGTGACACAAGAAGAAAACAAGCTATTTACAGCAAAGACATCACTGAGATTTTGTACACTGAGGAAGTGACAATGGCCTGTTTATGTTCTGCTTCTGAAACAGCAATATAATGTGGAATATGTTTTTTAATTAAAGATACATAAAGCCAGCTGTCCCCATAAAATTTGTACTCTCAAATAATACTTACTTTACTACCTATTGCAGCATTTCATTACTACATTTAAAAGACTGAACAAATAAATATATTTTTCTCTATTTTGCAGCAATATGAGGGGGGGTTGGTTTGTGTTTTTTGTTGTTATTTGTTTGCTTGCTTGTTTGTTTGTTTGTTTGTTTGTTTTGTAGTAAATTCCACCATTAGTTCAATAATGGCAATCGAATTACTCAATAGCCTCCACCTTAAGAAAAAAATAAATCAAATATTAACATTACATCAAGGCCTCTAGCACCAAACTAGACTACCTACCTAATTTGCCTAAGAAAAAAGAGAGAAATAATACTATTGTTGAAACTAAATATACAAACTTTTAATCAAATAAGCTAAAAGTCCAATACTGTACTTAGTGAACTAGAAAATCTCTGCTACCAATTCCCATAAAGTTTGATAATTGTTAGTTTACATTGAGCAACTGATTTGGTTTCCCAAAGCAAAGCTGAGAGAGACAACATTTTGGCGAGCTCGGAAACCATGATAGCTAGGTTTGTAGGAATCACAAGATCATGTCAGTAGTTTGAAATTATTTGAATAATTTCAATTACTATCTCTCCTGTTTGCAATAAATTTCATTGTTGCCTCTGAGGACTCATACACCTGATTATTCTCTATGTAATTTATTCTCCTGTAAACTTGTCTCTTGCATGTTCTGCTAATAATGTATCTATGACTCTTTCACTTTCTCATAAAATTTTGTAAAAACTTTCTCATGCTGGTTCTGATATAAAGTCCATTCTCCTTAATTTTAACCATCAAATGTTAGCCACCATCTTATATCCGTGATTCACTGATGGATGAAGGTTAAGTTAGGATGTTCTCTGTCCATCATCAGTTTCACCTATACCTAGATCAATAACAATGTCTTGCTCAGTTGAGCAACACATTCTCATAATTTAATCATATTTCTCTATGGATAGAACCAAGGTCAGTGAGTCATTGCAGCAACAGAAAACTTTTCTAAATCAAAGAATAACTAAATACCTAATATATTGTCATAGGGAGGTGAGTGTCTTTCTAAGGGTTCTGAGGTACAAATAGCCAATTAAAAATTGTAATTCCATCATTGCCCATCCCATGCTATGCTTGGAAGTGCTTCTCCTGTATCATGAGTAGCAAAACCAGATGTATGTGCAGGATGAAATTGCTACTATTCAAAATTCAGCATCAGTATATCTGTTTTCTTTAACTAATATGTAGGATTATGAACTGTGGTGCCTGACATCCCAACACATGGTTACTCCTCCTGTTTAGTTCTGAAGGGTCTGAGGACACAGTTCAGAGCATCAGTGTGTCTCAACTGAGCAGCTCCTAAGAACATCAAACAGTGGAGAACATCAAAAAAAAAGAGTGGGCTAGGCAGTCTACACAGGAAAAGAGGAGAGGTTGTATGTTTTCTGGGATTCTCTTTCAACTCATGTTTTCATAACACTATGAATAATTCTTAAATTAATAAGCACTGCACTAAATGGGAGATCTGCAAGATCTCCCTCTTCTTACTCTATGTAGATTTTTCCTGCCACAGTGTAAGATTGCAAAGGGACTGACAGAGATATTTTCATCATATTTACAGACAGTCTCTGTGTAATCATCTTGTGCAGATAAGAAATCTAAGGATGTTCTAAAAGAGATAAATCACTTAGATACTCTTATTGAAGTTTTCACATGTGGTGCAACATTGATTTTCCTGTTTCAGTTATCATTTATCATTATACATTTACTGCTTCAGTATTCACCTTCTCATCTCAACCTTCTTCCTAGTCATCATCTGGCATAAATAGATTTTATTTTGCATTCCCAGCAAGCCTTTCAGAGCTGTCTCATTTTGAAAGAGAAACAAGTATATCTGAACTTACATATGTTCAGCATTACTCTTTTCAATCATAGATTGTGTAGGCTAATAAAAAGTAGTAAAGAGAAGACAAACAGCCCAGAGAAAAAACAGAACCCTTCTGAAATCACCAATTGGGAGTTATCCAGACTGAATTGAACTTTGTGTTATGTTGGGGCTGTATTTTGGAAAAACAGTATGAAAATGATTTTCCATATTTTTTCTCAAGCAAATTTTATATCTTAATTATATTTTAATTTTTTTTTAAATTTTCTGGATTCAATTATGCGACCTGCAACCTTATGGTTTTCATGTCTTCCAAATGCACAAGGTGCTACCATAGCATAAATTAAGGATGTTCCACTTTTTGAGCTTCACTTTTCATTTCAATTCCCTTTCTCTGTTTCAGATTGCCCTGATCCACTGCCCAGACCAGTTTAGAAATTTGTCTCTTTCCTGGTTATGATTACTTAGTGAACTTGTAATATTTGAAACTAACGCATGTCTAGCCAGCTTACAATGACTTATTTTTGCTAACAGAAACAAGGTTTAATGTGGGTCATTATAAGAAAATACTAAAAGCTACCAAAATAGGAGAGCATTTACTTTGTTTGGCAAAATTATTTCAAATAACAGCAACTAAAGTTTTGAAAAGATATGCAGTTCTGTGTTTGAGACATTGAAAGCAAACATGGCAAATGCCTGACAATTATGAAGGAAAGGCACTGAGAGCAGGACTTTGGGAACTTCAGAGGAATCATTTAAATCCTTAATGGCAGCTCCTCAGATAAAGAGAAAACAGCATTCTCTGAAGGGTGGCCAGCTGTTTAGGACTCGATAATCAGATTTTTATTCAGCCAGCCTTCTAGAGTTGCTTCTATCACAGATAGTGATGCTGGCAAGCAAAATAAAGAGGTTTTATATCATAGGATGAATTCTTGTAATAACAGATACACTTTCTTTATGCAAGAGCTTACTGATTGCTTCTAAATGTAGCGTTTGCACTTCTACACCACGCAGTACTTCCCCCTGAGAAGCCCCAGAGGACAGGGACATTATTTTGTGTCCAACTTGGGCAGAGTCCTGTCAGCAAAAAGAACAAATTGCTCTCACTTCCATTTCTCTGGGGGCTTGGAAGGAGGGAGGCCATCGGCATTTATGAGAATCATGTTACTTGAATTTAAAGATCTGAATTACCAATCTTGTTTCACATGCTATGACTGGAATGTTTGAGTTTACAATATATTTGTTTCTCTCTTGAATGTTATGCTAACTGGATGTGTTGTAATAAATAATTTGAGATATGAAGCAATTATTAAAAAAAAAAAAAATCAGCTACATAGGCCATCCATACTTCTTGTGTCTCCAAGGTGGTTTTTGTTTTTTTTTTTAAACAAACTTGTTTAAGTTTCCTGTATTTTTGTCTTGAAACAAAGTAGGGCAGAAAATATTACTGAAAAATGTTATGTATTTTATTCCCTCATAATAAGATCCAGTATTCAGTTCTTCCTGTTTATTTACACTGAATTTTTAGTTTGGAAATATCAGATGGTTTAAGAGCATATTCAGTCTTTTATTCTAATGTTGGTTGTTCCATTTTTATGCTTCTCAGGTAGAAATCCTTCAGGATGTAATGGAGAATACAAATATTCTTCTATTCAATCAGGTTTGAGTTCTGATGGCAAAAGTTATATAGTTTTTAGCAGCTCTATCAGCCAACATGATCTCTTGCTCTCAGGTAGGTTAATTCTATCCTTCCATTACTGAGAAATGTTACTTCTGTTTTATCTTTACCCTTTTTATTCACTTCCTATGAAAATCAATATCATATTATTGTTCTTTCTCATAGTTAACAAGTGAACAATGAACAATATTTATCACTCAGCAGAGTCA
Organism: Anabacerthia variegaticeps; assembly: GCA_035583185.1. Taxonomy (NCBI): domain Eukaryota; kingdom Metazoa; phylum Chordata; class Aves; order Passeriformes; family Furnariidae; genus Anabacerthia; species Anabacerthia variegaticeps. The sequence continues at coordinate 132,732,178 of JAWWEW010000078.1, forward strand.
AAAGAATTTCAATAGATTCTTACCTGTAATTCTGTTTTTCATTTCCTATGTGAAATCTGTCATACTGTGAATATGCCCGGTTTCCTTCCCAGTCCATTAATTCAACTCTTAGAGAATATTGCCTCTGACTTGTTATTGCAAAGATAAATTCATTTCCCAGCCAATGTTCACCTGATGGGCTACCAAAACCCTAGAAAAAAAGTTGGCAAAATAACTAGATGTAATTATTGCAATTGCTAGAACTTTTATACAATAATAAAACTGTCATTGTACTTTACCTAAAGATTCTAATTACTAGTCATAGCTTCCTGTGCTTCAGTTTGACTTTCTCCAAAATGGCTTTTCTAATGTGTAAGATGTAGGAATGTCATGCAGTTCAACTGATATTTGAAAGGCCGGTTGAGGTTGTCAGTTGGAAATAATTTTACTGTTACATGATATTAATAGTATGATGTATTTTCACATCTGTCAGTGTGAATACTGAACATAGTCATATCCTGTAATACATTTCATACAGTGTTAAACCCAGTTATCATTAAGAAAAGTCAAAAAGAATTTTTCTATACATTATAAAAGTTTAAAAAGAGTTTAAATTAGCCTAGATTATATACTGAATTCAAGCTAGCTTGGATGACAGCTCATGTCTTAATCTTTGAAGAAGAATGGACAATACCTTTCCCGTCAAGGGTCTGGCACAACCAAAGGAGGAAGCTTTTTGGCTTAAAATCCCCTTCTGCATATAAGACCTGCTCAGCAGATCAGTATCTGTGGAGGGACCTCAGCTGTAACATTTATTTACTCCCTTTTTGGTCCACTAAAGCCCATATTGGCTAAGCTTTTGGTTACAACAAAGTTATGTTTTACTCTCCCTGCTGAGTTGAAATAAGATAATAAGAACTTTTCATGCCTTGAAAAACATTTAGGAGTGTTCCCATAGACTATCCTAAAGCAGAGGAGTTGGTATTAACATTCCTTTCTAAAAATGGAAAATAAACAGCAGTAGAATATTACGGGTACCTAGTCCTCCTAGTGTTTCACATGATCTGATCTTATTTCCAGTTAGGCAAACTATATAATTTTCAAACATGGAAAAATAATAATGAGGAAAAAAAAGTATAATCAATATATATTTTGTAGAAACTCCAGACACCATGTATAATTATTCTCAAATAATTATTCTTCACATTTAGACTTCCATCTTCCTTTTCACACCTGTTTTTACACTAAGATGAAAATCTATCACTAGGTGGTTTGCTCTCCTGACCTGAGGAAATGAAGCTGCAGCAACGGGGAACAGAAGGAATATAAAAAAAAAAACCAAGAAAAACAGCTGAGGAAAGCCACCACATTAGTTATGAAAAACTGAATCCTACTATAAGGGGCTACAATGGTGAAACTCAAATCAGAAATGCAATCAAGGAAGTAAGTGGGATGTAAAATATAGCTCTGAAGAAAGAATGCTTTTAAGGAGAAACAGTCTACTTTATTAAACACCTAATATGGCTGGAAATAAATAAACAAACAAACAGGCACTCAAAGCTTTCACAGATCTAAACCAGAGAGAAGCTCTACATTTCTGTAAGCACAGAGCTGGCAACTGTTTCTTTAGGTATAATTTTATGATGCCAAACTCAACTGTTTCCAACCTGTATTTAGACTGCAGTTTACTGCCTGTGTTTCAAAGCTGAAAAAAGACTTGTGTCCATTCTGGTTTTTTCCATGTACTTTGACTGACTTGATAACTACACAGCTCTCCTTTTTTATATCTTACTTACTGTCTCTACTACAAGAACACTACTACTTTGTGTAAGCTTTTGTGTGAAGAAAAGAATGACATAATATTATCCACTCCCCCCCAAAAAAAACCCCATTATTTAATTTTGTGTTTCCACTCCCAATCCAGAGGCTGGCAAAGAAAGTGATTGTGCCTTGTTCTTTTGATTTACCTTCAAGATCTTTAGCTTTCAAAGTACATTTCAGAATTTTATCTTCAAATACAAAATATTTTTTCTTTTCTCATCCAGAAAATTTTTTTGGGCAATACTTTTTGAACACTTCTGAGGTTGGGTTAAAAGTCACACAAATTTGAAGTTCAACAAGGTTTCAGAAGAACTGGTGTCTCTGATGAGCAGCTGCTGTGAGAAAGGCTGAAGCAGTTGCCTATTCCAATTGCCTATAAGCAGATGCAGAGTAGCCAGCCAAGTGCAGATGCTCAGCATGTATTGCCTCAGAGGGTCCTTAGACATCTGGGAGAGATTTGAGGGACATAAAAGGGGAACTCAAGTTTTTGCCACAGAGATTCTTAGAAAATGATAGGGATTCAGGAGATTATTAGTAATGAGAGTTCTATGTGGGACACGGGACAAAAATCCACAGAAAAACTGAAGTAATTGATTTTGCTGTTCATGACAGAATTCAGTAATTGATCATTAATTAAAATTCAGTAATGAAAACTAAGCATTTTAGTTTATACTATACCATTTAGTTTTATACTGCTGCTCAGATCTGTGTGGCCCCAAGTGACAAGGTGTTCACAGCCTGGCCTAAGACAATGCTTGTCATCTTCTGTGGACTAGAAGTTTGGTTTTGAGAATGCCTTAGAGCACAGAGTTAAATCTTAAAATTTAAAATCAGGAGTCACCCATTGCAGACCCATAGCTGTCATTAAAAGTGTTTGCTTCCCAGTACACAAATACATTGTTAACGCACTCATTGGTTTTTGCATTCATATCATTATAGGAAATATTTCCGGAATTATTTGTGTTAAAGTTTTGTGCCTAAACTCAAGGAAGTACATGAGGTGATCCAAGTCATCCTCAGCTATCAATCCACTAGGAAAATGAACATCTGTATTTCATGAATGTGTTTGCAGTTAACTATATTTTAAGTCCCTCTGAAACCCAGTGGGTCATAAGCACTGTTCCAAAATTGCATCGTCAATTACTAAAAGACACTGATTTGCCATTATCTTTCTATATTTTGTTCATTAAGTGTTTCCAAACAGACAGATTAATTCTTTAAACTTAACCTCGTATTCCAAAAATACTGAATTTGTTTCTCCCTAGAAATTTGCATAATATTTTGGGATGACTGGCAAATCAGAGGCTTTAAGTTCCCAAAAGAGTGCTTAATGTAATAAGGAAAGGCCAGAAATTTCCAAGAGTTCTCAGAATTCTCCTTCATTTTCCTCACTAGCACTCTATGGAAGCTGGGAGAATAAAGTAGGGAAGTATACTTGCATTATCATAATACACTTTCTTAACTGTTCACTACTAGTCACAACCAGGATACACAAATCTTTGCACTGACCTAATATAGATTATTATAATGTTTCTTTTAATTCTTCACAAACTGAAAACATTTATATTTTTGCTGCTGAAAATTGCATTAAGATCATACTTTGGCAAAGATTGACCTGAAATAAGACATAAAAATCACAAACAATTAGTAATTTTAGTTCTTAGCCGAGCTTTTTCGTTGAGGAATAAGGTGATGTTTTGTACTACATTTAGAGTAGATTGTTCTTGTAGATGTGATAACATTTGTTTTCAGGGAAAAAAAAAACAACACATATTCCAGAACCTTACTGAGAATTTTAAACTCATTTATGTGCTAGGATGAAGCAAAGGTGTTTTCTGGTGCATTATAAATATATAGTAAATTCTGTAATTTGTTATTCTTTTGTATGGATTAAAGTCCTTCAAACCAGGAATCAAAGGCAAAACCATATGACTATAAAATAGTTACTCTAGATGACATCAGCTTATTTCCGATTGCATGGTGGTTACCAGAATCAAAACTACTAAAGTAGTTTTGAAATAGAATTCAATACTGTTTTTAAAAATGCCCTTACAAAGTTGATGCTTATTCAAAAATAATAAGGAGGGTGCAAAAGAATTTTATTAGCTTTGGCAAAATATATGAGGGTATTCTGCTTGAATAGTGTTGCTACAGATTCATTAAACAATCATTTCTCTCTATTTATTTTGCCTGATAATGCTCACAAAAAGCTTTGACTTTTTATAGACAAAACGAAATTGAAACCAGACACAGTCAATATATCCTATTGGTTCATCTTCTGTCAGACAATTCACTGAACAAAGCAGATAATTCAGGGTCTTACATCAGCAATGACTTTCCAGAAGCCATAAAAAGTATTTAGATCTCTTTGCCCTGATGGTAGAATGGATTTTGTTTAAGGAGGTACTTTCTAGAAAAAGTTAGTATATTATTTTGAATACTTGTATATTTTAATTTCCATCACATTGAATTATTCATGACAATACATGAAATGAAGATGTGGTCTATAAAAACTACTTCCATTTCCTCAGACAACAAATGTGTTAGATAATGTTTACTTAAAAGAATATGGAAAAACATTGTTAATTATTCAGATTTTTTTTTTCCTAGGAAGTGTTAACAAATATTTCTTGGCAAGTTTTAGAAACATATATTTAGACATATATTTATATTTAAAAGAAGAGCCAAATTTCTGTAACATCATTCCAAGTGGAAAAGTGTCTCAAAAGTGTCTCAAAACCTTATACATAACCTGCACCAATTCAGTCTGTTGCACTTCCTTCTAGACCAAATATATTAGTAGACATACAGAAAATAGGTTCACTTTTTACCTTTTCCTTCTCAAACACACACACTGTATCAAAATTCCCAATGAAAAAGAATCACAGTGACAGAATGCCTGTTTGAAGTACAAACCTTGCACAAAGGTTACCTCTGGATTGGCAATGGGCCCAAACCAGCTCAATTTCCTGCGTACATATCCTACACATAAACCAACCAGTACATCCTCTTCAGGCCTGGATTTCAATCTAATTCCGTGCTATTTAACTAAAAATAGGAGAGTGTTTCTTATTGAGACCAGTTACATTGAGCCTCTCCCATTCTCACTCTAGGACAAGTGGATCCTAGGAATGGACTAACAGCATGGCTCTTAATAAGTGTATCCCAGGGACATGGGTATGTTTTAAAGAAAACTCATTTTTTATATATCATCTAAGAAAGATAAATTTTGGCCTTAAGATAACTTTCTGGTTTATAATTTGCAAAGAAATAAATCATATATTTTAAGGCTAAAAATTTGAAATGAAAGAAGTCTTAAAAATAGCAGTTTCATTTCATTTCATGAAAAAAGAAATACTTAATTCTCTTTTTCCAATACACTGAATAATCCCAAATAGCAAAGATGGACATTACTAAGAGCATAGATCCTGCACCAAAGACCAGGAATCTGTATATGAGTTTGAACAGGGATTTGAATTTCAGTCCCATAATCTATCTAAATAGACCAAGCATCAAACTTATGGGTTGCTTTGGAAACTTTTGCTTGGGCTCAGCTGCTACACTAAACAGTTGAACAAAAATAGAAGATGACTGACATCAGAGTTGAAAAGTTACAGTTCTAATTCAACACAAGCCCCCAAGTGAAGAGTTGCTCCAGTGAGTTCCAAATAGAGTAGATCAGACAGCAGATGTTCCTCCCTGAAGTGAATGCTGTTCCATTATGAGAGTGCACAACTGTCATTTGGGAACACCTCTGCTACAATTCTACTAAATTTTCGAGTCACAAATTCTGAAAACAACTTCAGAGAATCTCACCTGGGTCTTCTAAAATAGTGTTTCCATCTTTTGGTTAGAAAGATTCTTTAATGACATTGATCTTTCTCACAGTGTTCTACTACAGGCTATTAGCTTAATTAATCTAAATCTTTATATCATTACATTAATTAAAATTAATTTATTAAATTAAATAAAAATTAAAATTTATTAAGTAACAGTCTTTGGAAGACCACGAGTTTTATCAGTATACATTACTGATGTTAAACTGAAGCACTGGTGGCAAAGTAGGAACAAGTATACAGCCATGTGTCAATACAACACTTGAAACTGATATTATTCAGTAATGTTTGCATAGGAAAGGCTGTACTGACTGTAACACATTTAAAACACAACTGCGTTCCAACACAAAATTGTGGTTAGTTTTACATCCAAAAATATTCTCCAAAATAAAGAAGATGCTTCCTTGTGAAGCAACACCTCTGATGCCCAATTTAGAGATCCAACCCTCTCTGAAACAAATATTGTTTCATTCTTGCTTCCTTAAATCATTCTTTTGAATTGCACAGTGTAGATTTAGCCTTGGTCAAGACCAAAAGGGTTCCATAAGCATGCTCTCATAAAACTGGGTATAGTCTCTCACCACTTTGATATCATGTCTTTCTCTATTGAACATGCTGAATTTAGACCTCAGGAGAAGCTGAGAACATGCTGCCTATTTTTATAGCACTGATGAAAGTGACAATTATCTGTGTAACAGTTGCAGTAAGAAGTGACTTTTTATTAAACTAGCATGAGATGCCATTCTTTATCACAGAAGGGTGGGTCTCTATGAAAGGCGTTACTCACATAATATCTTAATACACATTCCAGTCAGCAAAAATCATTTCCTTACAGCCAAATTACTTGGTAATGTGTGAAAGCAAAAATTTAGTTCCATGCCTTTTACCCTAGTCCCTTGAAGTAAATGATTTTTTTCTGATGTAAGACACTTACAGCTTTGAAACATACTATCATAAGGAATATATTTGTTAGTATATATTATAGAATTATATGTCTTAATTGTGCCTTTTATATCTCACTGATCTCATAACTCACTTTTATAGGTTATTCATTCAACATATTAATTCAACACCACGACTACTCTCAGCCTGTCTGGTTTGTTTACACTGCAGAAGCAATGTGACTCCTGTCTTTTCCAAGGACATGAATTCCCAAGTTTTTGCCTTTATCATAGGTCTATCCTGTTCTCAAATCTTTCACTTTTGCTGGAGGGACCATGCTGATATCGCAAGGAACTTTATAAACTAATTCATGTTACTTCATGTTTCTGCTGAAATTATGGGATTCATCTCCAGGTACCAGCTAGATGGACGGATGTAGGCTCTCCTCCTTCCAGAAAACTTTTTGTATTCCTTTCCTATTGTCAGGTTTTCTTCAAAATGTTTCTCCAAGTTCTTTGAAATAATAATTCTTTCTTTCACAAGGGTTTCAGCAAGCTACAGGAGGAAGAAGAAGCTGTGAAGACTGCCCTGAACAGCCCTTGCTGCTCTTCTTGGTATGAGAAAGCAAATCAGAAAAGCTCCTATGCTAACAAGAACACCGTCTTGTGTCTAAACCCAAAGCAGCCCTGTGCCAGCTGCCATTTGAGAACAGCCCATTATTCTTCACTTCTTTACTGCATTATTTGTGGATGTCATTTGTGTCAGACCAAAACCCCACTAAGGTTCAGTGATAGGGATCTTGTGTCACAAGACTGTTCATACACACAGGCCATGGCCCTGTTCAATGACCTAGTATGGTCAAAAAGATATGACCTAGTAGTTGATAAAGAACAAATGAGTCAAATAGAAGAAGGATCCTCATCCATTGGATCTCTCCTGTGCAAAACAGTGAAACACTGAAGTTCTCATTAGAAGAAGGACATGGGTTCTTATTAAAAAAAACCTAATTAGCTGTCTATCCAGTCTATCCAGAACAGCAGCATATGTTTACACTTGGAGGGATCCTTTATAGCTAAAACATTTGAGGGTAATAACAGTGAAAGGGAAAATTTATGTCCATGTGAGATCAATCAACAATCATACTTTAAGTTTTACACATCTGACCATATGAACATTAAGTGTAATATTTCATTGCTTTGTCTTTATATGCCTCTTACTGTTTGTGACCTAAAAATAGACACCTTGAATATAGCTCATTTCAAAATCGATGGAGGAAACCGCTTTTTATCATAAAACCGCAGGCCTGTTTGTGGTGACAAATCTCTGTCTAGTATGTGTGTATCCATTTTCACATGATGATAAAAGTTTTCTAATTTTAAATTCCTATCAAAATTAGAAATCATTAACTGAAAAGCTGGTGAGTGTTTTAATTCCTGTGAACAACAGCAACATCTTAAATCCCCCTAGCAGAAGTTAGGTGAAGTCAGTTTCAGTGGCTACTTCAGTACTTGCCATCCTGTGAACCCAGGGAGCTGCATCATATGCTGGCAGTGGAGTATATTTTTAGTTCCCAGCAATCTCTTTTCTTTAGTCTTTAGGAAAAGGTTTGGCATCAATGAAGACCCATAAAATGACCTTTTCACAATTCCATTTAATGTGGAATAGTTCCTGAAAACTCAGCGTTACCACCCTCAGAGCTGTTTGATGCTGTTAGTGTTCTCTTCTAAACAACACAGAAGTATGGCTGTCCATGCAAGAAGTGCAAAGATTTCATGGCCGTAAAAAGGCATAAAATACTTTAAATAGGTATAATCCAGAAAAGGATTCAAAATTAACTCAGAGTATCTGGGTTTAACAAAACTGAGAATTACGGAAGATATTGTTTCCACAATATGAGCTTCCAAATTATGAGCAAGTTTATTTTTTTCTGTCAAGAACATTCTCCTCATCCAAGTCATAAGCTTTATGTAAGTTTTGCTTAAAAAATCCACCCACATTTAAAGTTATTTTGTAGCAAAATAGTGGAACCAGAATGAAGAAGCCTACAAAAACAATTCTAAAATGAGCCATGTACATTTTTATGCAGTCATCCTCTCACTTTAAAAAGAAAGTGATGAACATAATAATCTAATGACTGAAGGAGGTTGGAGCTCTGTGTGTAGTTATTTCATCCTTTAAGTTTTTGGGGTGAAAAAAGAACCTGGACACTGTTTTTAAATGGATAAAACTACAACAGAGAAATATCTATCATCATTTAATGCTCCAAGAAGAAACAGTACAATAGCTTGAGTTCTCATCTATTTGTTCAAGTCAAACACAATGTTAACTTCACAAAATGGTGAAGACCTGTTTTGAATGTGAAAAATATGCAACTTAGTTTTGTAACTGATGCAATAAGGAACAAAAAAAACCATCAGAGTTTAAAGACAAGAAAGGTGGAGAGGAAGAATGATAAAAAAGCTGAAAACTGGAACCAAAACTTGCATAAGAGAAATTAAAATAAGGCTTAAGACCATGAAAAGAATTAGGAGGCCACATTCTAAAACAGGAGCTGGACAATTTGCAAATAAAAATTAAATATAAGTAACATCTGGAAGTTTTCAGAATGAACTGAACTATAGCACTAAGAAATAAAATCTTTGTTGGCCCTTATAATGTATAATTCAGGCATGTTGGACTTTCAAGGACTAGTGGGATCAAAACATGAGGTCACCAACAACCTGACTGTCACAAACAAGAAGGTCTTGCCGGATATGAGTGAGACCTATGTCCAAACAAGAACTTACTCACAGAAGTGAGCTGTGGGAAATACCATGCTAGCCTAGAAGGAAACTTACAGTCCAAAGAGATGTTCAGCTGTCTTTTAAGTAAGCAGAAGACACGGATCCTCAGACTTGTCATTCTAGCTAAAATTCATTGAGGCTCAGAGGAAAGACAGATTATTCCAGATAACAGCATATAAACACCCATTAGAATTGCATCCAGAAATACTTCCTGTGAAAGCCTCTGTGGTCTGCCTCTCAGTCTGTGAAGAACTTCAGCCATAGGAGAGCATAAATTATCCTGCTCTCTCATTATACCACATTGCCACTATGGAGATAGCCATCAATTTGACTCGACAGCTTTAAGGTGAATAAAAAAAGAAGAAACTCCAACAGAAATGGAAGTGGTTTTGTAGTTTTCTAGATTTTGTGCTCTTCAAGCACGGACAAATGATATTGATGGCTTCTGAAATAAGTTGGCAACACACTTGTTTTAAGCACTGAACTGTTGCTGGACTCTTAGATGTTAATCAAGAGTATGAAATTAAAAGAATGGGGAATTTACTGCTGAAAATCAGTTTTGCATCAAAGATAGGAAAAGAAAAAATAGCTCCTGGTCAGTAGTGTAGGAGGTTGTTGCCATAAAGCTTAGAAATTCAATTCTACTATGTACAAGTGATCCTAATCTAGCTCATGACATTATGAATAATTAAGAAAGTGAAAGCTTTCTTTCATCAGAGAAAGGAAAATGGCAATGTTGTAGCAATTAAGACAAGCAGTTAAATTAAATACTGACATGCAGCGAAAAAAAAAAAAAAACTGGCTAGAAAAAGGATTGTTGTGAGCTGGCCAAGGCACGCAATTTCAAATACCTATTGAGAGCTTTTCTCCAGTGACAGAAAGGAAGAAAATAATTTTAAAGGTCTGAGGAAGCCCCCAATAGACATGACCCCTGAGAAGCCTCCCTAGGAAACTGATAGTGAATGTTGGGCTATCAAGTGTGGAATAAATTCTGTGAATTTGATGGGAATTATTAAACTAGACATGCTAAAAGGCTAGAGAATAGGGAATGCAATACTCCATCACCTAATTTGGCAAAAATGGAGACAGTCACTGGGAAAGGTGCATTCATCCAAGAACTGAAAACTGGAAAATTATCAAGAAGACTCAATAGCCAAGTTAGTACATGAGTTAATCATTTACTTGGATTTCATTATTTCTAATGACTGCCTAATAAGTGCCAGAAACTGTGTTTTAGAAAGTAAGCTTGTGGAAAACCCACATTCTAAAAGGGTCTTAGGTTTGCAGCTGACAACACTTTTTAAAATTATATTCTGCTATAGAGATCAAAACTCTTAATAGTGTTTTACATTCTATCTTCAGGCAAGGAAACATGAAAAATGGTTGAAACTTGCTTCAGGATGATCTTACCTGCTGTTAAAGAAAGAATTCCTTGTTCCACTTAATTTTTTTCTGATAAGCAAAAAACAGTGTAAGAGAAAATACACTGCAAAACATGACAGAACAGATGTAGTAGATACTGACAAGAAAAGGATAGAAGGATGAACTTGAGGGGTTTCCTCTGAATTTATTTCAATTACTATTGAATATACAAAGCTGAAGCGGCCCAAGAGATTTCATAGTCAGAAACAAGTTCTCAGAAACAAAGGTACAAAGTACACTGCACTGTATAAGACTAATAACAAAACGGAATGATATGGTAAGCACATGTGCCCCTAAGCAAGAAGACAGCACAGCCAATCATGCCTAAAATTTATTCTGCAGACAAGGTTTTGTATTCATTGCCCATTGGTTTAGATACCAAAGAAAGTGTAGCTTTATTTGCCAGAGGGGAGATGGAATGCCAGTGGAAATGGAGCCAAAAGAACAAGGAGGAAAAATTGATACCACTGTTGCTGTAGCAGCACTGACTTTGTAGCAATCTATGTATATGCATTGAGTTGTATACTGCCTACTTTCAAAAGATTTATAGCTATTTTATCTCTGATTTAACCTGTTTCCTGTGTTGGTGGCTGGAATAGGAATTGAAGTACTTCCATGTAAACAGAGAATACTCCATGTCACCCTTTCCAAGTAAACTGCCGTAAAAATCTCAGCTTAGAGTCAGCATATCTGAGTGGCCTCCTGAAACTGGAACAGTCAATAGCTTGTGAGCGCTCCAGCAGTAGAGCAGATTGGTGGCCTGAGTTTCTGTCCAGCTCAGAAGCTGTCAATCAGTACTTTCTTGTAACTTAAAAACTCCAACGACTTTGCAGTTTCTTTTCCAATAAGAACTAAATGCACTGAAAATAAAAGAGGCCCGAGAGACTTACTACTGCTGTTATCATATTATGTTGAAATTATTAGATTCAAACACAATAAGAATCCCTTAACAAATCTGAAAAGCTGTATCTGAACTTTGGGCTGAGAGAATGCATATTAAGGTCAACCACTCCAAATAAGACCAGGTCCTGTTGTGTTCCTCACCACACAACCCAGTTTCCATTCAAAGAAAGACCAGGTAAATGTGTCAGGAACGAGAGGGGATGTGGTCCAGTAGACACCATACACTCTGAACAATGAAGAAATTAAATCAGTGGTGTTATTGGCGTGAAGCTCAGACTGTCCCATATTCCAGTAACACACAGAACATCCATCAGCCTCTATCACTCAACATCCCATATTTGGTGTTATGATTACCACTGAAGGGGACATGAGACAGTTACTTTGGTAAATGGTTCATAGAAGCAGAGCAAGCCTAAGTTCCATCTTGTTTCATGACTTATAGGATAAGCTATCAATGAAAGTCCAAACCAGATTCTTTCAATTTGGTAGAAAAAAATTATTTCTTAGAATATTATATCATAAAAATAATTCAGACTGCTTGAACTAGACAAAGCTAATGTAATCTAATCCTGAACAGGCTCACGCTATTGTAGAGGAAAATTGGAGGAAAATGGTTGATTAAGTGAAGGTATATATATGAAAAAAAGCCACATGGGAAACCTTTACAAAGAAGGGCTGTATTTATTTAACTCTCTAAGAAAAAGCATAGGAGATAAAACCAGAAAATCTCAATAGTTAATGTGATATGCATAAATTAAAGCTGTCCATGTGTAGAGAATTACTTCAGCTGCACAAATTCTAATTTCCTCGTAAGTAAAACTGGTAGAATCTTCAAATTTTGATTCCCCTATTATACACTGATGCTTTATATTTTATTTGATTCTGAACCAAAATTGAGCAAAACAGTTTTCAAGTTTCCTGGTAAATTAAAACATTATGAAGTCTAAAAAAATTTCTTATTTTGAAATTTTATTCAAAAATATCTTTTTGTCATTTCACTATAACTTCTATTTGACATATATTATGAAACAGATTATATCCTCTAGTTATCCATAGGAGCAAGGGTCTGACCCAAATAATTATTTTTTATAATTTATAGTTTATATTTTCAAGTAATATAAAAAGATTGAAAAAAAAAATCCATAAAATCCAAAATTAGATTTTGCCTCAATAATGACATTATGTTTATTTTGAAGTATTAAGTTCTGCAACAGAACTTTTTCCCATAGGAATTTCTATTGAATTGAACTTGTTTCTCTTTTTAAACACTTAAAATAGTCTCTTTATTTAGTGCTTTTCAAAAACTGTAGAAACAATACTTTTCTCTACCAAGCTGATAACACAGTACTGCAAACTTCAATAGGAATGTCATTGAAGTCCAAGCCAGTCCTCAGGGACTCAGAGAAAGGGGCTCCATCAGAAAGGATGAACAGGTAGCAAATGAGAGAAAATGAGAAGTTATTTAGATTGAAGTAAGTTTTGAGTTGGCAAAGGAACAACAGACTGCTTGAAATCATGTTGTCTTTAATTTAGTAACTTATTTAATTTCTTGTAGTCCTATTTGAAGTATCAACATTTTCAGTACAAGAACTTGATTGGCAGACATGCTCTGTGACTTGTGATAAAACTCAGTAAAAATTTTGTTCTTATCTCAGGTATTCCAAGATCTGAAGGAGTTTCCCCCATCTGAAAACATCCAGGCTTTAGGAACATCATCACGTGCCTATTATCCTCTAATGTCACAGCAAGTCCAAACTTCAGGAAGACAGATGGCAGAATTCTGGCCTTGGCCTCACCTCATTTTATATATCTCAGTTTCTGATCTGAAAGGAGCTCTAAGCCATGGGAAATGCTACTCACAAAACTGAGTAAAAAGGATATTATGATTTTCAAATGTAATAGACATCACAAAGGTAGTTCATAAAAGACTGCAGGACCACACCGTGTCATTATAGGCAGAATTATCTACTTAATAGTATTTGAAATCTGTATGAGTTGTACAGCTATTGCATGTTTTTTCACCTTACCATTTTGTATTCTTTCCAGCTCTTCTGAAAATCCACACTCCCATCTTCTCGATGCTGTATAACTGTCCATCCTCCTCCAACAATTTCCATATTGCAAAAGACCTATGCAGTAAATAAATTTAAAAAAATTGAACTCCCAAAAAAAAAAAATAAAGCAAGAATTGGAATCTTGTCACCTTAGAGGAGGAAAAACTATTTGTGAACAACAGAGATAAAGTAGTGTGTTTTCCTATGGATTCATGCTCTATGCCCTCACTCGGTCACAACTGGTGATCTCTCTGTGTTTAGTGTAATTCTTCCAGTAATCTGTTCTGTCAGCACATTATCCAAGAAGATCACCCCATCATTGCCCTCTACATCCTCAGCTTTACCCTTCACGTTCCCTCCATGCTGTTTTTCTATTTTCTCTGCAGTGCTCCTGAAACCACTCCCTTCCTCTTAACAAATGAATAATTCTTTTGGTGATAATAAAGTTTTCTATAGCTTCTAGAGAGTTTCATTCGGTCTAAGAATCTTCAGAATTCTTGCAGAAAACACTCATCCAAGGAGTATAGAATGTAACACAGATGATGTTATTCTGTTTTGCTTTGAATTGTAATATTACCCTGTATGTTACAGGCAGTGTCCCAAAATAGGAACTGTTGATTTCAAACTAAGCTGCCTTACAACTGACAGAGAATATAGACAGAAATAGGCTCAAGAACAGAGTGCTGTGAGACAATTTCAGAAGTTAAGATCTATACTCAACATGTAAGATCACACCCTGCCACCATTGATTAATAAAATCATAACTTAGATAAAAAAGATTTAAGGATAATGTACCAATTTGACTATTTTGAGGAACCTTGATGTTAGAATATTTCATCAACTGGAATCTGTTAAGAATAATAAATAATCCACATAATAATAAAAATAGATATTTAAGTGTCATTTTCTTTACAATTTTTTTACATTATCCTTTCAAAAATACAGAGAATAAATTATGAAATAATGAAAATACTGCTTATGGCTTTGCTTTTCTCAGTATGTGGCAAGTGATAATATCTTTTTTCCCGCTTTTGTAGGACACTGGATTATAAGATCTGACTAAGTTTCTCAGTGTTATTCCTTCAAGCAAATTTTCCTGATTTCATTTCCATGTACTCATCTGTGGTGTACTGACACTGCAAATATCCCAAATTTCATTTGTGTGTGCTCTTAAATAGCTGTATCCCTCTTTTTAAATAAGTTGTCAGTATGTAAGAGGGTTGAAGAGGTGTCACCCATCAGCTTAGCTTCTGGCATTCACATCAACAAGAGTAAATCCGTTCAGCACTGATTGGTAATTTAAAGCTTTAAGTTGCTTTGACAAATTGGAGGTTACTGTCCAACTCAGTTAAATATCAGTTTGTCCTGCACTTGACTACAGAACCATATTCTACCTTCAGGAAAAACCATTCCAAATTTCTCCTGCTCACAAGCACTGTCATAGTAACACTTTGCAAGTGTTTTTGTTTTAATTTGCAGCAGGCATGCCAAGTGAAGTCGTTGTGAAGGTACAGGAAGGAAACAGAATACTGAACAGTGCAAACATATGAACTTGATTTAGGGTAACCACAAGAAAACCCACAATTTTATAGAAAAATATTTTGGCCCTATTCTTTCTTCAGGGTGGACACTATGAGTCAAAACATTTATCTACAGGATTTAATTTCTTTAGTCTGATTTACAGCGAGAATTTCTAAATGATGGATTTGCTTTCTTTATAAGTCTTTTCAAGCTCCCATGAATCCACTGCCAATTTTTAAAAGCCTTAAATACTCAACTGTGCTAAGATTACTCATTTTAAAGATGCACACAAATTATGTGGTTTTCATACTAAAATATAATAAAATATCTATAAAAAGACTTTGAAGTTTTCTGAATAAAATGTCAGTTTGAAAGAGAAAACTGCACAGCGAAAGAAAGGTTTGCCAGCAGAACATTTTTCACTAGTCATCATTGTGTGGTCTGGCACTTTCCATAGTGGTAGACATAAACACCTGCTGTATTAACAGCAGTTCCAGGCTGATTATAGATGTTCACTGTGCATAGCTCTTGCCTTGTCCATCCCAGAGAGGTCAAAGCACTCAGCCATTAAACACCATTTAACATGTTCTGATATTTAACCCTCTCCTAGGAAAGAAAAAGATGAAGAAAATTGACTTAAAATTTGCATGTATATCTAAATTCTGAGTTTAAAATTAATAAAATAACCTGATTTAGATTAAAAGGCCATCTAAAATATTGCTCTCCTGCCTTTTCTTAAATGCATGAGTAAAAATCCTCAAAATCCTAAAAGATAAATATGGGATTGCTTCTATTTATTTTAGCTGTATGGACTAACTTATTAAAAAGATCATAATAAACACTTAGAGATAAGCTCAGTTTTAAAGTAGAAGAGGTAGGCAAGCAAATTATAAAATATGAAAACAGCACAGATTCAGAAAACAGAGTAAACAGGAGGCAGGGAATTAGCACAAATTGCATTTTAAGTAACTGCACACTAAGGCATCACAAGTCTACATTGTTGGCATGGAGCAACAAGCTCAAGGCCAGCCTTTTGAGATTCAAGGAATGTGTCTCTGTTATGCAAAACCTGAGTCTGACGGCAACCATGTCAGGATGACAATTTTCATGGTATAGGGGTCTAGCATACTTTTAATGGGTTAAAATTCTGGTACATATGCTCAGAGAGCCCATTGACACCAATCTGGCAGGAAGTCTAGAAACAAAAAGTAGAGGGGAAGGAGTGAAGTTTGCATTCTTGGCAAGAGTGACTGTTGCTTTTGCAGAGCCATAAAGACCTGGATCTATAGACCCCACAGGCAATTGATAACATTTTTAGTGCAGTGCACCCAGTAGTTGGTAAAAGTCATGCTTGTGAGGGCATTCGAGGAGACGGTGACAGAGTCAATACCTTGGTCCAAGGGGAGATATGGAGTTTGTGTGTACAGTCAGAGCATCACCCCTGCCCTACTTCTGCTCCTGAAGGTGACATGATTCCCTCAACACCAGAATGGTGACAACCTCACTCCCAGTGCTCCTGTGCTCATCAGAAGCCTCTGCCTCCCCTGTAGCTGACCCCACCATTGCAGGGGACTGAGAGGACTCATCTTGCCTTTACTTTCACTATTGCCCAGGGACAATCATTTGTCTACATTATCAGGCATTGAACATACACACATCAAGGCAAACCAGTTAATTAGCTTAATATTTGAATTCTTTTTCTCTTTACATATAAAAGATATAGAATATTATTAAGATTCTTTTAAACAAAAATTAATTGCTAATTTTTGATGCAAGGCTGAAAGACTAATGAACTAAATTAATGAACTGTTGAAACAAGGAACAAAAATTACAGTCTAAATTTGTAATCGTAAATGGTAGAGAGCTGTAAGTATTAAGGATAATTTTCTATGAATATATGAATGTAAAATCAACAAAACACTAGAACTGACAGTAATATTTTTATATATGACAAAGGTATTTTCTGTTGAATATCAGAATTCTAGTTATTCCTTAGGATATATAAAATGAAATGAAGTTATATTTTTGTGATCTGATGTATAAAATTACTATGAATAAGATAGTTGCCAGTGGCTGTGAGTATTACAGAAGGTAACAATATATTAGGCCTCTTAAGACATGTCAGAGTTGTGCATTACATTGTAGTAATCCAGATAACTAAACTGGCTTTAAACAAGCAAGTATATCTCCATGGAGTACCTTTTAGGATACTAGACCATTCTAACTGTGTCTGCATGGTGCTACCTCTGGGCTAATTAGTCCTGGCACAGTGCTGAGTTGATGGATTTTGAAGCTATCTCAGCTGGAGTTAGTTCCGCTATCTGCACAGCACTGCCTTGAAGAATGTTAAAATGACCTTAATGTCTGAAAAAAACATCTGTTAAAGCAATCACACTTCTCACTCGACTAACGTGAACATGCCTGGGATCAGCTCTTGCTGTGTTATCACTAGGGCAAGACAGAAACAGGTGGTAGCAGAAATGCCCTCAACACACAGACGCACACCCCCACATTTACTTGCTAAAACAGGAACCATCCAGGAAAACACCATGCAATTATATCAGCTGAGTTATGTTATCTGTGTTGATCAATAGCAGTGTTTATAACAGGGATATAGTGGAAACACAGGGAGGCTTCCATCGTGTCACTTACATTACCAGCGAAGTGGGTTTATGGTAAATTTATCAGTGTCAGAGTGTTCTCAGGTAACCACTGCTTTTAATTGCAATCCAGCTTCTGGGCATGGTTTACGGACTTCAGTAAGAATAAGAAAAGCCACTACCAATTGGGATATGCAATTTGGGCATAGATGTTAACTCTCTTTCCTGAGTGGAAAAGCTTCTACAGAACTGCTTTTACTGTTCTTGTCCTGCTCAGTAATGCTTAAAGAGATTCCTGTATTTTATGTCATGTCAATTACTTTTCCATTCATATTCACCAGAATTACATTGATCTTGGCCCATAGAACACTCTCACCGTCCTTGGTAAACTATAACATCTTGACATTTACAGGTTCCCAAAGGCATGTAATAATACCAAATTCAGTCCAGAAATAAGTTTTACATATCTTAATAGGATCATAAGCTTACTATAAACAATAACATTGGCAATATTTGTTACAGTCTTTTTCTGTTTGCAGGGTCACCACTTTACTAAAGTAAGAATAAATTCACTGGGCAGAAGTGCTTCCTTCCCTCCTGTTTTGCCCACTTTATGGACACCACTCCTGGGTAATCAGCCCTTAGCCTTGGTGGCTGCATCCAATTGTGCCCTGTCAGAGGAACAGCCAGCATTCCTCCATGCATAAGTTAGGCTTAGGATATCCTCTCATGTCCCTAGCTTCAAATGACTCAGGTACCTTAGCAACAAAAGACTTGTGAAAAAACTAGTCTCCTCTGCAGACTGATGTTTCACTTTCATTGAAAAAACCCTCCCAAGGCTCTGTTTTGAGAAGAATGGGATTATAAATGGTTCATCATTTCAAACCATGTTAATACTCGGCATGGTGTATTCTTTACAGACAAAACCACTCTTCCATGTTCCCTACAATACAAGTAGGACTTCTGTAAATCCTTATCTTTAAAAACTACTTATTCTGCTATTTCTTTCCCTGTGCTACCAGATAATCCCCCCTCATCAGCTTCTCCATTATCGCACTTCACACATTCTCTTCTAAATTTTATTGCAGATTTATTTGCAGCCATAGTCCCATTCAACTGAGCTTTCCAAGTGCGAGGAAGTGAGTCAACTACTGAGTATATGTTGGAACTCAGGAAGAATTTTCTGTCAGCAGGAAAGAAGAATGTCTGGAATAATACAGTCAATAATTTTCTCAGAATATTGTATTTTTTTTAAGACTGAATATAACCCAAGTTATTTATACCAGTACAATATTTTGAGAATTTCAATAAAGGCCCTAGTTACTCTTTTAAGTCTAGATCAACCTCATATTAACAAACAAGAAAATAAACCAAGTCTTTACCTTTTTAGGATCCGACACATTGTTAATATAAATAGTGTAGACCCCACTTTTGTTAAAACCAGATTGGTATACATCTGCACAGTCTCTGAAAGGCTTTTCTTCTTCCTTTTTTGCATTCTTTAGTAAAACTGTAAAACATAAAACATAATAATATGTTACAACAACAGTCTTAAGCATTTCTGTATTTAGAAAGTCCACTTTAGCATACTGTATCTCTTTTATACACAGCAATAATTGTACTATGGTCCTTCAGCAGTTTGTGCTTTTTTGTCAGTTGTAATGAAAAACTAGCATGAAACTTTCAGTAGTAGAGTAGGCACCAGAAGAAGTAAGTCATGATGCAAATAGCTCAACAGAGCATCCTGTCAGAGAGTGCGTTCCTTCTGAGTGCAAAGGTCTGTGCCCCTGCCTGTGTTGCCTCTGACTCAAGCTGTATCTGGGATGTTGACAAAGAATGGCCCAGAGGTGGCACATGGAGGTGGAAAACTTGTTCATTGTTGTGATCTGACACAGACGCTCACATGAGACACTAATAGAGACCGTGGAAGAAGAGAGCTTGTGCCCTTTGCTAAGTAATGCCTTTTGAGCAGCACAGGAGCTTGGGGCAAAACGGCAGCTACTCCCTTAAATTTATTCTTTACAAGAGAATAATTTAAATTTTTTTGTATCTACATACATAAAAGTTGCTAGATATAGTGAAAAAAAGAAAAATCAGTGCCACTGAACTCAGGTGCTTGGAGTCAAGGTTTATAGAATTCATTTCTGGCTCAGCATGGGGAAACAGTTAATGGTAGAAGACCAGTGTAGAGCTTGACCCTGTATATTGCAGGCAGATAACATGTATGAATCTGGGGTGAGAAACCAGGAATGTAAAATGTTGAGGATCCCAGTCTTGAACAACCAGGAGATTCCCCGTAGAAGGAGTAAAATCTGAGAGTGTTCCTTCACTTTCACAAACAAAAATAGCATGACCCCACACAATGCTGAAGGATATGATTTCATTCCAAACACATACTTTAAGCACATCAGTATTCCCATGGAAGTTCATCAGTCTACTCAGATTCTTAAAGTTAAACATGTCCTTAAGCACTGTGCAGGGTCCGGGCCAGCACTTCATTAATCCTTACAATAAGGAAACAATATTTAAGTTCTCCAGACACACTCATCGTCTGGTGACAGACACATCTTTTTCATTTTTGGCTTGAAAGTGTGAGTTGTAGGTAAAAAAGGGACTATGTCTTGTTCACTCTCAGTGAAGTGGCTGTGCTGCAAAACTGATGTTTAATGTCACTGATGTGTAACAAAGCAATGGCCTTTCACAGCGTATGGGACTATCCAGGCCACAGATGGTGTGCAATAATGCAAAGGGTTTGCAGTTTGATAAACTATCTTCTTTTTGAATATCTCAAAATAGTATTTTAGGATGGCAAATTCCTACCAGATCTACTGGAATTAATATAATTTCATAGGTGGGGAAACTGAGGAAAAGAAAGGTTAAATGCTTTACCTCAGCCATTCTGTGAAAAGGTGAAAGGAGAAAAAAAGTGAGATATCCAATCCTGAGTGTAAGACTATATTGCTCTCTAAATAAGTATTTCACATACAAATCATATTATTCTTTCCCTTTTATATGTTTTAAATTGTTCTTTTAAAATTTTATTTTAACAAACAAATATTCTTTACTTCTTCCTTTTCATGTATTTGTTGCATACTTACTACTTTTATTCAAGACCATCAAGGAAAATAAAGCCTGGTTTATATATTTGCTTATGGACTTCATTTTGAAAATCAATTGCTTTGAAACTTGGCCATATTTTGAAAAGTAGAGCTGGCAATGCAGTAGATGACATGCTTGTCTCTGAGAAGTCAGGGACTGAGGTCCTCAGAAGGATCAGCATCAACAATACACTCTCGAAGGTGTCATTTTTTAGATAAGACACAGAACTGAGATCTTTGTGATTTGTGTTAATTATAGACTTCATAGTACTTTCTGTAAGCAGATGGTGTTAGTACCAGTGGCCAAAGTCCAACCTGAATAATTACTTGGGGCTGGAGCCAAAGCCTAGAGGAGTTAAAGCAAAGCCCGTCATTGATTTCAGAGGGCTTTAGAATAGATCCAGTCTTCCTGGCCTGAATTTCTCTAATGCTGTTGTTTCAACTGCAGACATCAGTCTCTCCTGTCTAAAGAATATATTTAGTTGTGCAGAGGCAGCGTTCATTTCCTTCAGTCTTAAAGTACTTATATTTTATTAACTGTATGTAGAGAGATTATCTTACCTCTATTTAACCATTATACACACATTGAAAACCACTTGGAAATAACTACTTAAGAGTCAATCAAGGAAACTTGAATTTGGCTCCATTTTAACTGAAAGTTAGACAAAAGGAATCATGAGTAGATTCTAAAGTTCACATTATTAAAATTTTAAACAAGGTAAGATTTTAATATCAGAGTAAATAGCTTTGAAAATAATTTCCTAAAGAGAT
Organism: Anabacerthia variegaticeps; assembly: GCA_035583185.1. Classification (NCBI taxonomy): domain Eukaryota; kingdom Metazoa; phylum Chordata; class Aves; order Passeriformes; family Furnariidae; genus Anabacerthia; species Anabacerthia variegaticeps. The sequence continues at coordinate 132,753,848 of JAWWEW010000078.1, forward strand.
GGATCTCTAGGAAGCATCCTTAGAAATAATTTATTTCCTCATGCTTAAAGAGTAAAAAACCCATAATAAAAGTGATGTTTGTGTGAGAGAAGAAGGTGAAAAGGACAGATAAATATCTTATATATAGCCAGTTCTTTCCATCCTTCCTCTTTGTATCAGACATCTGAAGTAGCTGAGATCACAGACAGCAGACATGTAATTTCCTATAATCTAAGCAACCCAATACACATTGTTTTAACACTGGGGGTTTTATTCAGGGAACCACTGTACCCAGGAGAAGACAGATTTCCTTGGATTCCTTTCATCCCTCTCTCAGGAGCTGGTGCTCCCCCCGGAAAAAAGACCAGCTCCTTTGCAAGGACCTGCACTATTACAGATTGAAACACATTATATTAAGCATGACGAGCACAAAGTTTAATTTTTCTTACTACATCACACTGTAGTTCGCAAGAACGGCCGAAGTTATCAGATAATTAATACTCAGGAATGTTTCTGGTAATGTTCTTTAAGGATAAAATATGTTTTCTCTAAGGTTTGCTGTTGTTTTTCTAACTTAATATTCCATACAATTTCCAAACCCCTTCTACCTACGATAGCCTCAGACTGTTTTTTCTACAACATTACATAGACCTTGAATCCCTTATACATTAAGTGAAGTCCCTGAATGATGTATTGGCTCACATATGGTAAACGTGTAAGTAAATTTCTAAAAAAAAGTGAGAAAGTTCAAATAAAGTAGTTCTAAACCAAAATATGTAGTCATTACATTTCTTTGCCAGCTTCAAGATCTTAATAGACTTTACACAAATTTCTCATGTTAGTTTAGCTGTCTTCAAATACATTCCTTATACCAGAGTTTTATGTACCTAAAGAAAAATAAGTATGTCAAGCAAAATAATACTATCAATTTTCAAACCAGAATGCTTAGCCAAAATTTGGAACCCTTGAGGGCTTTTTAATTGCCTTTTCTGGATGAATAAACTGGTGATGAAGTCACGCTCCTTTGAAGCAATGATGTCTTTGTGGAAATTCCTGGTTTTCTGAAGAGGAGGAGCATTAACAAGAAAAATAATTTTTTTCATTGCATTCCCAAAAGTCTTCTGGTTAATTTTTAGTCAAATTTCCACTTGCTCCTTGGGCTACACTACCTGTATTACCCTAGTTGTCCTGAATTGTTTCTTTCAGTTGTCAGTCTTTCAGTTGTTTCTTTTCCTCATTGCCCTTGATGATGACTGAAGTCTAGGCAACACAGCAAGTACCATCCACAACTGCTCAGGCCCCATGGATGAACAGGAAGCCAAATCAAGGAGATCTCTGCTAACCCATAGGCTGTGAATTGCCAGAGCTGAGCACCATTTTGCCGCACCTGCTTACTGGGCATTAGCTTCCAGTAGAAAGCCTGGGTCACCACATGAGGTGGGAGCCTCTTAGGAAGGCTTACCTGTGCTTAAAAGTGAAAGAGCTCAGATATATATGGGTGCTTGCCAAACCAAGGGCCAGGAAAATTTGTCTGATTTTTAGCTATGTGTGCCTCTCTGTAGGGTCAGACTATATCTGCCCTCAGTTGTAAAATTAAGTCAATAGTAAATTAGTTTACTAGTTCCTAACGTCTATCACAAATGAAGGATGTTTGCTTTTCTGCCCAGTTAAAAAAATTACAAACTGATTGCTAAGAATTAATGGCTTCTGAAATATTTAGTAAGCTAACATTCTCTTCTACAAATATGAAATTTAAAACATACAATGTCTATCTTTTTTCCTTGCTGTATGAAAATTATCTAATCTCATCTCAACTAGGAAAAAAATTAAAATATACTTGATTTTTTTAAATTGAGATTTCTGGTTGTTTTTGAGAAAATTAATTGGCTATCTTGTTGTTTTTCAAGTCTCCATCAGATATCTGTTGAATGAATAGCACAGTTTGTCTGTAAGCAATAAAGAATATTAAACCATAGTTCATTATGTTGACTGAATCGATAAGAGCACATTCATATTTACTAAATTATTTGAGATCTGAACTGCCATGTTTGTGAATTCAGCTGAGACTGAGCTAATCACCAGAGACTTATGTCCTTTAGCGATACTGCCAGCAAATGAAAGGCAGCTGTTAGTTTTTCTGCATGATAGTTACTTATATGGAGAGATATGCAGAGATTTCCTTAGTCTCTTATTGAATTATTATGTTTTCTTTGTTTTAATGTTTTATTTATATAAATCTAATTTTCTTATAGAATTTAATAATCACTATACATACCAAAAGGCACTTAAAAATTCTTCGTGCTTTTGAAACAAGAAAGGAAAAGTCTTTCTCCATATCTTATTGGCAAGTATAATTGAAAAAAATTTTAGCTGCTCTATCAAAAGCATCTGAGGCAAAAATTTATGTCCCCAGTTGAACAATATCTAGAAAATAAAAAAAGAGAAGGTTATAAATGGATGTTTTTTACCTACAGCTCTAACATTCCAGGACAGGGTCATTCAAGGACTACCAAATGATAGTTTCTTTCTAGATCCAGACTGCAATAAATTTTGCCTTGATCTTGTCATGGTTCCAGACACATGGTGGGGAATCCCACATTTCTGTAGGAGGCCCTGTGTCTCTGACCTCTTTCCCAGACATTTGGGTGCAGCTGCTGTGCACCAACAAAGTTCCAGTTATGATGGCAAGTAGCGCCTAGTTCCTGAAGAATCAAATCCGTAACAGTTTGCTAATGTTATCAAAAGGATGTGAAATAGCTCCAGTGAAGAGTCCTGGAATACTGCCTACATGTGCATCTATGTTCTCAGATTTAGCAGCAGGTAGCACAAACAGATCTGACAGATTAAGGGTGAAGATTATTTTTATTTTGAGGAGGAAAAATATTCAGCCTCACAGTTTTTCCTGACTTACAACCAGAGGTATACTCTGTGTTTTCAGGGTCCTAGTCTTGCATATACCAGTCTCCACTTGAGAACAAACATTAAGCTGCAACAGCTGATTGTGACGCCTAACCATTCCCTCCAATAAGACAACCCTGTGGCAACACCATCATGCTGCAAATGTTACACAAATAACAGGCAAAGGCACAAACATGAAAGTTGATTTCAAGTCAGATATGCTTTTCAGATAACTCTAGTGACGCCTACAAACTGAAATGATAGCTGTGTAAGAGCATATTTGGGTTCCTTTCAAAAAGGACTTGAAAGCACATTTTTGGGATTCTATTTTCTGGATCAAGCAAACATTACATACTATCTGTTTTCCCTTTCTAAAATGTGTTTCTGGATTAGTAAAGCTACCACCATCACTCAATCATGTTTATAGAGTATAAATTTGCAGGTTCTAGTTTACAAAACTGTGTTGTCAAGGCTCCCATTATTCCCAAATAAAGTTATGATAGTAGCTATACCAGGTTACATTGCCTGTCCAGCCTCACCAGTGTCCCACCCCCAGCATCAGGGCCCTAGAAGTCATGGCTTTCCTTATAGGACTAAATCTTTCATCATCTTCTGTTTTTTTTTTTCCTTCTTACACTCCCATAATTACTTACTTTCTCCTTATTTTCTTTTCCTTTAGACCTTTCCCTTCTCAGGAGGGCTCTAGGATTTTGCCAGAGCTTGGCTAACACCTTACCCAAAAAAGAGTCTTCAACAGGAGCAGATGTCCAAGGCAGATGACTGGAGAACAGCATAAATGCAGCAAAGCATATCCAGGAATTTACAGCATAAGCCCTTCCTCTGCCAGATGTAATATCTGCATATTTACTATGCTTTGAAATAACTTTCTTCCATTAATATCTTCAGTTGCATTTTTGAAGCCACATTAATTTTAATCATGCAGTGCCCCATACCAAGGAACTCCATAAATATGTGAAGGACAATCTCCTATTCTTAGCGTTTAACCAGAGTGTTTCAGCTGGTGACCCTTCATTAGTTTCTACTGCTTTCTCCTTCTGTTATGATTTACACTGCCTAAAGTATCCCTCATATGTTTAATTAAAGCTATATCACATATTCAGTCATTTTCATAGCTTTAGTTTTGGTTTGGTTTTGGGTGGGTGTGCACAATGTGGGTCCCAATACATTACACAGTATTTGAGCACACCATGAATTATTGCTACAATTTTGTTTCTGGTTTCCTGCCTGTTCTGTTGTAACAATTTATAAAATACTATTTCTATTTTGACTATAATAGGCAAGTAGCAGCTCCTGTGTCATTCACTTAAGATTTCCCTGGAAGTCTACCTCGAACTAACATGGGTATTTTAGAAGATAGGAGAAAATAAAACTCTAGAATTCCTTCCTCAGGCACATTCATTTGCTGAATGATTAGAATGGAAAATGGACAATGATGGCCTTCATTTAGCTGTTCAGACACTATGACAGGATAAATGTGTGTGTGTATATATATTTGTATACATGCACTCATGCACAATTTTTATGTCTAAGTGAGGACTTAGTCATAACCCCAAACACAGTGCAATGACAGAGTGTCACTTACAGGAGTGGTGCTGCTCTTGCTGTATCTGTTGGCTGCAGATTGGTTCCGTAGCCACAGAATGAATCAACTAAAAGGAGATATGGAAGAAAGTGCTTTGGTTTGGTGTAGGGGGGGAATGGGGAGGCAAGCTTGGGGATTTTGTTTGGTAGTGTGGTTGTTTTGTTTCCTTGTTTGTTATACAAGTTTTTTATTCCACTGGAGCAGCTCAATGATGTTGATTCACCCTGTGGCCCAACAACCTCTGAACTGGATGGAGAAGTGGAAGGATAGTGTTTCCAAGGAGCAATTACAAAAGGAAATATAGTCCTTTTGCCCTCAACCTCTGGCCCTTGATGGCTACTCACTGCATGTAGAAGGCCCAAATAGATGTGCAAAACTCACTTAAGTATGGTCCAGAATAACTACCAGCCCACTCTGAAAAGCAACTAGTAGGGCTACAATGGATTCTACCCAGCCTGTGGCTTAGTCCAGTGTCAGATTTGTAAGGAAAACTAAGGTTCTTTATATGCAAGAATTTCAGATCAATATTTTTAAGGTGAGAAGGAAAGAAAAAAGTTGCAGCCAATTAGATGTCTCCCATTAACATTTATAGAAATGTTTTAGCAGCTAATAGAACATTACTTTGCCCTCCCACACACCTTCCAAGAGTCTGCAGTAAGAAAGGCAAACAATTGCATAGCAAGAGCACTCAAGCTATCCAACTACTTTTAAAATAAATCATTTAATGTAGAATTTCCCTCCTGTAGTGCTTCAGGAATTAACTTGGTCTTGGAAAATAACATTAACATAGTAAGCTTTCACCCTCTCTGGGGCATAATTATTTAATACCTAATAAATTATCATCAGTTATCAAGCTTGTTTCCCAATAAATCCAGCCTTAGTGACTGGCAAGAACAATAATACATCAAATCACTGTACATTTGAAAGACATCACTTAGGAATACCATGAAGTGGTCCTCATTAATGAGCTGAAATAGTATGCCTTATGGCCCATTTACAAAGAGATAAAGGCAGTTAATTATCCAGCTGCAATATAGTTCCTTAAGAGTTTCTGCTTGAGACAGCAATTTTGTGAATAACTACCCATTCACTGAGAGGGGAACTAAAGAAGTCTTTCACAAACTGCTACAAGGAGATTAAGTTGCTGGCTTTGTTTAATATTTCTAGTGTCCATATTTCTTTAAATGATTTATATTTTTCCACACAAGCACCGTAATGTGCATTTAAGGTTTTTCAGCTGAAGAATGGTATGCATACAAAGAAATTTTTCACTAACAAGCCATTTGGGTGACACCAAGAGTTGTCAGTTGTTTTATATCTGCAGATATTCTCTGTAATATCTTTGGTGCTAGAGAATAATACTAGTTTTAGAAAGCAGAGTAAAGAGGGATTTGGCACTGACCTTGTAGGGAAGGGGATGGGTAACTGATTTAAATACCAACAATCAAAATTTAAATGTAAAAATATATATTTAAAATATTACTTTTTTTCCATTATGAATAAATATTGACCTCCTGCTGTGATCATCAGGTTAGTAGGGATAAAATATCAGAATACCCAAGTTCTGTTTTGAAGAATTTTAATATTTTTCCACTGACATAAATTTCAGATGTTGCACATTCAAATTGACTTATTTCAGTACTCAAAATCTATTAGACTACAACCTAGCTTGATGCTACCTAATATACTTTGTTGCATTTTATTTTAAAATATAACTTTAAAATTAAGGTATTCTCGCCTATACATAGTATAAAAATACCTTTATTTTTAAATCATAATCATCTGGAATTAACATTATTATTTTTTCAGTTATAGAAAAAAAACATATTAAATTTATCTGTTTCAACATATATATTGGTCATATAAATATCAGCACTAATATCATCACCATTTAACAGAAAATATGGAGAAAAAGTGTACTTGCAGATGTAAGTCACCTCACTGTAAAACAACTCACTTGTAACAAAAGTTACAGTTTTGACTCTAAAGGAAGTCCTGATGAGAACTCTAAAACTACACTGAAAATGTTGTGTGAGTCAGATAAGACTAAACCCAGAAAACCCTCTTACTCAAGCTTTCTGAATACCTCTGGGAAACACATATAAATACAGACAATCTTCAAGGGAATCAAGAAAACTATAGCACCTAAACAAACAAACAAAATAACCCCAAAACAACTAAAATCCCAAACAAACAAGAAAAACTAAACAAGAAACCCTCAGTAAAGCTGGTGCTGCTGGATATGTTGAACTGAACACCTACACAGCTCTGCAAGGTCAGCCTGGTCTCTGACTGCAGCTCTGCAGCACTTTCTGGTTCAGAGAGTCCATTTGCTGCACTAAGGATAAGGGGACCCCACTTACGTGACACTGAGTGTAAAATAAAGATTCAGTTTTTCCCCAGCTTTCAAAATTTAAGTAAGAGCAGATCACATAGTAGAAGATATCTTTATAATATTGAGCTTTGTGAATTGTGGGAGGATGTTTTCTGATAGTGATTTTATGATTTCTCTTTAAACTAAAGGTACTTTTGTTACTGCTTTAGGATATCTTAATAAAAATGAAACCCCAAGCTCATAAAATCTCTAAAGCAGGAGGAAGTAGAGAGAAACTGATGTTTTCTCTTTTCTTGAACACAGACTGCCAACCGTAGCTGTCTGCTTTGACATCTTTGGGGATCGAAATAGGACTCCATGACAGAAAATAATGTGTGGAACACCAGATGGCTTCAGTGCATCAGATGGAGTTTTATTCAAAGCTCTGGTGTCACTCTAACTTTCTCAAGTCTGAGGGGTTTTTTATTCATTCTAAATTAAGAAAAAATTAAAAAGTAATTAATAGATGAAAAGCATCATGCTTTATTATCGCATTGAATTATGTTATATTAGTAATAAAACTACTTTCTTGTATAAGAAGAAAATAGAAGTCACTTCATTCTTGCACTCTTTTCTTAAAACCATATTTCAAGTACAATCCTGATCAACATCAAACCTACAGCTTTCAACCAAAGTTGGTCAGAAACTTCTGTACATTTAACAAAATCTTTGTTTGAATCTATGATTCAGAAGAAAAATAAGGAACTGACTGATATGATGTACTCTAGGTTTCTGCCTCACCAGTTATGCCTCATCATGTTGAAAAAAACACTTAATAGTGTCAAGGATGAGGTACAAAGAGGAGGCATGTGCTTAAGGAATGAAAAAATACTGTTAGGGAAATGGTATCAGAGTAAACACCAAAATATATCACCTCAAAATATATCTCAGATGAGTACCAATATTATTCTTTCCATGCACAGAAGAAAAATGATAAGACCAGTGTCATAAAAACTTGTTCTTCTACACTGCTGTCTAAAGTCAATTGGATTTAAACATACTTATTACTGTATTCCAATATATGGCTAAATGAATAAAATATAGAAAATTTGTCTTGTTGGACACAGTTCACATATTAAGATTTAAAACTGTTTTTCAATTTTTCTGTCCCATATTCCCAATGGGATATTTTCCTTGCAGTTGTTATTTTTGTTTTGTTTTTTAAATACTAGCTCGTACTATAAAATATGTTTTTGAAGTCTGCCTAATGAAGTAGGCCAGCCTCACTGCTGGGGTAATTCTACTTCTGTCAATGGAGTTTCCCCTGCGCCTGTAACCTTCAGGTCATTTCTTTGAAGTTCTCTTTCTATTCTCACTCTTTTTGCTTCTGCATAAATTTTAATGTCAAAAACATTTCAGTCTAAGAAATGGAATAGGCTACTTGCTGTCTATTTTTTTTTTTTTTTTTTTGTGAATAAGCTAATTACTACACATTTTAAAGGCATGAATTCCACTCAAACAAACTTTTAAGGTGCATTTATTTTTCCTACCCATAAACCAGGATATTTGTACCTTTTCGGAAATGCCAGACCCCCTAATCACATTATTTACTTCATGAACTCAATAGGCACTTCGGGGTGGGGTGGGGGGGTGGAACTCCTAGCATGTATGTGTATTATTTGGAGAATTAAACTTAGCTTCTTGTCAGCATTCAAAGGGAAGGTAATGCTTCATTTCTCTTTTACTAGAAGGTCACAAAACCAGGCATTCATGACAAAGCTTTCTCTACTGTTCCATTAGTTTTCTGAAATATGAAAGTTTAGAACAAACATTCTAGTAAGGTATATTGTTATTCAGACTGGCAGACAACAACAGCAACAATAACAACAAAGAACAAGAAACTCAAAAAAGAAGATGAGGAAAATAAGTTTATGGTTAGATATATTTTCCCATTGAATTTTACATTCCCTTATGCTGTGGGTAGGAGTACTTGGGCAGTTATGACAAGTTATGCAAATAAATGTTAACACAATTGAAACTCAATCCATTTTCTTATAGTAGAATAAAAAGACAATGTATTTGAAAATATATGTGACTTTTGACTGGGCAGTTTTTTGTGACATTTGACTTGAAACATAATTTCTGACTGAACCAATGTACTTTCTGAACTACTTGCTTTGGACTCACATACACACCTTTGATGATATTATCTATTACTTATCATAATTTGCACCTTGTTCTGTGGTTGAGGGTTGTTTTGACTCATATTTGTATGTCTCTCTACTTAGCACTACATGTCATTTTCATAAATCATTTTTCTAATGTGGAAGCTTAAAAAGTCCACCACTGAACTATTTATTGTGTTACAGATGTATTTTTTGACAGTGAGAACAATGTACTTTAACCAACCCTCAGGCTAATAATATTCAAAGACTTGAGGAATGAACAGTTTAAAGAAAACAATAATCACAAAATGTTTTATTACCTTTGCTAAGAATAACAGGATTTCTATCCAAATTTTATCTGTGGCAGGTTAAGGACTTCTGTGGTCTTGGAAATAGTCATGCAATATCTCTATGGTGATTAATTAGACCTTCACATCAATGATTCTATTTCTTAATCTTTTGTTATGGAAAAGTAAAAGTTTCATGCATTTATCTATATTTTAATTTGAAGAATACTTAATCTTTAAAAAGTTATTTTGAATATTCACCATACTGAACAATGACTTCATTTGAAAGACTAGTGTCTGAAGGTGCTGTTATTTTAGAAATTCTGCTGTAGCAATTTATCGTCAGCTGCTGCCAAGGTTATTGCTCCTGCCTAAAATATACACAGCCAGAGTGTCAAGTCTATTTAGCCAAAGACACAGGCCAAAGTAGAGACATGTGAGTCCCTATAGAATCCTGCATTTATTTGACTCTCTGTAGGCCTTGTGACCTATTACAAGTGTCTATGTTATGGCTTTCAAGCAACTGAAATTCTAGAATCAGAATCACTCACACTGGGAGAGAGGTGGGTGGTATTTTGGAAACCAAACTCACAAACAATTCCAAGTTTTACAGGTGGCCCCCATCCCAAAACTGGTTCTTACCAAAACTGACACTGTAAATGGGATCTGGATTTTCCATTTAGGTCTATCTGTATTTAAAAAAAAAATACCCTTTGTCTGGCTTTTTTGTTATGAGTGGATTCTCGTTTTTAGTTTGATTTTTTGGTGCAGGATTTTGGGGGGGCTTTTGGTTGGGTTTTTTGTGTTTGTTTTTTTTTTGTTTGTTTTCATTTTTGTTTTTCTCTTGTTAATTTTGGGTTTGTTTTGTTTTGTTTCAGTTCCTCACTTGCCCTTATATCCTTCAGAAATTCTCCCAAAATTTGCCTATCCACAGTGAAAACAGCAAAGCAGATTTCTTAGGGTTATCATCCAGTTCCAGGGACTATGTTAGCTAAGCTCTTGAGAGCGTTAAACTAAACAAAAGCAGTTTCTGTTCAGCCCTGAATCTCTACTCTATTCAGCTATGCTATTCACGGTCTCCTAGCAGGCAAACTTGTGATAGTTTCCCAAATTATTCAAATCAATCTAAAAATAAGTCTTCTGATATGATTATGTCATTACTGGAGGAAATGTATCTCATGTTTTGCAATCAAAAAGCAAAGATTATCACCAAATTGTTTACAAATTAAATTGTTTAGCTGTATTATTATTTTTTCAGTTTCATAAATTGGAAAATCCAGAATACTATGATTTATTCGAAGAAGAAAACAATTTTCCCATCTATGACTTATCTTGGAACAGAATTTTACATTTCTTGTTATGGCTAATATTTTTAAAAATATATAGGCATACATGTAATATAAAATATAATTGCTTACATTTTTATTTTATGGTTGAAAAATCCAACAAAGGTACTTAAAGCTTTGACAATCTGGCCTTTTAGACTTGATGCCTTGCTTAGGCTTGCTTTCTTTTAAAGACAAGTGTCCCTAGTTAAAGAGCCAAAGCTCTTAAAGGAACACCCTCTTTTGTATCTCTGCAGCTTTCTAATAATTAAAAGATCTTTATCACTCTCAGTGATATCTAGTAACCTTCACTTAAACAAATCAAATCCTGTTGTTTATCAGTGGAAAATATCTCAGTGAACAGGTTGTTCCTTTTCTCTCTACCATTGGTTATTTTGTATACTTTCACAACAGCATCTCACATACATTCTTTTCCGTATAATAGTTCTGTATGTTACAGCTCTCCCTGTTCATATGGAAATTTTTCCAGGTCTATAATTTTTCCATTGTCCTATTCTTTTCTGGACCATTTCCATTTCTGCTGTATCCTTTATGAAATTAGATGACTGAGATTTACTGAAGTATAAGACAGAGGGGGTGCCACTGATTTATGTATCATATTTTGTTATTCTTCATCTCCCAAGAAACACCATTTCTCACAGAACAATTTTTGGTTTTTTTTTTTACTTTGAGCATGAGTACACACATCAAGACTTGCGTTAGACTATCCAAACTTCATATTTTCGTGTGAATTTAGAGTATCTCCAGTGTTACTTCCCAGCATGCATACATTTCCACCTTCAACATATATTTGCACAGACTGAAGTTTGCTTTAATTTTTGGCACAACCAATTCCTTTAATATTTAGCCTTCATTAGACTTCTGTTGTACTCCAGGATAATATTGTTTTAACTTCAGCTATCTGACTCCTTTTTCAGCTATGAATGTACCTGCTAAAAAGTGTTGGTCATCTGGACTTAATCACACAATAAGTGGAAACCTTTCTGCAATTATTTCTCATTAAATTATTCTCTTTAAATAAAAAAGGTATCCAAGGAAAATTGTGAACATGATAATACACAAAAGATAATGGAGTCCAAAATCAAGGGTCTTAGTAAGGCTATTAAAATTTTATTTAGGCATTTAACTGTGCTAAGCATCTTTTACTTCACAGTTCCTCAGAAGTTAAAAAGGCTGTTGAAAACACAGGTTTTCAAGAAGCTGAATTAGAACGCAGGAGCCCAGTTTGAAACATCCACTTCTGTATTCCTCATTCATAGTTTTTATAAGAAGATGCTAAGGAATGAAGTTTGGGTAAAATGTTGGTTTGTCTGTTGCTTTTTTCTTTGAATCAAATTCCAAATTGTTAAAAAATCTTTTTAACCTTAAAAAAAACTTGCAGTATATTTCTGTATGAGAATAATATATCTTTCATTATGATATTGATTTTTAAAATACTCCTGAGCTTTATTAGAACACTTGGGACACAACCTTGACAGGTTTCTTTGCCAAAAAAACATAAAACATAATAAAGGATTTGCATTGCATCACAATGTTTCTCTACTGATATGAGAACAGCCTACTATGAAGCATGTTATTTAATTCCTAATGCTAGGGAACTATATAACAGAAGGAGCAGAAGGGAACATTTAGAACGAACATGAGAGGGAAAAAAATTTTTTTTAAAAAAAGTAGTCTATCAACACTGGCCCAAGCATGTAACACTTCCAATGGAAGAGATGTAATCCTCATCCCTGAAGCAGTTTAGATTTAAGCCACACAAGTTGCATGGGAATATATAGCAGAGAGAAAACCCACACTGTCTTGAGCTGAATAGTTTCAAACATATCGTATGTCTTCTGCCTCTTACATGAAGCATTGGATGCAGGTGACAGGTTTTTGATTGGTATGATGGGATGGTTGTTTGCTGGTTTTGTTTGCGGTTTCTTGTTATTTGTTTTTTATATAATTTATGGTACTTAGAGCTCTAGAATTACAATAATCAAATAGGGCTCCTTGGACTGCTGGTACTTATCCTCTCATAGACTCCTTCATCCTTGCTGAATGACTATCACAACTCACACATCTACAGTTCTCCCTAAGTTTGCCCTGTACCTTTTCTCAAAAGGGTTTTTATATTGTCATTTCTGTATGATTTTGTTTTGTTTTTCACAATTACTAATTTATTCTTCCCAATGTTTCATTTCCATTCTTTACAGTGATCTCTATTTATGCATCTCTCTTGAACAGTTCTGTTGAAAGGAATTTCTTTCCCAAGACATTCTGCACTATCTTTGGCATTTGAAAATTTAAATTCTACCTGAATTTCTCTGTCTGTTGCTATATGAAAACTGTTTACTAAGAAAGACCTACTTGGAGAAAATTATCCTTGAGTCTTTCTCAACCTTTTCTTTCAAAAGATATTATTTCTGTTTTTGTCTTTTCAGTTTTGAGATGTAGCAGAACTAGTACTGGTAGTGCTTGCAATAGAATGTACCATAGATTACTCTGCCTCAGTTTAAAGAAACCAGACAAGCGAAGTAAAGAAACAATAAAGGAAGGAACTTAAGCAGCCAAGCAGACAAAGAAGGTGTATTACACAACAAGGAGCATTGTTTTAAAGGAGTTCATAAAGCATTCACTTGGAACTTAGGGGTCTCCAGACAGAAGGACCACAAGAGACCCTCAGTGAAGCCCCTCATAGACCTTATAAAGATATGGATATATACTAATAAGTGTTGGGAAATGTCATGAACAGGATTGTAGGAAATAAAAATGAATGATCATTTTTATGCAAACATTATGTCAGCTGTATCTCAGCTGTAGCTGAGATGTCACAGTGTGCACTTTGGTGAAATGACTACCAGCGCACCTGGCTCAGTGACTAAAGAAAGCCTGCTTCCTAAGCTTACAAACTGAGTCTGAGAGGTTTCTTTTAAGTGTCAATTTTAGGCAACAATTTGGAGTGTGTTTTATGCACAGAAACAAATAAATCACAGCAAGGCAGAAGAAGGAAAAATGATTCCTTATTATAATAAAATCTCATTCAAACAATGAGATTCATCTTTTGAAGGTCTATCTACAGAAGCATAAGTGCCTACATCCAAGGTCATCAATGTTATAACCCATATATATGTAAAAAATTCTGAGTTATTATCCTTTGATTTCTTTCCCTCTTCTCTTCTTTGATTGCAAAAGAAGACTAGAGTAAATGAGGTATAGGCACCTGTAAAGTTAACATCCGTGGTTGGTGGGATTACTCCCAGCAGGAGACAGAGACTCAAGGCAAGAAATCAATATTGATAATGTTAAGTCAATGGAATTGTGGCCTAGCTATGGTCAAGGTCTAATGACATTATAATGACATTAAATTCAAAAAAATCAAATAAATCTGTTAGCGCAAGGGTCAGCCTCAGCACTGTCTAAACTGTATTTGATTTGTGGGCTTCCATCTGATCCTTTGTCCTCAACTATGTCTTTTTTCTTTCTTGGAATAAAAATTCAGGACTTCAAAAGAAATTTCCCAGCACTTGTAATGTGTTATAATGATATTTTCTTACCTCCTTCCTTGGAGCAGAGGGTGATCAGAGTATGTACTGTATCCATCAATTCAAGCTGCTGTTTCTGTAGGACACTGTTATTGCTTGTTGCCTTGTTTAACTGCTTCTCTAGTTCCTGGATTATGTAGCTTTGTCGTGTGACTAAGCTTTGTAGGTTCTCTTTTTCCTCCTTCAAAGTGGCCAGCTCCTCTTTGTGCCTTTCTTCCATTTCTAAAATTCTGTGCTCAAGAAAACTAAAATAAAATCAAACAATTAATAGATATTATTTCCAGCCTAAATAGTCAAGAATACAAAAACCAAAACTTGTTTTTCACAGTATAATTCACTACCTATCTCAATAGTTCTGAAAATGTCACATCTAGTAATTCAGCCCACTGATTTTCTCTGTCAAGTAACTAAATATGACTGATATCCAAGATTACATTTTGTGATGTTTGCATGTGGTACTGCTTAAAGTGCATGAGCTGCATATCTAGGTAGGTGTTACTCTCATCCAAGTGCATGAGCATAAGGCCTGTAACACGGAATCACAGAGTATGTTGAGTTGAAAGGGACCCACATATTCATCCATAAAAGTTCAGGTGGAAAAGCCTAAGGTAGGCAGAGCAGGCAGAAAAGCATGACATTGAATATGGATGGGTCAATATGATAAGAGACAAAAATCAGGACAAGCTGTGAAAGAACTTGTGAAGGGTCTTGCCACTGAATGGAAGATATACACTGGGAGTTGTGGAGGATCAAGGCATTTGGAACCCATAGTAAAAGTCCATTTTATGTGGTCTGTGAAGCTGGGATAAGAATTCCACTCCAGATGAGTGGTATCTGCTTTCACATTAAGAATAGTACTGTTTTCCTGAAAGGTAACTCAAAAATTTGCATTTTAATGTAGGATTGTTTTCCTTTCTGCACACATATTCCACCACACTCCCAGGCCATGTTTTCTTACTCCACAACAGGCTCCTCAATAGAAAACTGTGAGCATCATACTATGCAACCTGCTTACACCAATTTTTATAAATAACTTTACACATGTCTAGAAACACTTTCTCTATATTAATATTTTTTTTCTAGTACCCTCTCTCCTGTGATGGAATTGTACAGTTTACAAAGATCAAAGGCGTGTCAGATAATATCTAAAAGAATAAAGGTGCTGTAGACATAAAGGACAGCACATATCTATCAACAGTAAACAAGAAGTTTTTTTCATGACAGTGCTTTGATGCTATGGTGGGAGTTTAGCAGAAATAATTTACTAATATTATTAATAAAGAAACTAATTCAGTCTCTGTTCTTTCTCCTTAGGGATTCTACTGTATACAGCAAAGGAGGTGTTTCTCATGCCCACAAACCGACCGGTGGTTACAAACTTGCCAACGAACTGCTTCCTGTTCAAGTCAGTCTTAGGTTTTATTTATTTGCACTCTCCCTCCACCTTTGTTTTTACTTCTGGATAATAGATCAGTGGCGAAATGCCTGCATAATTTCAGGTCATTTACTCTAACTGAAGAATGTAATAAAATCCATATGGAATTGGTTTTACTCCATATCACACAGTCTTAATATGAGCTGTTAGAGATGATAACAATGCAAAGGTTAAATTCAAGCCCTAGATTTGCTGTGCCAGCTAGAGTGAGTTCAAGCTTTTTGTTTGTTTATTTCTGGGGGGTTTTTCCTTTTTTTTTTTTTTTTTTTTTTTTCACTTAAGAAAACCACACGCAAAAACTTTTTTTTTCTTTTTCCTTTTTTTTTCTGAAACATTATAAATGTGAGACTTAGAAAGACCCTGAATAAAACGTACTTTGTAATACCAACATATGTAGTTCTGTGAAAACCAGAAGCATTGAGTAAAGGGAGCAAAACAGAAAAGATGGGAAGGGAAAATATTTTTTGCATGGGGTCCCAAGCAAAAAGATAAACATGACATCTCATTAAAAAAGACTCATTGATTAATTGAAAAGGCATAACAAGATTTGGTGGACTGGAATAAGATGGTAGAAAGTTACAATCTGAAACAAAGTAAGGATTTTGAAGCCAAAGATTATAAATTATTTTAACACCTTATCATACCTGTGGCTCATTTTTTTTCATAACTTGAACTCTAATGTTAAACACCATGCTCTAGATTCACATGGATTTTTTTGATAATAGTTACGTGGAAGTTTTTGGGCTTTGTTATGCAGAAGGTCAGATGTAATTTAATTAGGCAGAAGTGGTAAAAAATATTCACATCGATTTGGTTTTAGTCATAAAATATTGTTCAAAATAAAAATATTCCATTTGACTTTTATCAGTTCTATCCAGTTTTTTCACAGAAATTATTGAAATCCTTATTATGACTCTAGATTTTAACTTTTCTGATAGACTAGTTATATCAATGCACTCAGTATAGGAACAAGGTGGGCCCTGGGGACAGTCTGTAATAGAATGGGTGCTAGGTGGGTTCACCCCCCAGTTTGACATCTTACAGTCCACTGAAACATTGTATATTATCAATGTAAGAGAAGATATCATTTGGCAAGCCAGAATATGATTTTACAGTTAAATAGTAAGAAAAGACAAAAAATTTCCCTTTATCATCCGTATCATAGTACAGTGCAATGTATTCCCTTAATTTCACAATATACTATTTCAAGTCCACAGCTAAATGATTTCCATATCTGAATGATTTCATGTGAAAGAGCCTTTGACAGCCACAATTTATGCGTTGTATTGTTTGTTTCCCACTGTGGCCTTCCTAAGACCACAGTAAATGAACCCATGGTGATGACAGTCTTATTTGTAGCAGGACTGGCCATGTCAAGCAAGAAGGAAGAAGCTGACAATGTTTAGAGCTTCACAGTTTGGCATCTACAGAGGCAGACAGCAAGCAGATGTTTTACAGCTTTAATAATTATACATCCTAATATTTCCGAGTGGTGTGTCAACATGTGGTAGAAAGATGGAAGTGTCATGGCATTTGGTTCCTTTACAGTTTTCTATGTAGATTAAAAGTCCTGTTATTATAAACTGCAAAACTAAGCTATTTTCAGGAATGCATATGCATTTATGCAATGAGCTTTCTGTATCCATAAATCTATATCAGATAAGAATAAGTCCTGAGGTTAGGACCACTCCCTGTATTCCTGGGAGAAGTCCAAAACATTCATTTTGTTTTACTAAGAATCAATGAGAAATCTTTGGTCAAAGCTCCAAAAGAACAAAAAGAAAGTCTTCACATAGATCAGGGATTTCTGAACCGGTCTGTTCCAAAAGAAAGAAATCCTTAAACAGCGTGAGAAAAGCTGCTTTTCTGGCTTTTGACTCCAATGTAGCCAGATTTTTTCATTGGTATTGTTACATTAATACTTGCTATAGCTCATTTAAATAAAAAATAATGAAAAAGAAATGCCAGAAGTCTCATTTAAAAAATCTTGAAAGAGATGGAAAGCAATTACAAAGATATTTATATATTCTTTTTAACAGTTGCAAGACCACTATATTGACTCTTTTTTTGTGGGATCAGACTTCTAATAGACAAATGCCATGAAGAAATAACTTTACTGACTGCTTGATAAAGACATTTTACAGGTTTTTAAAGAAGCATTATGAGGACACGGTTGCAATGAAAATATTTCTACTAGTTTTCATTAATTACTGTTGCTGACACAAAGTATTAAAGTAAACAAAAAGAAGGTTGTCTCTATACCAATTAATCAAAAAGTCCGTAAAGGCTGACTGGACCATTCTTTTATAACACTATCCATAAAATGTTATGGCTCTTTTTTGCAGTAAGTATGCCTTTCCTGTACATCTGAAATTCCTATATATTTCCAAGACATTTGAAATTTACCTATGTTTGAAAATATTGCTGATCTAGACAGATGAAACTGTCATGGAACTACAAAACAATAAAAATAAATCATTAGAAACATCACATAAATACACATATATATGTTTGAAGGCATGCATATACATGTGTTTCTTATATTTTTAGCCTTCAAATTGGGGAAACAATTCAGTCCTTCAGGAAATGGAATGAAATTGTGAAGAAACAAATATTGTTAACATGAGTAAAAACCAATATTATCCACTGGACAATGACTCTTTGGAGTCTTTATCTAGAAGGCAATTAAACTAAAAATAAACATGTACATGCACAGCCCAAACCCAGACAAATTCAATTTTCCTAAAAGATAACTATGCCTCAATGTCTAATGTAGTGATTTTGGTGGGGCTAGGATTCTATTTCCAGCCATACAAATGATATGTTGACTTTGACAGGGTATAAGCCTGCGGAATGCCTTAGTGCAACTGTGCTCTATCCAGGTGATTCAGAAAAGCCCTCTAACAGTTCTGGAGAGGGCAGAACACCCATACAGAAGTCAAAGAATGACTTCCAGTGAAAGCTGTTGTCATTTTGAAAGGTGATGAAGTAGAACACATAGGAAGCACTCTGGTAGCTGCCCAGGGAGGAAGGAAAGTCTGGTTTAGACAATCTGCCTTATAAGGTAAGTAGTTTATTTTCTAATCAGTTCCAGACCACAGGAGTTTAAGAGATTTTTGTAACCTTTGTTTTCAGAGGCCTCAGTTTAGACACGTGAGAGCAGGACGTAGACCAGATCTTAGAGATGGACGTCTTTTGCATTAAAATAATCTTTTAAAAAGTCAAGCTATATTAAATATACAGATAAAACATGTACTTAGTTGAGATATTCAATAAATAAAAACAATTAATGTCCCACTAGAAAAAATTATTTGGCTGTAAAAATATGAGTTTCTTGTACTATGTATGTATGGAAAGACAAACAGGTAGAGGATTTCAGTGTTTATTTCTGAGTGGAAGAACACTAATCTCTCATTGAGACAACTTCTTTGTACTTCCTTTTAGATGAGTGAAATTTTCCCTGTATTGTGATCATCTGCTGATCACTCATACTTACCTTGGTGGTCTGATATTGTCTGATCAGTTTAAGGAGATATGAAAATATGTGTCCCCATATTTCTCAAGGACAGTGAAGTAACCATAAAAGTTAAGTAATCCAGAATCCCATTACATATTTCCTCATTTGTTTCATTTTAGTAAAAAAAAAAACAAAACAAACAAACAAACAAAAAAAAAAAGGTTTTTTTACATTTACATATTGAAACAAATGGCACACTACAAGTTAAATGCAGCTGGTGCACTCGGCAGGGGGGAGGACAAGGGCTCATAAGCCACTTAAGCAGAGAAGTATTTAAAAAATAAATCAAAATAGCATTTAAAAAGCTTTTGTGGGAGAAAAAAATGGCAATGGAAGAAACCACCATTTACATTATAGTGGGTGGGAACCCACGAAACTGAATTATTTATGGCATGAGAGCACTCAACAGAAACATGATTCTAGGGCAAATGTGACTCTACTTATGCCATGGAAAATCTTTCTCTTCAGGGGGATAAAAAGAAAAAAAACTGACCCGTCTTCCCTGCAGAGACAGGAAGTAAAGAGAAAGGCCAAGAATAGACATATTTCTAGACTAAAGAACATGCACTGGTCCCTTGTTGATATGGAGTGTGCATTTTATTTAAGGATAATATACAAGTTACTGTAATACCTCAACAATCAGTTATTGTTACTATAAGAGTTTGCATTACTTTAATTCAAAATCCAGTTCTTCGAAAGTTATTAAGATTCTTATTTTTATTTTATAGAGAGGAATTTTTAGCACAGAGAAAGAAATTATCAGTCCACAGCACAACATCTGTTTTGATTAGTTTTGCAATTACAATAGTTCCTACACTAGTCCCCACTGTGGTGTAAACTTACTGCAAATGAAAGGCCCTTACCAAAAAAAAGCTTAAAGTCCACATAGGTGATGTGGATAAAAGGAGTTTTCTCTATTTATTAATGTGAAAGCGATATGGAGAAGGATGAAGAGAATTCAACTGCAAATAGCTACTAAACACAGCCTGATGAGTAACCTGCAAATACTGTTTAAATTTTAACAAGCTAAAAGTGTTGGCATGTCCAGAAACCTACTATCTACTGAGACCACCGAGATTTGTCCCACAGTGAACATGGCACACACACAGCCAATTTCAAGGTCAGGACTGCCAGGCTGAGACTGCACAGTTCTTTGTTAGCAGCAGATGATGATACAAGAGCTGATGATCTATATTTTAGTGTAATCATAACACTGCCCTCTCCCTAATTTTATTATTCCCAAGGAGAGTATAAAAGAACCTGCACAGTGCATGCCATGTTCCTGCCTCTTTACAAGAGGAAACTCCACGTGCTTTTCCATTTACCCACATATACCTATACCTTTGACACAAACAATACGGTGTGCTTTTTAAAACAGCTCTCCTTTTCTTCTGACTATTCACAGACAATTTCATCATCATGTCAGCAAAGTCAGAGGTCAACTCAACTAAAAGTTATTTGTTTACTGACATGAAGGCTTTATACTCTGATGCATTACTAATGTAAATAAATAATTCAAATTATTAAGTATACAAGATTCCATCTCATGAGCAGCCAACAAAATTTTGTTGTTAACGAGATTGCAGTAGATAAAAGGGCAAGTATTTATATACTTAACTAATACTTGGATTAATCCCAATTTGAAGTAGATTTGTAAAATGAACTGCCTCCTCCCCATATCCACTCTCTCTCTGTGGATTACAGGGAGAGCATTTGAGGCAAATTACTTAGTTTTGAGATGGTTGAAGGCAAAGTTAACCCTATGCTAATTTATTCACATTTTCAGTTGGTCAAGGGATATCTGTTGGAGTTCAAGAGTTTTCAGTGTAATCCACCTTGTCCAGAATAGTATTTGTTCGAATGACTGGTTATAAATAGTTGTTAGATGAAACACATTAAATTGATTTTCATAATCACTAGCAATAGTGATATATTATTTGATCAGCTTTGCAACTAGATACATTTAACAAACACAGTTCTTTGTAACAATATTTTCTGGTTTTCACCATTACCTGGATTTTGCCTTCCTTACTCTGTAGCTCCTTGCCCACCGTGGTGTTAGTCTGCCTCGCATATAACCCTGGGCAATATTCTTCTGCCTCAGTTGCTGATTCCTGGCAGCACGGGGGTCACAATGCTCCTTTTGGCAAACTGATTGATCCCAATCCAAACAGTCCTCTAAAGCTTGTATCAGATGCTTCAGTATCTCCCTCATGTTTAAAGCTGTTTACCTTTTTTCATTGTCAAATGTAGACAGAGGAAATAGAAACCACAGTCCTAGTCAGAATGACCTCACAGTCCTTTCTAGAAGGGAGCCATGAGGCTGTGCAGTGAAAGCACTCCATGTCCTCCGCGCTCACACCTGCCCATTACAGGGGCAGCAGTAACTGGATCTGCCAAAGGACAGTCAGGAAGTGGAATGGCTTTTCCCACTGCACTGGGTGCCAGTGCCCAGGTGCCATCAGCAGCAAGGGAAGGTCAGGGCTGTCTTGCACACAGCTGGTCCCAGCCAGCTCCAGCTGACCCACCACGGGGTACAGTGTGAGGAGGGAGGGAGAAAGTGAGGGAAACAGTGCTGCAGACACCGAGAGCAGAGAGAGGAGGGAAGGGGGCACTGGAGCAGATGGAACCTTGCAGCCTGTAGGAAAGACCATGGTGGAGAAGGTATTTTCCACAGAGGACCCCATGCTAGAGCAGGTGATGTCCAAAAGGAAGCTGGAGCCTGTGGAGAGCCCATGTGGAACAATCTTATCCTGAAAACTGCAGCATGTGGGAAAGAACATGGCGAAGGGAAAGACCATGAGGAAGGAGAGGCAAAATGTTGTGCAAGGTCTACAGCTCCCATTCCTCATTCCCCTGCACTGCTCAGAGGGAATTAAAAGAGTCAGGAGTAAAACTGACCCTGGGAAAAAGGGGAGGTAGGGGTGAAAGGTCTTTCTGGTTTTGTTTCTGTTTCTCACCATCCTACACTGTTATTAATTGGCAGTAAATAAAGCTGTTTTACTCATGACAGTAACTGATGAGTGATCTCTCTGTTTTACTCATGACAGTAACCGATGAATGATCTCTCTGTCTTTATCTTGACTAAGAGCTTTTTCATCATATTTTCTCCGCATTCTGATATGGGGGAGAGAGAGTGGCTGGGTGGGCTTCTGGCACCCAGACAGGATCAACCCACCACACACACTCTCTGAGATACTGAATTGCCAAGTTCAGTGACTTCAGGTGCTGAGTCCCTGTGTCACAAAAAGGGAGCAGTGGGACTGCTTCTTGACTCTCACTTTACTGATAAAAAATGTTATGCTGCTAAACAGTTTTTCATGAGCTTCAACATAAACCCCAAAAGTTTACCACTGACTTATTCTTAAAATGGAACATGGCTATATATAATTGAGTCCAAAAGAAGAGGGCGAGCTTTCTACATGTCATATCTTTATATGCATTAAAATTAGAATGATGAACTACTGAATATTTTCTGTTTCTTATTGACTTTAAAGTAATTGCAAATCTCATTTTTTTTATGAATATTTTTCTAACTGAAAGTGTTCATAAAAGTTATCCCTATGCTCTTTGGTATCAGGAACTCTTGTCATATGACTAAGTTGTCATGAAGCAAACTAAGATGTGAACTTACCCTGAGCATGAAGAGTGGTCAAAATCATCTTGCATTTATCATACAGGAGCTAACAGAGAGTAAGGTCACACCCTAGGTCTTTTAGCCATTTCATAAACATTACCTATGCTTTCCGCTTAACATATTTACTTCTTTCATTCTGTCAGTTGCTTAGAAGAAAGTGTGCACAGACCACCTTGTGGTGTACAGAGAGAGTTTGAGACTTATTCTTACCTGTTTTTCTCATGAATTTTTAGGATTTCATGTGTCTGTTGTAGCAGTTGTTTTTCTAGCTTGTATGTTGACAGTGAATTTTCCAGTAGCTGAATTTCAAGTCTGGATGTTTGATTTAGCACCTTAAGGATAAATTAAAAACATTAATGTTTATATTGTCCTGGTTGTTTTGTTATAGCAGCATAATATAACCATTTCGATTTGATGATTTTCAAAAATTGTTTCTAAATCCTTTTTTAACCTCAGCTGTTCAGCTGGTGCAAATGAACTCAATCAAGCTACACTGATATGTACCAGCTGATGTTCTGGCAACCTGTTTACTGTACAATAGTACTAGGCCAGCAGAAAAAGGCAAGGTGACTGCCAAATAAGCTTCATTTCAATGGAAAGAACAAGAGGCATGCCTCAAACATACATTCCTACAAAGCATGCTTAAACTGGAGAAGTGCAAGAGGACTTGGACTGAAGTCAAAGTGTTGCCTCTGCTGTTTTGTAAATAGAGGTCCTACTTTAGTTTTCCCCTGAGTTGTCTCTTTTGCAGTGTTGGCAGAAGTTTGGTGTCTGCTTATGTGATCACTACTTGTACTCTTGCACAGACTTTTAGAAGGGAGACTGTGATCCTAAACATTGCTTTTTGCAATTCTCTTTCACTTTAGTGGCGGTCTGTATCAGCAGCACAAGTTTCAAAAAGTACATCAGACCAAAAGAAGGCTTGATCAGATGAAAGAGAATAGATTCTAACAAAAAATAGTTCAAAACCAGAAATAACAGAATGTTTTCAAGTGCAAAACCAATAATATTAAGTAATGTTAGCTGATTTTTGGGTTATTGTCATTCATTACATAGAGTCTGAAGGAGTGTGTAAATAGTTTTTGTGCATATGTGTGCACACAACATCTGAGATGCAATCACTCCTGGAAAATTGTGTTTCTTTATTAGAATCTATTAGACCTTTCTTGGGAGGACATTAATCATCATCGTCATAGGATTTTATGGTAACATTTTCTCATTCATAGATTCATAGTTTGGCTTGGAAAGGACTTTTAGAGGTCATCCAGTCCAACCCCTCTGGAAAAAGCAGGGACATCTTCAACTAGATCACGTTTCTCAGAGCCCCAATTCAATGTGATCTTGCTTCCAGGGATGGAGAACCTACCACCGCTCTGGGCAACCTGTTCCAGTATTTCATCATCCTCATAGTAAAAATATCCTTTCTTTAATCTAAATCCACCCTCCTTTAGTTTAAAACCCTTGTTCTATCACAACAGGCCCAGCCAAATAATTTGTCCCCGTCTTTCTTTGAGGCCTGGTTTAGGCATGGGAAGAGTGCAGTAATATCTCCCTGAGTGCTTTCTCTTCTCCCGATTGAGCAATTTCAACTCTCTCAGCCTTTTTTTCACAGGAGAGATGCTCCAGTCCTTTCTTCATTTTTGTGTCTCTCCTCGGGAGCCACTCCAAGAGGTCCATGTTTTTCCTTTGTTGAGGACCCCACAACATTCCTGACGGAATTTATTACACAACATAAAAGAATGAGAATGGCTCTCAAGCTCAGTTCAGTGCTTTATTTTTGTTTGAAATTGTTGACATTCACAGAGCAACATGAGTTGTCTTTTTTCAAGGGTACAGAGGTTAAAAAACTTGGAAATTATCAGTATGCAGCTGTTATGTTTTTCAAGATGGGTACATTTGGAAGTGCCAAGATGCATCACAACAGTTTCAGAAAGACCAGGCAGAAATGGAAAATGTGTTGTGAAGATTAACCAGGGGTAAAAGGTCAGGAAAGCACAGATTTCCAAAGTGGATATATCTGTGGAGCAGCCTACAAAATGTCAGTAGAACTTCAGGTAGTAAAAAAAGCTTAAAGGGAATCTTTTGGTCAGGATCTGAGAGGGTTTACTAAGATTTAAGGAGACAGAGCTCTCTCTTCATTCCTTCAGACTCGTTGCTCTGGAATCAACACTGCTTATTACAGGCACATGAACCATGCCCTTCTCCTAATAGCCTACAGACCTTCCTCGATCAGCCATACAGCTGGTGCCTCCATCACTGTCAAGAGCAGGTTTTTTTCACTTTCTTGACCCACCTGTACCACTCTTTTCTGATTGATGGTAGAGACAGGGACTACAGCGACTTTCTCATACTGCTGAAATAAGGAAAATGGAATACACTATCGCTGACCTGAAAGTCAAGGCAAGTACTATAACAAGGAAGAGCCACTATCACTGGTATCTTAAACATCCTTTAAACTCTTCATCAGTAAGTGTAAAAGAAGAAAGTCATCCACTCTTCCACGCAGTTGCCAGGGATACCTCTACCTTGAAGTGAATCCCCATAGGAACAGCGAGACAGAAACAATATACATTTTGCCCCTCAGCTGCTTAAAGGGGGAAGCCATGAATGAGTACTCAACACTCACAACTATGGAGTACTTTCAGGATATGAGAGTTCTTACACTTCCTTTACTGAATGATCCTATATGATTCTACAGTTAGTAGGTCTTCACCTCTTATGTTTACAATTAGATATTTTGCCGATAATGAATTAAAGATTTTCTCCAACATTTTGATAAGTCAATATACTGTATTTTAGAAAGTGTGATAATTTGAGATCACAACACTTATAATGAATATTGATCCATTATCCAAGATGAAGGAGAGAAAATGCAGGGGACCTCGTAAGGCACATGTTTCATAATTACTGTTATTTCTCAGTGTGCTGTAATGTGAATACATATAAGATTGATAATGATATTGTGAAGGTAAGTAACGACATTAGAACAGAAAATACGATCTTTCAAGAAAAACATATTCTAGTAACACAAATAAACACAATACTTTAATTCCCCTCTTCTAAATGAATAGTGAAAGCAGTGCAGCTGGTAACACACTACATCCTACGAAGATCATTAGGAAGTCAGCAAAAATAATGTCAACAAACATGCATCTTAAAATGATAAAAGGCAAAAAGTACCTATCTTTGCAATAAGCCAAGTATTAATTTGTAATCAGTGTTATGACAGTGATATGCATTACTTGAATCACAACAAGGATTTTAGTGCTAGAAATTATATTGAATTTTTTTTTTTTTTTAAATGCATGTGATGTTATACAATTTTACAGAAATAAAATATACACAGTGTTTTATGAAGAGGCTGATGCTTGTCCCTCTCCACAATTTAAAAGCTGCAGACACCCATTACTTTTCAAATGGCTGGAAACAACTTGCAGGAAATAAATAAACTTTCTTGGAATAGTGAAGAGACAAACAACAATGGAGATCAAAGACTCTGATTTAGCCTGAAGGTCATTATTTAGCTTGACACTTGTATCATTCACAGTTGGTAGCTGTGCTGTTTATTGAAAGTCAGATGGTGATTTAGTTTCCTGGATAGTCCTGCCTTTCTTGTGCACACAGAGGTAAATATTACTAAGCAAATGAAATCAAAAGACAGACACATAACAAAGTCAATCATCAGCACTGTTGGTACCAAGAAACAGCGTGTGTCATGTTTCTTGGAG
This sequence comes from Anabacerthia variegaticeps, assembly GCA_035583185.1. Classification (NCBI taxonomy): domain Eukaryota; kingdom Metazoa; phylum Chordata; class Aves; order Passeriformes; family Furnariidae; genus Anabacerthia; species Anabacerthia variegaticeps. The sequence goes on from JAWWEW010000078.1 coordinate 132,780,284, forward strand.
CCCTGTGTTGAAATGCTTTTTGTGATGATGCGTTACAAAGGAAAGAGGATAGGAAACCTTCTCTGCAATTAACAGCTTTTACAAAACCACTCTGGGAACATACCTGGGTTTCAACATCTGTAAGTTTTCTTGTCTGCTCTGCTGTTTGGCTGAGGAGGCTGGTCCCTATCTCAAGCATGGTGGCAGTGTGGTTCTGCACAGCATTCTGTTGCAGCTGCACCATCTCTGATTTCATGTTTTCCACGATGTAGTTCTCAAGCTGTAAAAGAGAATAGGTTGTAACTGTAGTATTTTTACCTGTTTAGGCATTTTGGTGACATAAGGGTGCATAGCTGGCATTCTTGTCAAAAGCAAAAATTCTAGTGTTTCCTGCAGGAGCACAAGTTTCATTTGGCCCTGTGACTGTTGGGATAGGGACCTGACTCCTTTCAGTCCTGGAACCCCAGTGCTTTTCCAAGTATCATGGCCAGCTGGCATGAGCTGAAGCAGGCCCTGCCTGACCCCACCTATGTCAAGGTTGCAGTGAGCATTTGTCATGGACATGTCATGGCAGCTCCAAAATGAACCCCTAAAACGGTAAAGCATACCACAGGCTCTACTTCTGCATCATAACTTACATCTAAGTTCTTCCTGGAAGAGATCCTACCATATCCTACCTCCCCTGCTTTGTACCTGTCTCATAGTCACTCAGCAATATGATTTTTCATTTGGTTAGATCCCCACAAAGATTTTCACAAACTCAGCAATGAATGCATCTTAGTTTAGCTGTGACCAAAAAATTGTAAAAGAATGGAGACACTGTCATGACAATAAAAGAAGGAAGTCGTTGACAAAAGGCATAAAAAACTGGTTTTCTCCTTTGCCTTTTTTGTCTTGATATTTGGCTTGCACTGGCAGTCTGTTGAGTAGAATCTGAACTGAGATCTTCTAAATAAACTGAGTACCCCAGAGAGGGACACTTCATGTTACAGCGTGTTTTAGTTACCATAGGCAGGAGTCCTTGATCTGTCACAGCAGACCATAAACCCAGAGCTAGTATATAGTATGATGAGATTGTTTCTTATACAAGCATTGTTCCGGCTTGATGTGCTCCACAAAGTATTAACATAGAGAAAGGTGGCCCAGAATATCATTTTCAATACCTTCCACTGAAACCAGCTGGAGTCCAGTTGGTTTACACCCACTGAGGATTTGGTCCAGTTTCATTTTGTGGCCAATCGTTTTTTTCTGGTAAGCTGATTCCAGGCTTAAGCACCCACAGTTTTGTCTAATACTTTTAATCACACTGGGCCTGCTCCTGTAAGCATAATTTGCTGTGGAAGGTAAACTGCACAACTAAATGGTAAGAACCAGATGGAGCTGATTTAAAGACTGAAAAAAGGAGCACAGTCATATATACAATGTGATTAATAAGAACAACTGCTTTCGTCTTATCTATAGACATACCTGTGCTATGGGGCTTTATAAACACTTTTACAAAGAAAGAACACTACCACAATATAAAATGTTTCCCTCATAAGACAGTTGTTGATGGTTTATTTGTATGTTTGTTTGTTTGTTTGCTTCCCCCAGTGTGAAGAAACAATACCCCTAACAGTCAAAAGTAAATGTCCTACAATTGCAGATAACAAAAAAGTTGAATTGAATTGCCAGGGAACTACTGTGGGATGGAAACCTCCAGAGTGTTTTAAGAGGTTGACAAAATTTATTTTTAAATACTCTGATAAATATTTAAATGAGAATTAACCACCAAGGAAAACTGTCTATTGTAAAGTAGTGTCTGCAATGGATGTCACCATTTTCCGCTCTCAGTGTAAATTTAATGTTCTGATTTAGTTTATTACTGTGAGACAAATGTTATACTGAGATAATTTAAGGGAAATCTTACGTATCCATCACATTTCTATACCATGCTTTTATGTTCAGAAATATTTTGCCTGTATATCTCTTCCTCATAAGATAATACATTTTTAGACACCTTTTGCTTCTTGTTTTCTAATCAGTAATGTGTTTAATTTTTTTATCACTGGATTGCAAATAAGTGCCGTGAATGAGCCCCTGGTTGTTTGTCCCAGGTCCAGAATATGGAGACTGATTCTGGAACATCTGAACAAACTTCACTTCCTAATGAAACAGGGCTCTCCAGTCATAGTACTGCTCATGATGGGTTACCAACACACATATTTCCTCACACGCAATGTCTTTTGTTTTCAGATAGCAACACAGCATTTCTGTGATGTGGTTCTACAGTGCTTGATATGTTAATCTGCAGCTTTCTGACACTGCTTTGCTGGGCCACATGGGCTACATGATGCATGTGTAATGGATGCCTGTGAAAACCCATGCTAAAATGTGGTAAGTACATTTATTATACATCAGAAATCAGAAATTAGATGTTTTCACATATTAATAAAAAAGCCCACAGATAGGGGTATAATTATATAAAGACATTTATGTTTCTAAGGGTTTTTTTTTGCCTGTTACTTTACTCACAGAAGGAATTGCAATGGAAAGCACTGCATCTGTGTGGAGTTACAGCAGTTTTGACTAGCAAGAACAAGGCATAGTTTGGGGCATATTTTCAATTATTACAATCTAACACACTCCCCATGGTATCCACTCTTGGGCAATTGTGCTTGGTTACTCACCCCTAAAACAGTCTTAGATTGAATGTGATACTGACTCGTTATAACAACAAAACTGACTTTCCCGTTTCAGAATTACTCATTAAATGCTTTTGTAAATATTTGGTGTTCAGTATATGGCCACAATAGTTTCTCTGAGCACATCTCTGGAGTATCAAGAGTTATTCATTCAGACAAAGAAAGGTTAAACAAGGACTGAAGTAATGTAGATGTTCTGTTACATTAATTCCCCTTCCTTCATTCACCCACCTCTTTCAGTTTGCTCAGCAGATTTATTGGTTGCGATACTGGCCCTGCTAAAGGAATGCCAAAATTCCCATTGTCTTCAATAAGCCAAGATTTCACCTATTATTTTTATTGCAGGAAGCCAACATTTACCAGGTTCATTATGACCAAGCACGGAGCTTCATCTGAAGCTTTCCCATCCTTGGAGACATTGTATTAAGTGTACTGAACTGAGCTTTCTTTGTGGTTACTTAAGACCAATAGCATCTATTTAACAGGTGATAAAATGATCCTTGCAGGGTGGTCTCACAGAAAATGTGACAGGCAGAAAACCATTCACAGAAGTAAATTCAAGAACATTTAGGGGTTTAAGCTATTTTTTAGAATTCCTTCATCCTATAATTAATTTGATTTGCCAAAGAGTCTGAATTTAACATTAAATATAAAATACATAACAAAATTCTCTTTTCAGTGAATCTACTTTTTACATTTGGATTTTCAAATCCTTATATAACTGTATTTATTTCAGTTTTGTGTTTTCTTTTTTTCCTTTTTTTTTTTTTTTTGCAAAACAGAATTCTTTTCTACATTCTTGTTTGTCCCCCCTATCTCACTACTCTCACTATATGGCTTTCAATACTACATTGATGTCCTTGTTAATAATTTGGCTGCATCTGCTTTCAGTAAGACTCATTACATTGTACAGGAGCTTTGGGTAATGCTGAATTACCAGTGGGATAGATAAGAACATTATAACATTCTCAGAAATAAAACTGTCAGAATGTTCAGTGTTATTGGTTAATGAACATTCCAGAGGATTATACATTAAAAGTGTCTAGCTTTTTCTGGACAATGTTTATTGAATAATTTTCATAGAAACCCCTCAAACACTAATAGAACTATTAAAATAGAAACTGTAACTTGGGGTCTAAGTAAATGATAAGGGTCTGTGTCAATTGGCAGATAAATAAAAGAAGAGCTTTTTCTTTTACTTTGAACAAATAATGTTGATCCCAGGTAGCTCTATATTAAGAACTGCTATGGCATCCAGATGATGTGAAGGTTTTATACAGTGCCTTAGAACAAGAATGAGAGGTAACAACAGATTACTCCCTCTCCTACCATAGACTGCACATAATTTTGAATTTTAGAAAGACAATGATCAGTGATATATTGTAAGAACATTTTATTGTTGTCTTCTTTTGGATACATGAATATATACTAGTAATGCTGTATCACAACACAACCTGTGAAAGCTTAATTCCTTTTCTTGTTTTTCTGTTTGAGGGAAGGTCATACCTCCCCACACTGAAAAACTGCCTTGGGGAGTGGGATGTAGAAGTGACATTTGATGTGATTTGCATTTTATAAATGCACAAACAGCCCTAGTGGGAATAACATATAGAATACCATAGAATTTTTTGAGTTTTGCAGAAGTAAAAAGGGGTTAAGAAGGACTTTATCACTGAGAAAAGAGATTCTATTTGTGTATTGAAAAAGCCAACATTGCACTTATTTTCAAATATAATATATTCTACAAACTATTAGTCAGTGAGAAAAGATTGATAAAAGGAAAAATTTAAAATGATGCAGCCTTTTTGTATTACAGATCCAATTAGTAGAGAACAACCAAAATATATTTTTCCACTATTTCTGACCATATATGATCATTGGGAATCAGGAAAATAAACATGGATAGCACATAAAGACAATGAATAATGTGCAAATGTCAAAACACTAATCTGCACCACATTTGAATCAATCTTACCTGATTACCTACATTAAGATGATACAGGATGCGTAACAATAATTTCAGTAAATTTAAGAAATCAGCCTTACTAAGCCAAAGTGTAAGCTTGAAGTGACTGCTACACAAACTGGACTCACAGAAAGACATTTTTGGGATATGTGGTATATGAGGCTTTCATAAATCTTTGATTATGAAATATACTAGTTATGAAATATATTGGTTATAAAATATATTTTTGGGTTTCAATTTAAGAGGAACCAGAAAAGTAATCCAGCAGCTCTATATGTAGTCAAACAAACATTTTTGAGGAAAACTGGCTCTAGAAACTCTGTATTGTTTTTTATTTTATTGTTTTTTTAAATTCAATATACCCAGATTTCTAGCCTTAAGGCAGCAAGAAAATAAGCCTGTTAATTTTCCAGTTGCACATTAATAATAGTAATTATTTGCATAATGCTGGGAAAATTAATTATTCTGTACTTGTTTTTGCAGTTTTATAGATTTCTGTAATATTGCAACTCATCATTTTGATTTCTTACTTAGATGTTTTTTATATCTTAACCTTAAATCACATTATTGTGGTTTTCCTAATTCTGTTGCTGACAGAGAAATGACTTCCAGAGTGTGTATATCTTCTTCAACTACCTCATGTTGAAACAAACATATGCATTTTCCAAACCAAATGTTCCAAACACGTCAAATATATTTTTTTCTTAAATCCTTGAATGTCTGAATCTTTGGCATTGCTTATGTTTACTGTCTGTATATAAAGCATAATTAAATAGATGCAATTTCACTATGATGAGTGAAACCACAGCTGCATTGTCCTCACGCAATGATGAAACACTGTTTGATACAGTGCCAGCTGACTGATACTGAGATTTCTCATTCAGTTGACTGCCAATATACTGATGACATTGGTCCTCATGGTGGTTGAGCTTGGTTTGATAGCTACCTTCATTGAAATAGAAGTGTGCTATGAATGTAGAAGAATCTTTCAGCTAGTAAAAACAAACAAACCACAAAACAAAACTAAAAACCAAACAAGAAACCAAACAGTCGGAAAAAAACAAGGATAACATATGCATGAAATTATTCTATAACACATGAAGTAATCTTTCTGCTGCATTCAGCATCAGTGTAGTGTCTGTAGCAGTTTTGTTTCCAGTTCTGAATGTTGTAATTCAAAAAAGATGTGTATTATTTGGGAAAGTGTACAGAAGACAAAGAGTGGTCATAAACCTAGAAAACTGAAAGACTTAGAAATATTTAACTTAATAAGTCTAGCAAGAAAATAACTCATTAGAAAAACATAAAACTACATCCATGAAGCTTTAGTAAATGGAGTTTATTTTTACATATTAGCTGAAAAGCTATGTAACAACATAGGTAATAAAACACATATAGGGATTCTTCTGTGGACAGACTGTGAAAAGTCCATTTTTGGGGAGGCTGGGTAAAGAATACTTTAGGTAAAGATCAGGCTGATTATATGATATTTTATAGTTCTTTTTAGTCACATTTTTTCCCCGTTATTCTCAGGATTTTTTATTACTTTGCTTCAGACCTAATTTTGCAGGCTCAATATTTGGAATGAAACTCTACAGTAAAATCTTTTTTGAACTGAGAGAACTCATCTCCTACTTCTAGAAGAAAGTCAATAAAAAAGCGGAGTCTCCTGAATTAAAGCTACAAAAATAAATTTTTTTAAAAAATCAAGAAACCAAATCCAAACCAAAATGAAAACAAAAAGCCAACAAAACAAACAAACAAAAAAAAAAACAACCAACCAAATAAACAAACAAAAACAAACTGCCACACAAGAAAAGCAAATCACACATAATGATACAAAAGAAACTGTTCTGGATAGATGAAATCAGCAAAATGTGGAAATTCACCGAGGAAGTATCTGAATGTATGTATGAATATACCTCTGTAGGGAAGCAGTCTCCAGAACCATCCGAGAAATTATTGCATGAACCAGCTATGTAATAGCAGTAATTTCTTGTACTCAAATTACTTTCATTATGCTACTTCAGAAACTACAGTCTCTGAAAATCAATCAATTTATGGATTGTGTCAGTGGTGGCTTGGCATCTCCATATCATGTTATGTTACACAGTAAAGTACATAAAATGTAATACGCTATAACAGATAATAGTGGTGAAAGAATATGCTGTATGGCATCACACTGGAATCTAGGAAACTAGAAGCAAAAATATTTTTTTGTTTATTACTGTATTTTATTATGAATAGAAATCATCCTTGCTGTGCCAGTTAAGACAAGATACAGACAACACATAGTTCTTTGTTAGAAGATATTAAAAGACTACCCCAGTTAGGTTTACTCAATAGTGTAATATTCAAATATGAGTAAGATGTGAGCATGAAGGTTGAGTTTTAGTTGTTCATGAACCATGTGACAAGAAACCTTTCCAATTTGTTCTTGAAGTTTTACATCATTCTAAAAGCTTAGTCACTTCTAGACCTAAAATCAAAAAATCTGTATATCTCAGTTTTTCAACCTTAGAGCTTAATAAAGTCAATAAGCAACATAATTGAGAACCACATCAAACATGATTAAATGATCCCATAAGGAAGCTACTTATAAGAAGTAAATCATAACAATATGTTCTCATTTTCTACTGATTAGTAATATTTCTGTTAAAAGAATTATCCAGTTTAATGTTAACATTTGCAAATTTTATTACAGTGTGAAACATATTTTTCTCTCGATATAACTTTCTAAGCTACTTAATTCTATAAAATAAATAATTCTATTATATAGTTGACTAAAAAAATGAACCCTCCCCAATATACACTGAAGGGGAAGGCAATTATAGAAAATGTAACATCTGTGATATTGCCCTAAATGAATTAACATTTGAGGGGATTTTTTAAAAAACAGCCTTCTATTAAAATGTAGATCTAATTAATTTCTCTTGGCAAAGACATTTTTTTGTGAGGACTACTTTCCAGAATGATAAATTTTGGAATTAACTCTATGTAGAAGAATATTTAGACACCTTTTGACTCATTCCTAGAGGATGCACCTATGACTTATAATCAAAATTAGTTATACTTAAATATCTCCTCACTCCATTACATACAATTCTTGAAAAATGCAATCTTAAACTGCATAAATAGTTCTGGTTGCTATATTGCTTTGCCAGCTTACATCTAAATTTTCAGTGAACTGAGGAAGTTGTAGTGTAGTTTGGAATCTGAATGTGTTATAGGAAGTAGTATAATTGTTTAAGATTCTATTACTTAATGTATTTCTAATTCTGCCTGGTTTCTTACACTATTCACTATGATGTGAGCAGATTTTTGGTATTCTTTGTATGAAAACACTTTTCTAGGAAAGGTTGTGAAATTAAGACTCAATGGCATTATGTTCTATTCTTTGCACAGGTTTCTTCTTTTTGTATTTTTCATATATATATACATATATATATATATGTATCAGACAGAAAGTTGTCTATTTTATGATCTCCCCGATGAAGAATTCACAAATGTTTGGGGTTTATTGCCATTTGTCTATCTTTCCAGTGTAGGTTTCAGGAGATAACCTGCCTTTAATTAATACCTGATAGAGAGTCTCAAAGTCAGCTGAAAACCGGGGACATTGTATTACTGTGTTGACTGTCAATAATATACAGTCTTAATTTGGAATCTTTTCTGAAAGCATAAATTGGAAGTTTAAATGCACCAAAGCCACTGAAAATACTGCAATTTCAGTACATACAGGACTACAGGAATTCAAGGACACCCCTGAGCCATAAAACAACTTCCCTGCTGTTCCAGACAGCTACTAATTTTTACCTTCATCCCAGAGAGATCCACAAAACATCCACTCCAGGCATCCCACCACCCTTAAAACACTCATTGGAACTCCTCACCTGTGCCCTATGGATTCATATCCTCCAGATGTGTGCTTCTGTCCTAAATAATCTATTGCTGAGGAGATCTGAAAGTGATCTCATCTCATTCCCTAGGTGACATGGAATAGCAAAAATTTCCTCGAGTTTCATTGTTACCAAAAATGTAAATTTTATTGTGTACTCCCTGTTGATGAAGCCTATGATTTTTCACTGGCATCCAGTAAGTACTGAGCCACAGTAGGGTTTTGCCTTGTTCAAAAAACATACAAAGTGGAGGAATGGTAATGCTTGTGCCCATAATTAGTGTTTATGCAGCTAACTTTGCCTCAGAACACAGGGTAAAATAGAAACTGAATATATATCTGCATGGACAGCATGGTTCATGGTCTCCTAGAGGGAAGGACATCCTGCTACCAACTTCTGACTCTCAGTGAGGCCTTTGGCAAGTTAAAGCAGCTGAGCAGATGAGGTGTTTGTAAGCAGATGAGATACCTCACCTCAACACAGCTGATTTAGTGAAAAATGTTTAAAAGAATCCTATCTACACTACACAGAATGCTAATATTTTAATCAAGAGCTGCTTCCTTTTCTCCTCCTTTCCCTCACCCAAAAATGGCAAATATTTTGTTATGATTTATGTCTTGCTTCCAACATTTGGCTACAGCATCATGATTCCAGTTTATATTGAAGAAAGATGTTCTTGTAAACTGGTACCTAATATAGCAAAGAGGAAAGCTTCTGTGTGCTGTAAAATCCATTCCCCTGAAGAAACCAGGGAGGCAGAAACCTGAAATCTACTGAACTACTTCAGTCTATCAGGAATTAATATCTAGACAAAGGTTTATATATTCTCACACAATTTATGTGCATAGATTTACATGAGTCTATACATAATAACTGTCTTAAATTATGAGCTATAATGTAAGTAGAAAGCAATGTTCATTTATGTCCTATAAACTTTGGTTGTACTCAAAATTCTTAACTTTTATTACAATAATCTAGGCACAAGCACTTTAATGATAGATGTTCTGGATATGTGACAATGTTTACCTTAGTTTTAATACAGACACTAAAAAATTATGTTGATACCTTTCTGCTGGAATCACTTTATAATTTTAAGTGACAAAGAAATGAAATTTCCAATATCTGTAGTAGCAAATTAAGAACTTCAGTTTCCCACAGCACTATAAAAAATGTTAACCGCTAGTACAAACTCTAACACCTTTTCTTCCCATTCTTGAAATTCTATATATGTGTATTAATCTCTAAGTGCCTCCAGACATACCTATAATTCTCAGCATTATAATGCAACTCTGCATACTGGGAAGATGGTCCTGCCAAAATATGTGCAGCCCTCAAAAATTTGGTTTCTTCCTGTGCTGCTGGATCTGATTGCTTAAATACATGTCAAACAGTGTATTAAACTACATAAAGAAACGTCTTGCAAAATACTACCAATGATTATTAAAATTATAAAAATGCATAAAAATCTCAGATTGAAACTGCCACATATTCACTACACGTGCACAACTATTTACATAAGCACATACATGTATGCATATATAAAATAAGGATGAGTTATTTCCCCTAAATAGATTATAAAATTCTTTTTTTTACAAGCAGCAGTGGAAAGAACTGAAGATCACTAAACCATATAATATAGTATCAGGTACTCAAATTAGCCTGCAGAAAAGACTATGAAACTTAATAAGATAAAAGTGCCTTGTTTTATCTGAAATGGCATAGTTCAAGTTATATATCCTTTTATGGCTTTAATAATTGTGTAGGAAGATAAGGCCTTTTTTTATAGGAAATATGAGAGCAGCCAAAACACATAAAGACAATATTAGCCCCTCTTTTCATTCCATTCCTCTGGAGATTTTGAAAGGGAGCAATCATATTTCCTTTAAGTAAACGTGCTTGAATACAATCTGCTTCATCCCCAGTTGCTGGAGTGAGATTCAAGATATGATTATGGGGATCAATTCCTTGCTGTGAGTTTATTTCTTGAATGCCACAGTCTCTGAGTGAGAAATGTAAAACTGTGTGTTTCTCTAGAGAACTCACATGCTGGGAATAAGTAATATAATTTCCATTAACTGCTAAAGCAATAAGCATACTGAAGTTGCAACGATGAGTGGTAGAATCTGGCTGTTTTGCACTTAGCACTGAGCACAAACTCAGCAATAGTGGCAAGAAAATTGGATTGAAAATCTCTTATTTTAATTCTGTAGAAAAAAAAACATTCTTAAGATGCTTAGTTTAGGTAAATTTAAATCTGGAGGTATTCCTGCACTTAAGTCACTGTAAAGAGCAAACAAATGAAAAGGAATGATGGAAGAGTTTTCTTCCTAAAGTCCTACTTTAGGAGCAGCATTTTTTCCCCTGTGCGTTTTTTTTTGTTGTTGTTGTTCTTTTTTTTTCTTTTTCTTTTTTTTTTTTTTTTTAAGACCTGGCAAGAACATTCACTCCTACTTCAGTCTGCTCTTCCTGGAAGCCAATGTTATTGTGAGGCATTCCTTTGTAAGTCATGAAATCACGAGCAAAAGTGGGGAAGCTTTCAGCCTTTAATTCATGTCTGCTAACTCATTGTTGTTAGCTTCTCTTTCTGTGGCTGATACACAGTTCCTATTGGTGTTCTTAACAAAGATAATACAAATAAATTCATAGATGAAAAACTACTCTCTATGTTCGTAAGTACACGTACAGAACAACAGACATACCAAATGATAGAATAAGGGATAAAAGAAGGGCATATATTAGAAATGGATTGGCAGACAAAGGGACGGGAAGTTTGTGTACAGAAATTTGAAAATATATCTGGTTTTATAGGAGGAAACAGAAGCCACCAGACGTATGTTTGCAAATTAAACACTACGTTAAAAAAACAGGTTAAAACCAACTAGATATTAATGGTTGAAGACTCATGTTTGCTCAATACAAATTCAAAACATTATAGTAATGGGTGAAATGGGTTTAGTTATTTTTTAATAGTAAGAAGCTGCTCAGACGTCTTTGATGTGTCCTTCAGGCAATCTAAATATGAATTTATTTCTGGTGATCCCAGGCATACTGGCACCCGTGGATGCTCACGCATTCCCAGGGAAGTGGCAGGGTGGCTGTCAGACTCACTCTATCACTGATTAAGTTGCTACTTTTGTTTGCAAATTTCCACACAATGTCCCTATGCCCAAAGTGATAACAATCACAGTCATTTCCGATTTGTAATCCAGGAACATGTACAGGCCCTTGCCCTGATGGACCTTTGCAGTTCACAAATATGAAGTGACAGCTCTTCTGGAATGATTAATGTTGTGAAAACACAGAGCAATGAATCAAAGATGAGACACACCAGTTATTTCAAGCCTGTCCTTCACTCAGATCTTTTATGATTTCTTGGTGTTTATCACTGGTTTTGCTCTCTTGTTTTTCCTTCTATAATACTTTTAATTTTACAATAAATCCCAAGTAGGTCATGCATAAAAATAAGACTAATGTTTTCTTGCCAAGTAAAACCACACTCAGAAGGGTGGTTTTGTAATAACTCAGAAGCATTTACAATGTAATAAAAAGTACATTGAACAAACCAGCATATCAGAATAACAGGACTATTAAATAAAAGGAAAATATCTCAGGCCTTTAAAACATGCTGTAACTCTTCAGAATCAGAGATGACCAGGGCTCAAAATCAAATACAGATATTCCTAAACTTTCAAGTATTCAGATTCAGGATTTTAGTTCAATCTCATTTTCATAATGATAGCCATGTGGTACTGTTCTGCCTTCTTCTCCCTTGTGGGTAAGGAAAAATATCTGTTCTCTTGACTTTGTAGTTGCTGCACATAAATGCAGACTTTCAGGTCATTAGTTTAACCACATGTGCAGAACATATAGGAATTAGGATAACATTTCTCACGACTACAGCTATTTGATCGAAAGAAGAATTGGCATCAATAATGCTCATGTCTATCACACTTTGTACTATAATAGTGGAGAACAAAGCGTTCATGAATCCCAAGGAAAGTTTGGCAGCTGTTTCACTGAGATGTAGGTTGCAATCATCTAATAGTTAAGCATTTTGCCCATTAGCTGGCAATAATATCCATGTCCTGTAGTCAAAACATTATAGTACAGCAATTTCTTCAGTACTGGAAACAGATGAAAAATCTTGTCAGCACTTAAGGAATGCTGTGCCTGTGACTCTGTCATACTTGTATCTGCTGCTCCCAGAGGACCCAAGGAAACTATATTGGTTACCGCAGAGTACATTTGAGTACAGGGGCAAACCCATATGCCCATAGCATAGAAAATATGAGCCATAAAAAAATCAAGAATAAATGCTCTGGGACAGGTGTTCTCTTTTTCAGCACACATGTTTTCTATCCCTGGTATCGGTACTGATGGAAACAGGTTAACTCCATGCCACACCTCAAGGTTTGACCTGATGAAGGGCGTGTGGCAGGGACAAGAGTATTTGAATTGACTGAGCCATACAAATAAAAGGCCAGGAAATCCCTGATTCCCCTAATGCATCCCTGTCTCATCTGAATCAAATTCATTCCTTTCAGGTAATGTTGTGTTTTCATTTCCATGAGGTTAAATAATATGAGCTTAGGTCACATAGATTTTTTTGGGGAAAAAAACCCATTTGAATCTCTACTAGGATGACACAGGAAGGTTAGATAAATTCCAGAATCCTGACATATTAAAGTCAATGCAGGTTTTGTAGCTACCCACAATTTAGTTAAAATTTTACTCCTCAGACTTTACTTTTTTTTTTTTCTTTCCGCTCCGGAGAGGGTAAAAATGTCTTCACAAAGCCAACAGGAATGCTATTATTTTATTTTTAATTAGATGTCTACATTCTAATCTGCTCTAAACCCAAACAATGGGGTTTGTCCTTTTACTGTAAACCTATTAACATGCTGCTCAAGATTATTTTCTTGTGAAAAGTATGCTGCTAACATTAGTGCAAGTGTGCACATAGGGATTATTAACCATTATTACATTTGGACTAAACTGCTAACTTCTAGACATGAAAAGAAAGCTAACACACAAATGCTTCTGTTCTACTTGAAATAAATTACCATACTACCACAAATTCCCAGCAGGAAAAGGGAAGGGGAGATGTAAATTTCTGCACAATGCGTAGAATGCTTAATGGATTTCTGAGTGATAACCATGGAAGTAGCAGTGCTGTTCATGTTGTCAGTATGAGGACAAAAAAGCAGGAAAACAGGACTTCATTGCTTTCTTTGCAAGTGGACTGCAAGGCCACCACAAAGATGTTTTCTTTAAAAAGAAGAATACAGGAAGGATTATGTAAAATGAGCAAAACTGCGGAGTTCCAGTTGAGAACTGAACTTCCTGAAAGGTCAGGTGTTGGGGGTTTGTTTGAAGCTTATCTTTTTGCCTCCAGTTCAAGAGCAGACCTTTCACAGCTGGGCAGCAGAAAGATCTCTGCATTCACGACACCCCAAAGAAGGGGATATTCCAAGCAGACCTGCAGTCAGCTGCTGCCACATGAGAGACAGTCATGTCATGAAAGCATCTTCTTCATCACCGTCCACAAACCTGTGACATGTGGGACTAGAGGGTCAGCTGGAACAGAACAATAGCTTGGCTAATCTGAATGACTTTTCCAGGTAGGACTTGCTCTGCTCTAGATAAAGTTTCTTTATCCAAACTTACAGCTGAGTGTTTCAAAAATGCGGTTCTTCCTGCTCTCCACACTCTTGTTAACACCTATGTTAGTCTGTGCTACTGCAAGGTACTCCTTTACCTGAGATGGTTGCACAGCTTTTCACCAGTGAAGTACTTGCCTTCACAAGCAAAAGCAGATTTTTGAGAGAAGTATAAAGAAATTCTCTAACTGTTCTTCCAAATTTCCCCACAGATTTATTTTTGGACATTAGCATAACATAAGAGAAAAGGAGCCCACATTTTTTTGTCTCAGCTCCCAGACATTCAGTGTAGATCAGGGATTCACATAGTCCTACTTGAATGTAATGAATTCATAATCTTGCTTCTATTTATGCAATGTGGAAGGGATATGGACTCTGAATCACTGGTGGTTGGAGTTCATTATTCCTGAGACAGTTTGAAAAAAAGGCTTAAGCCATTCCCCACTTTCCTGGTGATGACAGTGTACTCATGTATGTGGCAGTAAATTCTGCAATATGTAAGAAGTCACTTCTGTTGCCATCCTGCCAGAAAAGATTGTGTTCAACAGATGGGTGAGTAAATTTATCAGTTAAAAAGGAAGTTGACACTGATAACTCATCTGCTGCTAAAATTAAGAGTGTGACTCCCTGTTTAATAGTCACCACTATAAAACACATTGAAACACAAGGAGTGGCTTAAGAACAAGAGATGTTTGAACTCATATCTTCCTGGCTTCTGTGAACTTTCCACAAGGCTGCTAGAGACAAGAAGTCTCTGATACACCTGTGAAATAATAAGCTACAACATAGGCTGTGTCAGTAACTTTCCTTCATATAGAAGCTCTAATTTCCTTTTGTAAATAATATGTTAACACCCCATTTCTGAAGGTAGCTCTGTGTGAACTATCAAAATCACAAAGCTCTAGTTACATGTCACATAACTATTGATGGAAAAAAGGCTTCCTACCAATTTTTTTCTTACTTCACTGCTGATTTGTATTGGTTAATAGACAAATACTCTCATAAACGTGAATGCAACTCTTCTCTGCATGATTCAAACATGATGCCAGCCCCATTTGCCCTCTTACTAACAAGATACTTCAGACAAACTATTAGTGACATTTAAAAGATTGAAGTGATCAGTCACAAATATGAAGAACAGCTCAGTGGTGGATGGGTTTCACTGCCATGTTTAAGAAAGGCAGAGGGTCCTGGCACAGACTGCACTGTAGATTAGCTGAGCCAGCACAAAGAAGAATGTTCAAATACTTTACTGCAATGGATCTTCATAATCCCCATCTTTTAGCACATGGTTCACAAAGCCAGAGTAGTAAGAAGGATTTTTAATATAAACTGGCTTTCTGATACCTGAAAAGTTAATCAGATTGGTATTTAATTTTATTTCATTTATACTTAAATCCTATTCTACTCACACATGAAGTGTAAAGCTTTTATTGAGAAGAGTGAGATCAATGCTAAAAATGAAATATACAGTATATAATTAGCTCTGGTGTACATAGTAGTTGGAGGGATATACGTTAGGAAATTATCCTGAGCTTTCAAGGAAGGAAATAGATGATCAAATAGTTCTACTCAATCTGTAATTCCTAGGATATTGTGAATAAATATTCTTTGGTAACTCAGTAAAATGATTGCTTAATAATGAATCATAGAATCATAGAATGTTTTCAATTGGAAGTTACCTTAAAGATCTTTTAGTTCCAACTCCACTGTCATGAGCAGGGACACATCCCACTAGACCAGTTTGCTTAGAGACCCATCCAATCTGGCCTTGAACAATTCCAGGGATGAGCTAACCACAGCTTCACAGGACAACCTGTTCCAGTGTCTCATCACTCCCACAGTAAAGAATTTCTTCCTAATATGCAATCTAATCCTTCCCACTTCCGATTTAAAACCATTCGTCCTCATCCTATCACTGCAGTTCCTGATGAAGAGCCCCTCTCCAGCTTCCTTGGAGGCCCCATTCAGGTACTGGAAGGATTAAATATTTAATTTGGATTGCTTAATAATAAATGGAGTGACTTTTAATTGCTGCAAACATTGTTCCAGAATAATTTTATGTAAAATAAGATATGAACACAAAAAGACCCTTTTTATTGTCCCTTACATGAATGATTTTAAATTATTTTAAAGTTACAGGTTATTTTAAAATTAAACAGTATAGTTTCTGCTCAGAAAGTCGTGTGAGAGAAATACATTAAAACTCAAAGTGTAGACCAGTCTTTCTGCTAGAAATAGTTTATTGCATTTAAAAAGAAAAGAACATGTAACAGAACATCAGATCTGCTGACAAATCATGACAGCTGTACTTCATTGTATTTATGTTAACTTTCAAAATCAGATTAAATTAGATATTTCAACTGTTCTACTTTTATTTAAAGCTGCATTTGTTTCTCAAATTTAGTGAAACTTTCATACCATTAAGGAAAAGTTAGTTAACTCATTACGTTAAATTTAAATTCATACGTATTTCCAACATAAATAAATAATCCAAATATTTTCATCCAGATGGAGTGTGATATTCAATTAAGGGGATAGAACATTCCGTAATAATTTATATCCACATAGAGACTTGAAATATTTTTATAAAACAATGCCAGCTTAAAGTCAACCTTCTCTTTAGTCCTTTTTTATCTTATTTACACTCGTTCCAAGTAATACCAGTAGTAATATGTAAATGAGTGCTGAGAGAAGGAAGGTATTTCTGGTAATTTTGTTTGGTTTTCATAGTTAATGACATTTTGTCTCTGTTCAATTTCTACTCACTTAACTGTGCCCAAGAAGGCCATAAATAAGGCTAAGGTGACAATGTCAGTCTACATGTAAGTCCAATACTGACCATATCCAGGCAACTTGCAGACTAAGAGACAAATTGATATAATTTATGACTTCTGTTCTTTGAAAGAAAGGCAAGACTTAGTCCCAGGCTTTGCATACATGTATAGACAATATTATGAAGGACATGTATGAGTGTACTGGTACATTTTTATAATGATTGAAATTGTGAGCATATGTTATACACTCTCCACTCATGGAGATCTGAGTACAGGATCAGGGTATATGAACTGAAGCTGGTAAATTATTTCATCAAAGCCCTCTGAAATCTAGTAAATGGAAATGCCTTTGACTGCACTGACCTGTCCTGTATTTTACAAGTGAGCTGACTATGATGGGATCTCCTGACCATTAGTAATTTTCTGAGTCATACAGTTAAACCATTGAAGTATTTTTTTCTTTTTCCTTCTTAGTTATCTGCATAAAAGGTCTAATTGTAAGCTTATACATGACAATAGCTCATGCAGGACTTTTGTTGTGGTGGTGGTTTTCTTCCTATTGGTGATCTTTTACAAGAAGTTGATCTTTTTTTGACTGTAGAAATCTCCATCAATTATTTCTTTAAAGAGACCCTCAACTTACTTAAAATCAGCTCTTCAAAAATTTATATTTGCTTGAAAAATCTTAGTATCTCCTTAGAAAGTAGCCTTATTTTGGCTTGGTTTCCACTGCTGGGTTTTCACTGGACTTGTTTCTGCCACTGCAACTCAGTACTAACTTTGTTAGCTTCAGCCACAGAAATATTTTATCACCATGGCTACACAGAATAAAGCACACTGGACACGGTACTGCAAAGGGCTGGACCTTCAGCAAAGCCTCAGGCTAACACAGGCCTCATTTTATCATTTTAAACACAGAGTGTTTCCACAATCACTGGGATTATTCACAGGCACACACACGTAATCTGGGGGATGAGGAGCAGAGTGATCAGAAGGTTGGTGGATCCAACCTCTCGGCTTCATCCCACACCTCCCCTTCATTTCAAAATGTCCTCAGTGGTGTGTTTAACACTCCATAGCTTTTCCCTCCTCATATCTTTAGCTTCTTTCCAGTTTTACTAACCACTTGGAAAACAGAAAGTTAAAGTTTAAAGCCCTACTTTGATCTCAGATGTCATAACATAAACAACAGATGCAAATACTTCTTTGGTGACCACTAATCTGTCTGTAAATCTCCTGTTGAATCAGAGCTAAAAATAATTACATTCTGTGTTATTTGGCATAATTCATGCCTTCACTTTTACAGTCTGGGAAAACAGAAAATTATGGCTCACTTTAAGGAATCTTTGATTTTAAGATGTCTCATAGATGGCTCATTATATACCTTAGTGCTACGGGAGATGCAGATGAGGAGCTCTAAATTCTGTTTTACTGCATTTATAAAGGTTAGAATTCTGTTCTCTGTTTTTCTCAACAAGGAAAGAGTGTGAGTGACTGTAATAAATTTACCAGAATTAGCTCACTCAGTTCACCTCTTTTACAAGGATATTCCTTTAGGTTTACAAGTTGAGAGTACAATTTAACTCTTGTGGTTTATTATTTCCTTTACCATGGGTGTTAATACAAATCTTTATTAATACTGTCATTTCACTAATACTTCCCAGTAGACCATGGCGGGAGCAGTTATGTGATTAATGGTTTCAGAGATGATTGTTGAAAACCTAACTACTATTAGATTAACCAACCTAAAACCAAAAAAAAAGAGTAATATTAAGCCTAATGTTGCCAAATGCACACAGAATTAACAGTGCCAAACTAAACTGTATACATAGCATTGACTATAGTACATTCACCTTGCCTTTCTATTGCTTGTATTTATCAACTTAGAGAAGGTTCACTGTCTTGTTCCTAAAAGATACTCCTCTGTAATATAAAAGCTATTCAGTATGCCTTAGGATTCTGTGTCTTATATAAATGAAAAAGTATAGGAATATTTTTAAGAATAATCTTTTAGGACAAGAATCTCAAAAGTGCTAAAGTTCAGATCTGTTAAGAGCAAAGGTAAATACCTGAATTCCTCAATACAACAAAAATAGGTGATTAAAGTCTAAAGAACATGATTCAAGGGCCCAAACACAGCAAGCAGTTCACTTGAATTGGCAGGTGTGTCTCACTCTGTTAGGCATTTCCTCCTGAATTAGCTGTCACTTACTCAGGTAGAGCAAGCTGAATTTCCTGGTTTTGATTTTCTTTAAACCACTATCATATGAGAGACTAGAAAACTGGGCTTCTATTCCCTCCTCAGTCTGAGGGGTTACAGGCCTGCAAATTCTCTTCCAAACAAAAGTTTACTCCATAGAAATGCAGAGTAGGATGGGTCAAATGTGTTCTCTATTCCTTGTGCTGAAGCAGGATCATTATGCCATGAAGAGAAAAAGGTTTATAATGCTAAAGAGGAAGGGCTAAAGTAGGAATGTGATGTGGCAGCCCAGTGATACAGATGTCAGATATCCTAAAGACTTGTCTCTTTTTTCAAGACTGCTTATGAATTTTGAAACAATTACTAAATAAATATACAGTTTAACTTCTCTCAACAATTAAGTTGTTAAATTATAGAAAGAATGACATTCTACTTCATGGTGAATTTAAGATTTCAGATAATATTTACATATGTACAGTCTCTGAAGACAGTGTTTGAACACAATCATGAAAACCTACTGATGAGAGGGTTCTCAGCTTGGGTGATCCCAGCGAAATCCATCACAGATTAGTAAAATGCGTAAATTTAAGTGCCTCCATACTATCAAAACTCCACTTCTCTGAGTCTGTGGCTCTGGGCCATACCATGTTTCTTTACCTAATTCCCACTGATTTCTTATTTGGGCACAGATGAAAGTGGAAAGATGTTCAGAAAATTGTTCTACACATTTTTTGCATAAATAAATTTCTGGTTTGAAATGTGATTCCAGGAGTTTTCACAGTCTACATACACACTAGTTGCATCACATTCCACTCTGGTAAGACTGTCTTCCAAAGAAATCAGAATAGACAGCTATACACACACACACTGGACAACAAGCCTGAGATGTTTTTTTGGAGGCAAAGCTAGATATCCTTACAAAAAAATTAGGATTTATGGGATTTGGACCTCATAGGATTTGTTTGATACTGTCTACCTACTATGCAGCTGTCTGCACACAACAACCCAAGACCAGAAATGCCGGTCAAGACTGCTCATTATTGTGTTGTGGACATGTTTAACACTTATAAGAGAGCCAGCAGCTATTTTTAAGAAAACATTTTTTATACAAAAGTGGCATTGAAAGGGATAGCAAGACATAGCCAATACAAACAGGTTTCAAATGAACTGCTTTTTATCAGTCATCAGTTAAATGAAATAGAGCTTCTGGCTTTCTTTTTTCAAAATAATGTGGTTTCTGATTTTGTGTCCACTTTAAAGTAGTAATATCAGTTTGTGATTACCTACGTGGGTTATGACTGTGGAAGCAAAACTGACCAGAGTCTAGATTTCACATGTAAAAAAAAAACCAAACTTTTTTTTTTCCCCCCAGAGAATCCATTTAGTTCTTTCTAATGTTTCCTGCTCATTGTGTAAGAGGACTTTTGTTTCCTGTGATTAAGATAAGGAACAAGGGAAATAGAAATATCAGACTATCACATTTCAAGAATGCAATTAAAGACTTCACCTTCAGCAGTGACAGCTTGATTACTGCTGAATATGCTCATCTAGACAGGTCCTTAAAGCATGGCTGTTATGATTTGATAGAGGACCACATCCTCAAGTGTTATATAGTATCACAAAGCCCTGTGAATTTGCTGTCAAGGATCAGGGAAAGAATTAATAAACTGGGAATCTCCAGGTTTCAAAAGAGCCCATATCATCATTGGCTTCTGAAAAATACATAGTTTTCATAGATGAGGTAATTTATACCTACATGTCAGATAACCCATCATTAAAGCAGCTGTGGAAATTTTTATTCCCCTTTCTGCTCCCTTTAATTTTCTCCTTTCTCCTTCCCCTCCTCTCCTCTCCTTTTTCTGACTTTTCCCTTCCCTTCATGGTATAAGGCAGGGCTAGACATTTATTCTCCTGTCTTTCATTCCAGATGAAGGAACTTCCAGGACTATCAACTTCTTCCAGATATCAGAGCAGCATGTAAACATGTTGATGCGTCTGTTTTTTAGTGCAAGGAAAATTTGAAAAACCAACAAATAAAGCCACTGCCACAATATTTATTGGGCTGCAGTAAAAAAATATTACAATTTAGGGCTGTCACAATCCAATCAAATCCCTCAAACAACTGAATTATTGCAAGAATAATTCAGAAATTGGAAATGCGTCATTCATTACCCTAGTCTTTACTGTCTCTATATTTTATGTGAAAGTTTTATCTAGTGGCTTCACAATCTGTTCTTCATTTTGGAATTTATAGTATTCATCTTATTAGCTTGTTCATTTGTTGTATTTCCTTTATGACATGATCCAACATACAGTAAATTTCTTTCTTCCCTCATCAAAATTTCAGGTTCCCCAGGAGTTTAAAAAAAAGAGGTGATGTGCAGTGCTGGTACTTAGACTTTTCGCTGGTACTTAGCTGGTATTTAGAATTTTTTGACATTTAAAAGCATTTCCAACTCTGCCCTCAGGCTGCGGTTACACCTATACTTACTCATCCCTTCCAGGTTTTACCTGCAGCAGGCCCCAGAGCAGCCCAAACACTTTAGTGAAGGTAACATTGGCAGACTTTAGTTTGGAGTGTGGTTCAACACAAGGCATTCAAGATATATTCAGCAACCATTTATTTAAAAGAGGGGGAAAACATTGAAAAGATGATGTGGAGGTTGTTTCTCCTCTGCTGTTGGCTGACAAGACATTTTGTTAAAAAGCAATGGTGAAAATTTACAGGATTAGGGAGATTCATACAAAAAATTCATCCAACCTCATCGGTTCCAGTACTGTTCTGCAATCTGTCTGAAGAAAGTAATTCTGCACAGTTTACATTCCCTTATTTACATCACAGAACTTTCCTTCCTTCTTACAGTTTGTTTAAAGCTTTCCTTTTCTCTGTGGCTATCTGACTAATTATGTATCCTATGTCTACATGTTTAAGCAAAAGCATTCAGCACCATCTTTCAGCACATCATTACTTTTTACACAGAAATCTCCTGTCCTTGTCTTAGCAAATCCACAACTTATTTCCTTCAAAACCAGCTTACTTTAATGCTGTGAAATTGAGATAGATTGCATTTAATGAAAGAATTACTTTAAGTTGAGAAGCTTTTATTGAAATGCATGGTCCCAGAGTATATAGTCTTTACTGTATCTGCCTCCTGGGGGCAATTTGGATTAGGTGTTTTCTAGTTGAATTAAATACTTAACAAAGGAACTATTCTCCCATCTGTGAATACAGCTCCACTGTGCAAATACCATTACTGCCAGTTGAAATTACATAGTTGACATCCATAGGTCACATGCACAATTTTTACTGGTATAAGAGGGAATACTATATTTGTATGGAAAGAGACTAATGAACAGTCCTTAAATTTGGAGGGTGGAAAAAGTCAAAGATTCAAATACAGCAGAAGAATGAAACTACAGGCCTGATTCTACTTCCATTGCAATAATTTGGATTTGTATGACTTCATTCCAGCTTTCTTCACAAGCAGTTATTAAGAATTTCCAAGATCAAGAGGGGCAGTTTATTTCAGAGGCTAAAATATGACCTTTGAAAGCAAGCAACTGATGAAGGAGAAACTTTCAAAATATGTAACTTCAATTTTCAGCCTAATTTTTTTTTTTTTTTTTTTAAATATCAGATCTTATCCTCAATTATCCAACTCAGCTGGAGATAGTGGAGTTGATTAGTACTGGATAAGGATCTACGCTTTTAACAATAGCTCATATTCATAAATCTTTGGCCAGTTGCACTATGGACAGCCTTCTCTGGGCAGTCTGTGCAAACAAATCCCAGATCAGTTCCTGCAGATTCTTGTTGTAATGCAGTGATGTTAAGTATAAATCAGTTCAATATTTAGTAATTTTTTTAATAGCATTGACTTTTCTAAAAGAGCAATAGAGCATTTATTTTCGTTAAACTGCATTACAAGCTGTTATCTTGTTACATAGGATGAAAGACTGGTTCAGCAAAATTACTTCCATCTTCTGTTAGACCAAAAAAATCCACTTTGGAAATGTGAGAAAAAATTTTAAGAAAAAAGTTGGCATTTTAGTAACATTTTCTGTTGCTTCATTGCCTTGGGCTTTGTGGTTTAAAGGACAAGATAAGAAACATACTGAGAGACTTTAACACTGGTAATAATGAGAGCATTTTTTTAAGAAATTAAAAATATCAAGAACAGAGAGACATAAAATGGCTATGCAGGTTTATACCAAAGGTTTATCTTGTTCTGAATCTTGTTTCTGAGAATGGTCAATAGTAGAAGCCTAGGGCAGTATATTCTCTGAGATACCCACAGCTTAGGAGCTTCCTGAGGGAAGCTTTTATGTAGACAGTTGTACTTCATAGTAACTGCTGGACCAAACTCTCATGCACTTATCTAACATCATTTAGAGAACATTTCTATTTTTGGCCTCCACAACATCCTGTGGCACAGTTCTGTAATTTTATTATGCATCATGAGAAAAAGAACTTCCTTTTGTTTGCTTGTCCCTAAGGGAACCAGGAACAAATGAAAAGACGCTGTATTTACCCAGTCACTGGTACTGTTGTTGTGGGAGACATTTGCAGAGCTACACAAGGAAGATGCTGGTTCTGACCACAGTTCTGCAGACAGGAGAGCAAGGGGCTGTTACAACACAGTCCAAAGCTTGAGCTGGAATTTTACAGTAGGGGAAAGCAGAGAAGCTCACGCTCATAATGTGTCATTAGAGTTTCTTTTTGCCAATGCTCTCTTTTCAGGCTAGGATATCTGTGTGCCACAAACCAATGCCAGATGTTTATATGCATGTATCCAGTAAGAAATGTAAGCGACGAAAGAAAAGGCTTTATGTCATGTACACTCAGCTGAAAAGCCCCAGCCAGCTATGGAAATACATTCAAAGGAAATTGTATGGATCACAAGGGCAGACTACAGCACAGCCTGTGGTGTGGCAAGCAGCATGTTTTCATACGCTGTGGTTTGTCCTTTTTGAAGTGGTCATGTAATGAGCTGAAATATCCACGTGTTTAGATAGCACACTTGCATGTAAGGCTGCTGGTAGTGAATTTCCACTCTAAAGAGTGTGATTTACTTAATGGACAGTTACAGCCTGACACACTCATGCCTTCTTTTTCTAGAATCAGAAAACAAAATACCCAATGCTTCTTCCCAGCTTATTCCTACATTTCTTCTGTTTATAAATTACAAATAAAATGTGTTGCACTTATGTTTTCAATGACCCAGTGGTTAAAACTTCACACTGTAAAACTGATAACCACAGAATATGAAAATTGTGCTTGCTTAATTAGACAATATTCTAAGTGTTTTCAGACAGAAAGCATGTCTTCACAGTCAAGAACTCCACAGCCAAGGACAGAAGGTTGTTGCAGCAATTTGAAACATAAGACATATTTTATTAGCATTTCTTTTCAGCAAAGTAGTTGGTGTTTGTCAAATTACCTAGTGGCTCTATGGGTGAGATTCTCAAGACTGTTCTCAGGCTCAAAAAGTAGGACTACAGTACATGGTACCAGGTGTAAAATGCTGACTTTACAGCTTTTGACTGCATGTGAAGATTCCGGTCAGTACCGGGTATGAGCTCTGCAAATAATTGAGTGAGTAAGTGAGATAGAAATATTGCTCTGAGTTTCCAGTGAACGGCTACTGTTTGGAGTAACTCTAGGAATGTGAGCACCTGGAAAGCATGAACTAATACATTAGCCAGTTGCACAATGTTGTTCTTTTATTTTTTGCAGTACTTCGGATGTTCAGATCACCTTTGGATTCCAGCATCTTACCTTCTGTAGAAGCAAGTATTGACAGGCATTCCCTTGACCGAATAGCCACCAGTGGTAAAAGGAAGAAAAAGGAAACAAACACAGGTCTTCATATTGCCTTGATATATCTGTCTTTGCTTATTAATGTTTTATGAACAAGAATATAATAGCGACAGCAACAATTCACATAAATTGCTTGTCAAATTAGAGTGAATTCTTCTTGACAGCAGAAAGGAACCCAGAGAAAGATATGGAAGAAACTGAAGTACACTGAAGTTCAATACATTATATGTCAAGAAAGAAAGGAATGATAAAAGCTTCATCACTGATTATTTTTATTCCTTGTTCTATATAGTCTAGACTATATATTCCATATAGTCTTTAAATAGGCTTTTATTATGTTATGTATATACATATACAATAAGCTTATTTCATGAAAATGCTTGTTGAATCAATTATGATGCATGAAAGTGAAGAGAAAATTTTCATCTCACCTAATTCAAAAAGATAATTCACTAGTGTGGCTGAACAAATATGAAGCTCAATGAAAGAAAAAATATCACATTACAATATGCCAATAAATCACTGATGTGAAGAAAAAAAAAAAGAAAGTTTAGTCATTGTACATGCTAGGAGATATATACTACTTAGCCACAATCAATCAATAGCACCCAATCAAGAAAAAGACACCTTCAACAAAGGGAAGATATCCTTATTTCAGCTGGGAAGAATAGTGAGAATAATTCTTTTAGTTAGAAGGACAAGAGATTAATTTAAAAATGCGGTTTCAAAACCTGGACTTCAAAGAAGACTTCAAGAGGACAATGCTGCAAAGTTAAATTGCATCACCAGTAAATATTCAAAGGACATACTCCTGAAAAGCCCCTCATGGGAGAGGCTCTCAGGGATTTCCAGCAGAGACCACCAGCTGATATTGCTCCAGATTTTGTCTCCTGCTTAAAGACTTATGCCATGGTTACCACCACCCTGGAAGCAAGTTAGCTAGTCACAGGGATGAAGGCCTGACCAATACAGCCTTATAGCACAGAGGTTAGTATATTTTCTTTTCAATTCACTTATGTATTCAACAAACTTTTATAAATATGTTATCTCTTTTGAACATAACGACTTTATTTAACTGTCACCCTCAGCTGACACCTTCAGTATTTTTTTTAAGGTAACAGGATAACAGAAATCTCTTTAGGTAGTGTGGGGAGTGTATAAACAGGGGAAGTGGGACTCCTCATAACTTTCCTATCTCTGCAGTGTTTCCTCTACTGTATTCAAAGAATAATAGATGACTTCTCAGCTTCATGAGCCAGTGTCAATTAGGAACATGTGACAGGTGTGGCAGGCTACCTGCAAAGAGCACAGATCTAGTTATTATTCAGACTACCTGTCCGGGGCAGCCCACACTGGTGTTTGTAAAGGCTAACTTGCAGAATTGCTGATCTTCACTGTTCACAGATCCCTCCTCTCTTCACTGATTGTATAATGTTTCTGCACTCCTCATATGTCTATGCCCATGCAGTTCAAGTGCCTGGAGCTGAGCAGTAAACATAGTATGGCTCCCTTTCCTATTCTGAATGTCCCATCAAATAATAACAGAGCTGAGGTAATTGCAGCTTATTTTTGACTTGCTTTGCAAACCCCTTTCTCATTTTAAATAGATGTGATTTTAACTAGCTTCTAATTTAAACTGTTAGAAAATGTGATCCTGCGGTGTTAACTTCGACATGGGGCTCCCATGTCTATAGCAATCACTGCATGACACACTCATCCCTGAAAGGAAACTGAAAAATAGCATGTGATTTTCTGAGATAAACAGGCATGATGGAAATGTTCATTTTATAGTGCCAAGCTGAATAGACACAGTACAAATTAGAAACTCCTGTGGTCTAGCTCTTACTGTGCCACTATCTTCATTTGACATTGCTGTGCCTTGGCTTCCTTTGGAAAAAAAGGGGATTAACTCATGTTTACTTTTGAATAAAACAAATCCTCAGCTCCAAGTGTTCCAAATAGTTTTTTTTATTCAGATCTATTATTTGAAACTGGCCATACTTTTATAACAACCAGGAACAATGAAGTAAGTATTTAGTAGAATAAATATGTAAAAATAATCATTGTTACAAAACAAGCTCTCAAAAGCTCAATAGATCTAGAAAACAGAAAAGGTTTTTAAATGGGTCATCACTTGTCATAAAAAGCTGAAACTAGAGTTGTGGGTCATTCATAAGATTTTCTAAAATCAAGGGGGTGCATTTCGATTTAAAGCAATTATATTTTTCCAAAAACCAAAGGCTGGTAACTAAGATCAACTTTAAACCATTTTTCATTTCAGCTCTGTCTGAGCCTTGCTCTCTGTAGTTTCTGAAAAATTTAGATTTACTCTGTGAAGAATGCAAAAAGTAATAAAAAATAATCAGAAATTGTGCCGATGGTCCAGAGACACTCGGGTATTACAGCAATGAGAGGAGCAGAGATTCTCGAAGTAGATATGTCTCTGCTTTTTGAACCAGAAATCTATTTCTATTTGCTTGCTCAGAGGGGAGGAATTTCATAGCAAAATTACAGCACTCTTGAATTCTTGGCCCAGTGTTGTAACTCTGATAGTTCCTGAAACACAGTAAAATTTCTCATACTCAGGAAAATAGAGACACTACTGTAGTATACTGAGCACAGCACAATTCAGAGGCACAGGGCCACATGTAAAGACTGTTAAAAAAATTACTTAATAATTTTTAATTACTTAAACCCTACCATTAGTAAGTCATCAGATCTACAGTGATGGTCCTGAGAATTGTTTCTTTCTCTGACTTACATACTGCAAAAGACTTCAGTGTGGATGTGGTTTTCATTCTCATTAGGAGAAAATTACTCTGAGAGCAATATGACACTGTTACACTTAAAAGTCACTTCCACAGACAATAGTGCAGAAAACTGATTTTTAAACTTGGGAGTTTCATTAATTTAAAATTTGGTTTGTTTCTTTTTACAGTTAAAAAACTGAAATAATCCCATTTCTGTGGGAGAAAGTTAGAATGCTTAACCACTGAATATTCTTGCTGCTGAACCATACCTTTTATATATACACTTGAAGTTGTGAAGGTAGCTTAAAATCCTTCATTGATGCAGACAAAGCTGTTCTTTTTAATGTAAGCCTTTCATAAGTAAGTGCCAGTATTCGGAAGAGTGCATAAATGTCTTTGAGGAACTAACCACCCACAAATGTGTGCTTCTTTTTTGAACAGTTGAAGCAAATGGAATCGCTTTTAAAACCTTCTCTTTAATATTTTGTTGAGGAGTTTCAGTCAAACTGTACTGTATTATTTAAATAAAAATGTACCCGAACTCCCTTATGTTATTTAGAACTAAATGCATCTACTAGATCTATTCCTGTACCATCAGCTTATCCCTTTCTAATTCTGGCTGTGTTACTTTCTTGTCCCTCATTCTGTAATGTATTTGTCTATGCAACACCATTTATTCATTAAAAAAAAAAAAAAAAAAAGAAAAAGTAATTATTCTTATTTTGCAGAGGAGAAACATGAATCATGGAATCTGTAGTTCATATGGGAACCTCTGACTCATCACATGCAGGTCCTTCCTTTCAGACTGTAGAGATGAGAGCAGTAGGTTAATGGTCCCATAGTGATGACAGTGCACAGATAATGTGTCAATACAAATATGATCCCTCAGTAGAAAGTATAGAATATTAACACAATGGCTGGAAGGGAAATCTGACTGGTGCACCAAGTTCAAGAAAAGTATTCTTTCACTGCTCAGTTATATTAAAAAAAAAATACATCTGGATGCAGTGCACTATCGACAAAAAAAATTATCAGAGGATCAACAAATTGGACTCCAAACACTCAGATGGCATAGACTTATCTCACATTCTGCCGTAAGATTCAAACTACCCTGACAGCCAAAACTAAATGTTGTTAAAATAGTGCTTGCATTAAAATATAACAAGCAAACATGGACACATAGAAAATGTACCCAAGGGAATCTCATAGCTTCATACTATAAATATATTGGAGAGAGCTGGATAGCTAGAAATAAAACAGAGGAGACAAACCAAGAACTTGCTAATCCCCACAGGAGGCCAGGATGCTTGAAAAGGTTTTGCTTCTCACCTGCACAGTGTGCTGGTACTCCTAGTGTGTTAAAACACCATGAGAGAAACATAGAGAGTTCCCAAACTTAATAAGTCAATCAATTTAGGAAAATTTTAGTTGTGTTTCTGTAATATATTAGATGTTATAACAACCTCAGCATTAAGAAAATGATCCATGAAATATCCTTCATTTTAAATCAGTACTAGTTTCATAATAATTTACAGACTATTGCTTGCTAAATATGTATGAAAAATTAGAGAAATTAATTTACAGGCTTATTTTATCTAAGCCATTGAGCTAAAATGGTAAGTTCAGTAATATCTATCTCTTTTAAAAAGTGGTTAATGTGAGCATTTAAAAATGTACATTAACCTCCGACACTGAGAAAAAAACATTATTAACTATGACAAATCAAGACATATTCTAGAGGCCTTTAAATGAAAGTTTTGTTACTAAATTCTAATCTTTTTGAAACTCAGCAAATGTAAAGCTTATATGAGAATGTATATAGGAATTTTAAATACATAAACATACAAGAATCACCAGCTATGTTGAAGTGTTTTGACCCTTGGAAACTTTAAATGTACCCCAATTTTACACTTTTAGTGCCTGAGGAACACATAGAACTACCTCACAGTTGCGCCTGGAGGGCTCAGCGCTGTAGACAGGTTCACTGAGAAAAACCTGTCTGAAAATGAAGATAACTGAGGAAAAGTTCTGCTTTCTGTTGAACTGACTTTTGAGTGGTGGGGATGGATCGCTGCAGAGGCTAGCAGGAGGAAAAAAGGACACCAACTCACAGAAGGTCCCAAACACGAGTGGCATGAGTTCATATGTGCCATACAGTCCTCTCAAGCAACAATCTATCCAAATGAGAAGAAAATGGTTGGGTCACATTACAGATGCTTGGACCATAAATGATTCATTTGTGTTACTGTGCTAGGGAAACAATGAGAAGGAAAAGCCTTCTGACCCTTTACTTTTCATGCATATGCAGCAATTGCTAGGGTCAAATCAATAATTCTACTCTTACTAGAATGTAAATAAATAATATCACACTCTCCCTGTCCTGCTTCATCTCCTTAATAATGTATTTGGTCCCCTAAGAACACACATGCCAAAAATAGTATTCATTTCAAGAAAAGCAAAAAGAATATCTCAGGTAGTCCAGCTGTGTAAGAACTCACAGGAGGAGCACCCTGCAGAGTAAGATCACTGCATATGCTCTTGTCAATGTCGGGGGCAGTGTGAGGGTGAGTGTGAGATGCACACAGAAAAACAAGAAATTCTGCTCAAGACAAAACCCCAAAGTGTAAATAAGGATCCCAATATTCTGAATCACAAAAGCACAGAATATGCTGAGTTGGAAGGGCCCCACAAACATCATCAAGTACAACCCTTAACCCTGAACAGGACCATCCCCAAGAGTCATACCATGTGCCTGAGAGTATCATCCAAACACTTCTTGAATTCCGTCAGGCTTGATGCCATGACCCCTGCCCTGGGGGGCCTGTTCCAGTGCCCAGCCATCCTCTGGGTGAAGAGCCTTTTTCTAATATCCTAACTAAATCTCCCCTGACACAACTTCAGGCCATTCCATCAGGTCCTGTCCCTGGTCACCACAGAGAAGAGATCAGTGCCTGCCGCTCCTCTTGATCTTACAAGGAAGTTGTAACTGCAATGAGGTCTCCCCTCAATCTTCTCTTCTCCAGGCTGAACAGACAGAGTGTCCTCAGCCACTGCTCATACGGCTTCCCCTCAAGGTCCTTCACCATTTTCATTGCTCTCCTTTGGAAACTTTCTAAGACCTTAATGCCTTTCCTATATGGCACTGCCCAAAATTGCACACAATATTCAAGGTGAGGCCGCCCCAGTGCAGAGCAGATTGGGACAATCCCCTCCTCGCCTGGCTGGTGATGCTTTGCCTGATGCCCCCCAGGACACAGTTGGCCCTCCTGGCTGCCAGGGCACTGCTGACTCACCTTCAGTTTGCCATCGACTAGCACCCCCAGGTCCCTTTCCTGGCACTGCTTTCCAGCATCTCAACCCGCAGTCTGTTCGTACATCCAAGGTTGCCCCATCCCAGGTGCAGTATCTGGCACTTTTCTTTGTTGAATTTCATGTGGTTGGTGATTGCCCAGTCCTCTAATTTGTCAAGGACTCTCTGAAGGGTCTTCCTGCCTTTGAGGGAGTCAGCAGCTCCTCCCAGTTTTGTATCATCTGCAAACTTGCTCAGTATCCCCTCCAGTCCTGTGTCCATGTGCTTTATGAAAGTGTTGAAGAGCACAGGGCATAAAGCGGAGCCCTGTGGAACGCCACTAGTGGCAGGTCACCAGGCTGATGTCACTCCCTTCAATATTACACTCTGCAAAAATTCTCCCTTCTCCCTTTCTGTGAAAGGGACAAAGTATCATAGAATCATAGAATCAACCATGTTGGAAAAGACCTCTGAGATCATCAAGATTCAACCATCATGCTTACTAGACCACAGCACTAGGTACTACATCCAGTCTCACCTTAAAAACCTCCAGGGATGATGAATCAACCACGTCTCTCAGCAGCCTATTACAATTCCTGATTATCCTCTCCATAAAAAAAATCCTTCTAATATCTAACCTAAACCTTCCCTCAGCTTAAGACTGTGCCCTCTTGTCCTACTGCTGGTCTCCTGGGAGAAGACACCAACGCCTGCCTGGCTACAACCTCCCTTCAGGTAGCTGTACAGAGCAATAAGATCTGCCCTGAGCCTCTCCTGGCAGACCTATCTTTGGGTAAGGGAGCTGAGGTTTCCCACTCAAATACAGCAGTCTGACATCCAAACCAGTTCCTAAGGCCAGGCATTGAGCAGATATCTGGCTCTCAGCAACACCATCCTTCATTCTGTACTCAGCCAAAAGGCCCTTTTGGTTCCACTGGTTCCATCTACATACATACATAAGGTCAATCCTAAAAGCAATAAATAGCCAGGCACTTTAGGTATTCTGAATCATCCTGGCAATCACTTTGGTGTATCCAGATGGCATAGCAACCTTCCAACTTGTAGTAGCCAAAAGGTGGCTGTTTGCCTGAAATGCTAATAGACATCTTAAAGTGATCTTTACTTGTTTCCATAGTGAAAGGCCACTGAAGAAAGGGTGGACTGACAAGAAGAATTATGCAAATTGTTTACTTTTTCAGTCCATTCATGCCATTTTGCATATCCTTTCATTCTAGCCATTAAAAATCCGTGTTGCCTCTATGTACTCATTGGGCTGAGTGGAAAGGTAAACACTGAAGTCTTTATTCTTCTGGTAGCTGACAGCCTCTCTCTTGGGGAACGAAGAAAATTGTCTATTTTTCCTCTTGTCAAAAACCAATAGAGGTTGCATTAGTCACAGAGAATATGGAAATCTGCCAGGGAAAAAAAAGTAAGTAGTACCCGTGCAGAAACCTAATAAAAATGTCTATTAGGCTTTTGGAAATGACCCTTAACTACCAGCCAAAGCATAATGAAATTGGCAAAACACAAAAAGCAAAGTCTCACTTTGCTTTGCAGCTTTTAAATGACCCACAAACCTCATTAAAAGGGATCAGCAGTGGCAAATATAGACTCTGCCAAAATTCTTTGGCAACATGTCCCAAAAAACTGAAAGAGAACAGGTTTACATCGAAGCAACAAGTTTGCTGGTAAGGTTAGCTGCTGTCAACGTCTCTCACACTACAAACAGAAAAATCCTTTTTGATTTGTTTTCTTAATGAGTTATCCTGTTGAATTTATTTCATTCACAGTCCATGGGAGCAGATACTGCTGTTCTTTAAGCCGATAAAATCCAGATGAAACTAATGAAGGGGATTGCTGCCTGAGAAAGGAGGACAGCAGGAGGGAGGACAGCACTGGACTTTTTGGAGCAACTGTTTTATGTTAATAGTAGGGAAATATTTTTTTTTTTAAGAGTAGTGTTGTAGAGCATTTAGCATTTTATTGTGCACATTCATGTTCATAAACTCTTATTAAGGGTAGATTTTGCACTGAATTAAACCAAATCAAACTAATAAATGACAGAACTCAATTCTCCATTTCCTTCTAGCTGTTTTTTGTCTATGAGAAGGCAGGATTGAGATTTCACTTTAGATTCCTTCTAGAAAATATGCTCCAGCTCAGATGGAGAATATGGGTTTATACAGAAGCTATTTATATTATGAATGACTTCTAGCTAGCTGTACCTCTCCGATCTTAAAATCTGTTATCTTTTGAAAAAATTAGCATTCTACTGTCAAGTTGTGAATAAAAAAGTCCTACTCTATTTCTTTACTGAAAAATTGCAAATAATATAATTCAAAATCGTCCTACATGTCTTTTCATATTTTCAGTAAAGAAGAGAGCAATACACATGTTAAACCGTACTGAGGCAACAGGGTGAAAGAGAAGCGATGTTCTATATTTGGACTGGTGGGGGTTTTTGATGAGTCTCCAGAGCTGGCTTCTTTAGGCAGTCCCAAGGACTTCATCACGCTATTGAAGCCCATAGGAATATTACTGAAGTAGGCTTTTCAAGACTGAACCATCAGATTATAACAAAGCAACCTGATTTTTTTTTCTCCTGAAACTCACTGTTTATAAAGATCTTTATTCACTGTGTGTCCTGCTCTCTTTTTGGACTGTAACTGCAGAATCTTAATGAGCCCCTTGCAGAGCTCTTCTCAGAGCCAGCTTTGCAAAAAGACATGTCACACTGAGAAACTCCTAGTGTGCCACTGTTTTATTGCTCTGTTCACAAGTCTACCTTGATTTCACTCCATATATTTCCTTCTTCCTATGCTACAGAGCTGGTAAATTGTGCATCCCTGAAGTTCAGCTTCATGGTTATTCATTTTCACTCATTCTCCCTGTTTTTCTTCGTGCTGAGGCAGGTAAAACAACCCTAAAAATCTGCCAATCTACACAATTCAAAGACAACACTGGAGTTGGAGCATTTTTGTCTTTTCATAAGGCTGAAGTTCCAAATCACAAAATATTTAGTTATAAAATAAAACCTGAGGTCAGCCAGAAGCCAATGGAAAGGTCTTTTTGAGTTAAAACAAAATTAAAAAACCCCCACCAGAACCAACTAGTGCTGTTAGACAAAAGAGGGATGCTATGTACCTTAGTAGTTTCACTGGTTTTGTTTTTCTTTATATATCTATTGGTCAAATGTGGCTGAATACGAGACAATATGGTGCTTAAACACAATCATGGCATACAATGTGTCTTTCTTGCCTCTGTATTTCTTAGCAACCAAAAGCTGTACTCTCCACCCCGACTCTAAAAGCAGCAGGGGCTGGGGACACGAGACCAGGATGAGCACAGAAGAAGAAGACATGGATTAGTGTATGTGCTGTGCCTTGGGTGTCTAATATAGAGCATTGGGGAGTTCAGAAATTGGCTGTGTCTCCCAAGGTCAGCTTCTCGGTGGTCTTCTCAGGGTACAATAAATCCACATGGTGTTTCTGTGCTGTGAAGACCATAAAGACAGAATATATTAATAGTCATTTTCTTATTATAGAGGAGGTCTTTGTGGCAACCCTAAAACGTGACCAAAGCACCAGGATAAAATCATCTGTTGATAAGCATTACATGCCTAATTAAAAAAGAAAAAGAAGAAAGCATACACTTGATTTCAGTCCAGATTCAGCTTTAACTTTGCACAAATATTCTGATATTATTCTAGCTTTCTTGTTCCCCTGAACTTCCTGCTCAGACTGGAAATGGAAGGGCCAGACAGTTCTCCTCTTCTCAAGGGATTTTCAGAACAACTCTGAAGAAAAGAACATTCATGATTTCAGAGTTGGTGATGACATTCAACTATAAATCATAGTTCATCAGTGAGTCTTAACAGTGAGATGTACTGGCAAAAATCCCTATGAATTAACATCAAAGGCAAAAAAAATTTTTGTAATCAACTGAGGAAAAATCGGGATCAAGATTTATATGAGAAAGTCCACAAACTTCCATTATTTTCTTTGAACAGGAACATTGGTTAAAAGGAGTGGCTTCTTTTATCATTGATAAAATGAGTGAAACTCCGAAAGTGTGAAAGAGTACAGAGGAAACTTAGAAAGCACATTTACTGAAGTGTAATGTGATTCTTTTCCTCTCTGATCCATTTTTACCATTTACAAGGTATATCTACCATTTTTTCTGTATTGAATATACTTTTGGTTTAGAATATACTTATGGCAGTATTTTTAAGGTATATTCAGTTTATTTTTTGATTCATAGCCTTTGTCTAAGGAATTGGTGAAAAGTATCACGTCAAAGAAAAGTAAGTTTGCTTTATATCAGTACACAAAAGCCATCATACACTGGAAAACTCAGTGGTTTCCAAATCCCAAAAATTTAAAATCCTGTTAGGTAAGAGAAAGAAAAGAATAGATTTATAAATGCTTACTCTATTATAAAGTTGCTCAGTCCAGTTCATTACTAAATATACATTACAGTCATTCTTTAGATGAGATATATGGAAAGCAGATGGCTCCTATCAAGAGAGTTAAATAAGAATGCCTTCAGGAACATCTGGTACTGGTGACTGTCCGAAATAGTGTCAAGCTTAAAAATTCAAATAAAGCCATGGAGTTTGAGGTCTTCTATCCCTATGTTTATGACTGAAAGGACCAAAGGAAAGATCTAGCTATGAAATATGATCTGGAATCAGATGCCAGACTCTTTCTTCAAGGTATTTGCCCGTGTTGAGATCAAACTATTTTTTTCCCTCAGCTTTTACCTACCACATCTAAACACTGAAGTACAGCTAAATCTGTCACTTCTATTGTTTCTTGTGACTGAAATTAAAATGTGTAACTTGGAGATTTTATTCTGTTCCATTTTAGCAATTGGACTTGACAAAAGTTATTTAACATTTGCCAGGTGACAGTGTTGTATGAGTGAGATGAATTTCAGAAAATCTTTCAGCCATCTCTCTCTGTGATTTCGTCAAACTTTTTTGATGGTAAAGGGAGAGTATTATTTAGCTTGTTGATATTTTGATTAGTCTCTAATTAATTTTCTAGTAAGGGAGTAAAAACACTATCAAAATGCAATTTCAGTGTTTCAGCATTCTCTTTTATCTATATTTCCAATAGGACTGTTGAATTTCACCCTAAAATATATCAGCTTAGGAATAATCCTTTCTTTCCAAATAGTATCTCCAATTTAACTACTGATTTTCCCTGCTGAATCAGAGTCTCTACTTCGGAAGTTTATTTTCAAAGAAAACAGAATGGGGGGAAAAGCAAGGAGTGTGGGGATGGCGATGGGGTTGGGAAATGCTGATCAGGGTCCATCTGGAAAAGTTCTTGCACTGAAACATCAGCTAGACAAACGTATTCCAGCATGACACTGCATATATAGGAGACAAATCTTCTAGGAAAGAAGAAACTGGAGCACTAATGTGGAACTACATGGCAGATTTTTCAAATTCCTGTTATGACTTTCCCCCAAATCCACATTAAAATCTTACAACAGTGCTGCCCTGGAGATACTATGAAAGAAAACCTTCTAGGGACCAGATACTGTAATTTGAATTACCTTTATGACACTATGGTTTCTGAAAATTTAGAGCTTTTGCCAAAATTTACATTAGAAAATTTCACATGTGCAGGTCAACAAGGTACTTCAATGACTCCTTTAGTATTCTCTGATAAACTCAGCTGTTTACAAGTTTACAAGTGTCATTGAAACATGAAATCTTACCTGAAAAAGAAAACACCAAAACATGAGAATTTGTGAGGTCAACTTTCAGCATTTTGTTTTAATTTTAGATTTTTCTTCTTGTTCTCTAGTAAGTGAAGGCAACATTTGCGTACATTTTTTCCTTCCAAATATGAGTGACTAATTTTGACTCTACATGAAAGGAAACGTTTTTTAGAATATAATAATTCCAAGAATAGTCTTTCTGGGATTAAAAGGATAAACAAAAAAGATTTTTACACTTAGACTAAAACAAGCAGCAGTAGAAAGTGCAGTCCTCTACATGCAAATTGTTATGCATTAATTCTGAAGAAACACTGTGAAATAGAAGAGCACTCCATTTAATCAGTGCTAGAATTTCCTAGTATGTTATGAAGAGTGAGCTTACTATTCATTCACCCCAAGCTTTCTGACAATTGGATTTCAGCCATTTACTGCAGCATTAAATAAAAGGAAGGACCAACCATAAAACCCCAACCAAAATAACCCCACATAACCCCCATGCTTATTTTAAACATATGCAACACTCTCACTTATGGTAACAAATTAGCTGCTTTGATAATTATGAATATACATTAAATTTCACAGATTTTAAAGCTAACCCTTAATTACATAACTGGTTATCATGAGTGTGAAATGGACTGACCATGCCCTACAAAAAAAGACTGTGGACATCCCCTTGCTGTTTCTCACTTGTCCTGCGATAACTTAATGTGTCTGAAGAGTCTCTCCATTTTTTGTCTCCACCTTATCCAGAGTTAAAGATACTAATCTAGATAACTAGAGATTTATCCATCCTACCCAGACTTCCAGCTGTGGTGAGAGGGTGGGAGATGAAATTCATTGCCACAGCCCCTGGTCAGTGCTGTATTCAGGTGTTTCTGTCACCCACACCTGTCTGTTTGATGAGTGCACTTGTCACTACTGGAAACCATGTAAAAGAGTTCAGGAGTCCCCTGTGCCGCCCACTCCACATTCACAGGCTGCACAGGCAACTAAAAAAGATATCTTACACTTTCAGGTTCATTTTTTTGGCCTTTGTTTCCCCTGGTGTGGTCTGCCAATGTCAAGTGCAAATCCAATTAGAGGGGTTTGCAACTACTTTTTTTTTTCATGTGTTCGTCCCTTACTGACCCAGGACCTGTGCCAATAACACACGTGAAATCTGGCACAGTGTGCAGTGCTGTCCACAGAGTCCTCTCCTTGCTGTCCCCACCCACACAAGGCAGTTCCCTTCGACATCCCTGACTGTGTCTTTCAAAGCCTTTGTTTTTGCTGTCAGCCAGTTCACGAGGTTCCCTGCAGTTCTGCTGGGGATTAAAGGAAGGGACTGGAAGTCCCACCAGTTTCAATTTGAAACATTTAGCTTGACTTTTTTTCCCCTCAGCAGAGTCTGCCTGAGGCCTGAGCTTTGGTGGTCTGGTGATTAACACTGATGTCTAGAGTTTCATGATACTGGGATTCCTTTTTCTGCTTTACCACAAATTTCCTGTGTCCTTCAGAAAGTGACTTAATCTATTATTCCCTCAATACCGCAGAGAAAACGATGCTGTTCTTTCTGAGCAAGAGTGTCAGGAGGACAACTCTGCTCCTTCTCAGAGGAGAATGTATGGCTTTGTGGCATTTAGACAGGCAGAAAAGCGGAACTTTTTAAACTCATTGAAAAAGCTGGGTCATCCATTGTAACACAAAGTCATCTGCAAAGGATGGAAAGGACCATTTATTCTGCTCACAGAAGAGATTAAATGATTATAGAATTCATTTCTAAGTGGATGTTTATTTTCCAATTAGCTTTTTAATGTAAAATTCACTAAAAGTTCTAGGTATTTTCTGCACCACAGAATAAATCCCTAATAAAAATACAACACAGTAGCAATTATACATGTGCAATTATCTGTGGACAATTAAAACAAATCTGTAAGTGCCCTTCAGCCATTAACTCAATGACTTTAGTTGTAAAAGGTTTTTTTAAGGCAGATTTGCCTCACCCTCCTCCATCATAATCTGTCACATTTTGTACCTAAAAGTAATCCTGGCACTGAGGAAGATCTCAAATGGCAGGTCACACAAGTTCTGGCCTGACACCCTTTGAAAGCTGCATTCATATCTCTCCCGATACCCTGACGACTAGCAATTTGACTTAAAAAAGGTCCTCATTTTCCCTCAGTCTCGTGATTTTAATGCATTTGATCTTTGGACACAGAAATAAAACAGTATACTGAGTTTGGATTTTGTTTCAAGAAGTATTGGATTTTCAGAATTAGGGACTGAAGTGACTTAAGACATGGAGGATTTTGACCAAGAACTTTACCAAAACTAAAGGAACTCTTTGAATGAAGCAAAATAATGTCAGTGGTATTCTGTAGATAGTT
Organism: Anabacerthia variegaticeps; assembly: GCA_035583185.1. Lineage (NCBI taxonomy): Eukaryota > Metazoa > Chordata > Aves > Passeriformes > Furnariidae > Anabacerthia > Anabacerthia variegaticeps. Next base: position 132,819,408 of record JAWWEW010000078.1, read on the forward strand.
GGCATGCAGCCTAGTGTTTCCTAAAGCCGAATATTTGCAAAGTGTGTCACTCCCAATATTCAAACACTTCAGTTAGCCAATATTCAGGTGACCCCAAACTTCAGGGAGCAGTTGATATGTGAGAGGGCAGGGCTGCAGTTCAGTGAACCCAGCAGGTCAGAGGAATGGGCTGACTGAAACATAGCAAAGTTCCACCTGCATGGGTGCAAACTCATCCATCCTGACGGCATGGCCCAGTGTGTTAGTATAGAGTGGGGGTCAACTGGCTGGGGAGCCCCTCTGCAGAGGAGGCCCTGGGGATCCCAGTGGAGCTGCATGAGAGGGTGTCCTCACAGCAAGGAAGGTCAGCCACAAGCACATTAAAGGATTATAGTCTACATGCTAAGAGGTTCCCTCCCTGCATGGCACTTTGCTGCAAATGGCCCTGAACTATTTGGAACTCATGACCATATCTGGAGCCCTGCAACCCAATTTGGGTTCTCCAGTACAAGAAAGCCATTGTCAGAGTAGAGCAGTGGTGTTGAAGCAGATCCATAGTAGCAGAAAAAAGACTGTAACAGTAACTGAAATGCTTATGCTAATCTACCTTTGAATTCAAGATCTTAATTTCTCCTGAGATGTCTTCAAAGTTACAATCTTCATTTTCCCTGCTTCTACAGTTTAGACACATGATTCATTTTAGATAAATACATTATGGTACCATTTCTAATACATCTCTAGGTGCCTATTTAATGTTCTACAACATATAATTGCATATGTTTTCTACAACATATACTCACATATGTTTTGGAGTGAGAGGACATGAGACATAAAAGGAATACTAAACAAGCTAATAATAATAAAAAAAAATTACAGAGAGAAAGAAGGAACAAGTATCCCAAAAATCAGTACTTGGGTCCCTATCAAGTAAATATCCAGACTAAAAGACTGCTGTCTTGGGTAAGCTTTCTTCTCCAGAGTCCTTAAAAGCAAAACAAAACACTTCAGTCCAGTCCCTTGACAGAAGGATAGTATTTCCTTCAAAAATCTCCCCTTCTTGATCAGATATTCATTCTCATGTTCTCAAACTTTAATCAGCATGTAGTTAAATATACTTTCAATCTTTTATCGAAGTTGATTAACTGAACTGTTAAGTGATGCAAACCTGTTTGTTACTTTCCTTTCTTTAATGGTTCAGTTTCTCCTGTTGAGCAAATAGTATAGTGTGTTGGGATACTCATTTTTGGAGTAGTTATAATGCTGTGTTGTCCTCAAGCAAATGAACTTTGTCATTGCACAGCTATGAAATTGCAACATTTAATGTCTTTTTTAATTGAAATAGTCAATTAAAAAATTCATTTTTTCTTAACATTGCAGAACTTCCTTTTGCTTATGCAATATAAATTTTAAGAATTCCCTGGAACTATTGTGACATTATTTCAACCAAAACATACAGGCGCATGAAATATGAAAACTTTTCCTGACCTAGTTTTAAGTTTAGTGAATGCTTAACAAATCTCCTAATATTGCAATCTTATTGTTTGGAATTCAAACAAGAATGCTCTGCTTGCCAATAGTGTGGTCAAACACAGCACAAATATAACCTGTAGAAAGTCTTACAATAATCTGTATTTTTAATACTTGATTTGTCAATCATACACATAGAACTATCTTGTGTTTTGAATTCCAGTGTAAAGCACTTATTAAGAATAAGAACATGCTCAAAATTCATGGTCCCAGAGGACTGGTGGAGGGCATATGAGAGAGACATAGAACGTAGACCATGCTGTAGACAGAAAGACTGGAAGTTAAGCCCAAGCTAAATTTAGAATGGGTCATTTCAATTGCCTTTTCTTCTGAACTTCCTCTTACTCTTTTCTTTATCATATTTCTCAACAATTGTATAAAAAATATATCTTCAATCTAGACAATGAGATTGCAAATAAAGTTTTCAGCAGTGATAGATAAAGAAGACAGTATGTGAGAAATTTTTAGGGGGAAAAAATTTAGCCATAAGTGAAAAATAAATGCTGGAGCATCCTGGCAGATATTCCAGAGGCATGTTACAAGACCCATTTCACTTATATATGCCTACTTCCAAGCCCAAATTTCCTTGAGGTTTAGGGGTAGACAAACCTAGAGTTTTCGACCTAACGTGACTTAACTAGATACCATGGATGCATAAAATATAATACAGCTTGTTGTACACACCCTAGAAAAGTTAAGTTATAGAGGATATGATCTACAGACCACATTTCAAGACTACATATGTAAAGAGTCACTCCATGATCAGTAGTAAATTTACTTTGGATTCATGTAGAGGTTCATGCAAAGTCTGTCTGAGCATATCTTGCCTGTTTAAGCCTTGATTAACCAAAAAAGCCAAGTATCTCTGCTCTGAAAACCTGTTCTCCTTAACATGCCTGAATTAATTGTAGCAGCAGCATATACAAACAAAAAACATTAATGCCTTTCAGAATCTTGACCAGCACTCCTTCTTAGAGTCAGCAGTTACAAGAAAAGAGAATCTGTAATTCTTGATATTCTACACACTATTATTTTTTTCTAACACTTATTAATTATCACTAATCAGCTTTATATCCTGTTTCCTTATTATGTTTCAAAGCTTATTATTTATTTCGTTTACAGAAATTAAATTGCCTATGTATTTGGCTTGATACAAAATATATCATAAGGATTTTATACATCATCTGATAAGTTTGAAATGTCTTAAATTTGGAAGAAATTAAATTTATACAAATTTTATCATTTTGAAATGTTTGAGTTGAGTGTATAAATTAGTTCACATAAGCCATTTTTTAAGATCAGTTATCTTGGGTGTAACAGGTATCTTTCACCTAACTACAATAAATTTTATCTATCTTGCAATAAAAGTAACAGATTAAAGTCTGCCTTTCCAATAAAGGACTGACAGATGCAATGGGATCCTTTCATGCTGTATCCTTCAAAATGTATCCTGTTGGAAGTAGGAAATTATTATGAAAGCACTTACACAGCCAGTTTGTTGGCTAAACCTAACCACTGCTCATCTTCAGGCTTAGCTTTTGGTTCTTTGAAACAAATCCTGTATATGATATAAACTAGAAATTCAGATATTCAAAAAATGTGAGTACCCTGCAGTATTTAAATGGCTACAGTTTCATGACAACTAGAATAAGTAGACAAAGCTTTTTTTTTTTTTTTTTTTTTTTTTTTTTTTTATGGTTATGCTTAGGATATGGTAAAGTGCTAAATGTGCAAGCAATTATGAACTTGGCACAGTAGCAGTATTTATTTTAAGCTCTACTTGTGCTGCTTTGGTGGAGGATGTTTACTTAACCAGACTCTATTAAACATGCTGAAGACTTTGTACTCTAAAACATTTTTAATTGATGAAACACAGAAGCAATCAATCATCACAAATGGTAAAGAAAGGCAGACAGGCCTGGGCAAACAGAATAAGATCTGTAGGTGTCTTTTTATCTTTTAAGGGGACAAAAAATAAAGAAGGCCTATTTGTGCTGCTGAATTAAGTGTTTGTGAAAAGAGAAGACTTGATAGTGGTGGAGACTGAAGTCTTCTATTTATTTACAAGTCGGGCCTAGTGGTGGGAACTCTTGCATGGTCTCTTGCCTTTCCTATTCAACCTCTGACCTAATGGACCTGATGAGCTTATCCTCTCTCATGACAGGAAAAATCCATGCTGAGTATACAACCTGTGGGTCTTACTTACCCAAAGAATGCTGAACGGTGATGCTTTTCATGCACCATTTATAAACATATGAAAGCCATTGCACTGCCTCACATTCCTGCTCCAGGAAGCAAATTCAATATAACCCTGAGCACCAGTAGATGGGAAGCATTTCTCCAGCCACATTATTGTCAAACTGCATCTGTTCTGAGCTTCCAGATAATAATTCTAAAACCTGTGCCCATAAATTCTTTTTAAGTGTAAGTTTAAAAAAAAACAAATCAGAATATAATTCTGTCAAAGCATAGAATTTCTTTGAAATGGGGACTATTGACAGCTATTTCTCAATAAAAAGCTTAAAACTAAAACTCTTGCTCAGACTCCACTTCTTATTTCAGTAGTAACTTTGCCTGAGAGAGAATGGCTGGACTATATCTACAGTAGAAAAATATTAGATAGTTAAGAACCCATTAAGGGAGGTAGTCCAAAGTGGTGTAATCATTTCTGCATCTTGTGAAGTTGAAAGGAAATATATTTGTATGAACTGTGTGTATATATGTAAGTATGTATTTATTTCCTTTTAACTTCATATGAATATATCTTTTTATCTGTACAGGGAACAAATTGAAACACAGAAGATATACACATATATAAGCATGCATGAATGCTCACATATGTTCATACACATATCCAAACCAGACTCCACATGAACAAATATTTGGACCCTAAAATAATGAAATATTACTGGGTATTTTTCACTTTCAAAACACATAATACAGTCAAGACAGTCTTCTTAAAAGTATGCAAGTCTTAGTCATATCTATTTTTCATGCTTACTCATGTCCTTATCTGACTTAGTTGCTCATGTGTCATATATTAAATAATCTCAATTCCCCTTTGAATCATTGTGATATGAAAATTAAAGTTTATAGAAAATTCTATTTTCCTAATATTATCAGAATGGAAACATCAGATTTAACTATCAGACTTTGGTGACTTACTGATGAAAGTTTATAAAGGAATCACCTCAAATTAATGTTCACCCTTTAATGTTTCTTAACGTAATGCAGAAAACAGCTGCAGAGAAGTGCATTTTTTTTAGCTGTTTATTTCAACTGACAGAAAGCAGAACACAAACTTTGTCAATAATGCAAAGAATTCCTAGCCAGGTCCTCTGAATTTGTAAACTTTTCTAAAATCCATTTAATGGTAATCTAATAGTAAATTCTTGGGAATATTTGGATTGTTATTTTGTTTGTATAACTTTTACTGATTATATGTTCTATAAAGTAGACCTAAGTAAGATATGAATTGAATAAAATAATATTTTTATAAGGAAGAACAAATCGACAGTGTTATAAAAAAAATTATTACACAAGTGGTACCAGTAATAATTTTTTCAAGTCTTGACTTGATGCTGCCTGTTACTTCCTTTTTTTGTTTTCAACTCAATACTTTGTTTTTTTCTTCTCTACCCAATTAGCTACTTAAACATGAAGCAAGCTACTAATTTATATTCATATCTAGTAAAACACTTAGGCATCTGCACCCTAAGCAGTGAAGGAATAAAGACATAGCCTTGAGAATAATGTTTGAACTCAGAGTCTGAGCCTGTGGTCTAGCATTTTAGATCCAGTACTTATAGTTTATCAGGAAATAGTATAATACAGAAATATGTTTCACTCCTTTGTGGTGTTTACATAGTTCAAATTATGAGTTGAAAAGATGTGCCTTTATATACTTGGTATTAGGAGACAAAATATATTCTTTTTAAAAAAGATGCATGGAAATATCCTCGAAAAGCTAGGGTTTTATCTATTCTATTGTATGCCACAGCCTTGTTGACACCTTTTTGATCTGTGTAAATTGGCCCAGTGAATACAACACTCTAATATGTAGTATGAGACCACAAGTACCTTCCCAGCAGGAGAGTATTTGGTGATCTTCTATGTCACACCTTAGAGGTTAGACTGAGTAAGCTTCTTAAATAGGTCTTTTTAAATCATTAGAAAGATTACAAAGTAGCAGATGGTTTTTTTCAGTAAATTGTGAGATATGAGATGTTATGTTCATTTAGGAATATTTTTTGTTAATTAGAAGGAGGTAGTTTCCTGGTAAAGAGAATTCCAGCCAGAACATACGAACCAGTTTAAATGGAGGAGGACCTTAATTCTGTCACTGGTTCTTCCTTTTACTCTTGCATGCAATCCTGGATCCATTACAATCAATGTAGGTTTAGTTGTTGTTTTCACTCAATACGCCCTATATGTCAATCTGTAGTTTAAAATGTCCTATAATCATGAGTGATTTTAAAGCTAACTAATGTCCAGAGGCACTTTTGTTTGAAAGATGACTGCAATGAGTTTTAAGCGTGCTCTTACCATTAAAATTTAATGTTACTGAACAGAATCTTGGCCAAGGAAAAAAAATAATGTAATAAATATAATAATATCTGTTTTATCTGAGACACTTCATTTGACTATTTATAATATCTTCTCTTTTGCAAAAAGCTTTGATTTGATGTTTCCTTTTCATATTCATCTTAGTAATTGCATCCTGTAGCATTCAGTGCTGGAGGTTTCTATTGAGCAGCAAATATATCTCTATTTTTGGTATTCCAAAAATTGATCCTATTGCTTGTTTTGACAGCTAAAATAATTACAATAGAAACTCAACCTTATCACTATTTTTTTCCCACACTAACTTCATTCTAAAGTATTAGGTAGGGTTTCTGAATTGGTTTCTGTGGCTCACAGCATTTTTACCTGTTTCCCTGTTCACTGAATTTTCCTGGTTCCAGCCAGGGAAGGGTTAATTTTTGCAGTAGTCAGGAGGTGAAATGGCTAGGAAATGGAAGTTGTTCTACTCTGCCTCACACCATTACCCGGGGCAGAGGGAAGGGAACCTGGATTTTCTTTCTGGGGAGAAGAGTTTCTAGTCCATTGCAGCCTTCAAGTAAATGTGGCAGAGGGTGCCATACACTATTGTTTATTGTCAGGGTGGTTTCCATGCAAATCATTCCTTTTCTTGTACCCTCTGTCATTAGTATTTTTGCTGTTACTGTTTGTTTTCTTATCTCATTGTTGTTTCTAGTAAATTTGTCTTATCTCAGTCTGTGATCTTTGCCTTTTGTACCTCCAATTCCACTCTCCAGAGAGGAGGGAGAGGGACAGGAGGGGTGAGCAGCCCATGGTTTTAGTGGGAGTACTAAACCATGGCATATGCTTGAAAATAAAATTTTGGATTCTATACCTTTGTTTCTAAGACTTTTTTTTCCACTACACTGTCTTCTCCAAAAGCATTAGTTCAGTTAACAAGGGTTAATTGACATAGTTAAACAAACGGTCTACCAGAGCCCTGTCCCCCTACAGCAGGTGATGCTTTGAAAGAATAGGCCCCTCTGGTCATAGAGTTTTTCTCCAAGAGCTCTACCTACTTCACAGAAGAGGCTTGAGAGACAAGGCTGTGACTTCTCCCTCAATTCAGGACTGGGAAAGCAAGCAGCTGAGTGTGATGATGACTGAATTCTTCCTAATTAATGGGTGGCAGTGCCATAACTTGTTGGGAGACCTCTGTGTGTTATCACAGCAACAGGAATTCAGGACATGCAGGTTTAGACAATCACTGCCTGGCTAATCAGAAGACCCAGGAGTCCAAACAGACTGGACTAAGCAGAACAATATCCAGCCCTTTTTGACCCTCATATTAGATCATGCAGTGGATAGTCCAGAAAATTCAGAGCCTGGTAAAGCAACAGCAAAGTCTGAGAGAAAGATTCTTTCACAAAGTTTGTGGCTCCTCATCAAAAAGTATTGGAAATTGTAAAAACAAAGTGTTTTTCCTGTGGGATTCTTAGCCCAGAATTTGGATAGTAAAGAAGCTAATATAGTTCTTAACAAATAAGTGCTGAAATATTAAGATGCAGTAATTACTGAATGTTTGGAGGCTAATCCAAAGTGATCTTGAACTCAGATCTTGTCACTAAAAGTGACTTTCACCCACTCAATGTTCTGGTAATCCAAAGTACAAAGGAAGTGTAATATTCTGCCTCTGTTGTCAGGGACTAAAGATGTATTTCAGTCCCTTAGCAAAAACAATAATTAACCAAAACCAGTAAGTATGCGCATTACTGGACAACCTTGCCATTCTTTTTCTGGAATTCTTTTCCATTTTAGTTTATGACCATAAACTACACAAATCCCATTCCAGTGTTTGAAAGCAACAGGCCTCATAACCATTATGAAAAGGCAGAAGGTCAACATACCGAAAGAATCTGCTTATTTCTGAATGGACATCTAATTTATTTTAACTGAAATTAGTTGCCAAGCTCTATCTGATTTTATGGGAAGAGGAATTATGATTATTGTGGATTTCCAACACAAACATGTGCTATACACACATCTGCATATACCCTTATGTGAAATAACCTTGAGGTCGATAATAATCAAGGACATGTCTTTCTCTCTATGTCAAATCTGGAGCAAGATTTGAAATCAATTCTGGAGCCATTGCAAGATGTCTCAAATGCTCTTCTTCCACATGCCAGCGTTTCCAAGAGCAAAACGCTAAGAAACAGAGGCCTTTCAAGCTAACAACTTTAGCACTGCTCCAAAACTGTTTCCCCTTTTAAGAATTCAAAACTATTGTTGTTAGAATGTTTCCTGAAAGGAGTTCAAATACAAAAATTGCAATAGAAATCTACTTTCTAGGCACCGTTTGTCACCTTCACTATCAGGTTCCTGTGTGACCCAACACAAAGGCATCTCCAGGCTTCCAGTTCTGCAAAAGCCACTGAACAGATTCTCAGGAACCTGTGACCCAGAAAGTCCTGGGCTTGCCAGCTGCAAAGGTCCAGACTCCCAGGTCCTCCAAGGTTAGCAAGCTCTTGGCTGAGTTTCATCCTGGACAACCATAAAGCCAGGAGTTTCAAAGCTCGTGGGAGCCATAGCATCCAAGTGCCAAGGTTTTTGGGTCAGCTTTGACTTCTAGGCACTCCAGTTTCCCCACACCCTGGGATTTCAGGGAATCCAAGGCCTATGGCACAAAGCCAGCTCATCAAACGGGCCATTTCTGAGCCAGGATTGCATTTCCTTTCACAGATAACTAGGAATAACAGCTCCTGATAAAACAGAAACCTGATTTTAAGATCTTGGAAAATTCCTGGATCTACCTGAATTATAGAGTGAGAACTGGAAAGTTACCTACAACAACTAAAGGAAAAACATATTAATGAGGAAATTAAATGATGCTGTAAACAACAGAGACATGATTAGGTTATAGAATGACAATTTATAATAAATTAAAAGAGAACAAGAAAGAAAGAACCAAGGCAATTGGGTGGTGATGAAAAAGGTTGAAAGTTAAAGGTAATCCCTCTATGGCCCTAGAAATGAATAAACTTTTTCTGCAGTTTTTCATAAATATTTTTTTGTGGAGATTGTGGAGGCAGATGGCTACTAAACATCTAGAAATGGAAGTGCCTGCCACCAAACATCATCCTTATTATCATCTTTATTGTTTGGTTTTGGTTTGGTTTTTTGTTTTTTGGGTTTTTTTAAAAATAAAGAGATAGGACTGTACAATTCTAGGCATCTACTCTCAGATTACATAAACAAGTGCAGAAACTGGTACTGTGATGACTGAAACTGCAGACAACTAAACTGACAACAAACTAAAAGTGACCAGCTTATTTCACTTGGAAAAGAAAAAGAGAAAAAAAAAAAAAAAACAAACAAACAAAAAAAAAAAGCAAGATTTTTCTCTATTAAATGACCTCCCTTCCTATCTTTAAAATCTAGTTTCCTATTCATCTTCCAATTTTTAGGGTATTCAGCAGAGGTGTTTCTTACTGCTATATAGCATCTTGATATGTAGAATAGATAGTTCAAAAGTTAAACCACTCTATTAATCCCACCAAATCTGACAGATTGAGAATAATATTTAATGAAAAAAGAAAGTTATGCTGAAGTAAAATTTTATCACCAAGAGCTATACTTTGCCCTGAAAGCAAGAGAAGTTAGTATTAGTAAGGTGAGTACACATAAATAGTCACTGCTTTCATGATGAGAAGTATTATGTCTCAATTTTCATTAGCCCTAGGTTAAAAAAAAAAAGCATATTTTCTAAAAGGATAGTTAGACAGCAGACTCTGCCGTATTATTTCTAATTACTTTAACATCATACCAACTTTCAACCAAATCATCCTGTGCTGAAGGGAGATTTGCTTTCACACTTGGAATGCAGTCAACTAATATTGTATCTGAAGTCAGTGTAAGTATATTCTGTGACAGTAAATACTAAACAAAATATGATAAAATGATTCTTCCAACAATATATTACGACTTTCAAAATTGCAGATGTTTTCAGTTTCATTCGATATCTTTCTTTCACAGCACTTGTGAAAGCCTAGATGGGACATAATCCTTTTTGTATTGTATTCTTCAAGACAATATGCTCAACTAACACAATTTAGGTATTCCTGGGTCATAACTGGAAGGTGGAAAAGATTATATATGTAAAAGGTTCTCTTGTGCTAACAGGATACTAAAGGCTGCCAAATTTTCTTTGGATCATATGCTGAAATAAGAGTAAATATTCTTACTCGTATGATATCGGAACGAAAAGATGGTATCACCCGAAGTTAGACTACCTTCAGATGAAAGCTGATCTGTAAGAACTCTCAAAATCTGTGCTAGCAGTGATTGCAAATTCAAACTGTATTCACCACTCCCACGTTCACTTCCCATCATAGTCCTTTGTACCAAGGAACTTAATTATCTTTGTATGCCTTCATTAATGGAGTTTTCTAGCTGCCTTCTTTTAAGTACTTTAGGGTGTTGCCCAAAGAAAGGGCCTTGCAGCTGGCTACAAATCTCTTGGGAAACAAATGCAAAACACAAAAGTACAAAAAAATAATTTAAAAATTAATATGTGTTGAAGTTGGTGACAATTGAAGTTGAGAATATGCTTGGAACCATATGTTCAAAATTATGTACACATATGCAAAAGAAAACAATGCCTGTTCTGCTTCTAGTTACATTTTATTGAACTCAGAGATGCTGTACTAATCCACAGTCAGCATAAACAGAAACAGAAGCAAAGGCAATGGGCACTCCAGCAAGTATAACAAGAAAGAGAGAATATCTTATGTCACTGAGTGAAATTAATAAAAATCAAATTAGCAGTAACATTCCATAGCCCTGATAACATAAAGGAAGATCTAAAAATATGGATTATCCCACAAGTCTGAATGAAAGCTGCTCTTTCTATGGCGAGGAGCATTTGTCTTTAGTTGAAAAGTAATTTACAATTTTTCAGATATAATAATACCGTTCCTTGGAATTTTCTTATAATTCCTTCTTCCTACCAAAAACTTGATGTTTTCTATTCAACAGTTCAGCGAGATCTTCACTGCTGATGTTCCTTAGATTTTGACCAAATTTGCTTGTGCTTATGTATTTGAATAATTCATTCCTTTACATGCTATGTATCATAGATAACAGTGACTTGACCTAACAAGCTAGAACTTCTAAACTAGAAGACATTTGAAAAAATTGTAAATAAATCCCAAGTATGCTATTTTAAATATTTATATGAACACAGCTTTTCTAAGACCTTCAGTAGAAGATATGTGGACACATATGAAGAGTCATCTAAAACTGTACACAGAATAGTAAGTGTGATAATTTTGGAAATATGCACACAATAACAATATATAAAAATGCACTGCTTTCCTTGATGGGTCTGAAAATTTATACAATGTGCATTTAAGCAAATACATGGTAACATCAGATTCACTCAATGAATGATACTTTGTCTGTGATAAAAAATATGTTTCAACAAAACAAGAAGACTGTTGAGAAATTTGGTCCAAAACTCTGTGTAGAGAAATATCCCTTTGAAAATGATCATATTTTGTAAACATTTTGCAACAAACTCATGTCTTTTATTCATAGTAATAGAATCATAATATCATTTAGGTTGGAAAAGACCTTTAAGATCAAGTTCAACCATTAACCCAGCACTGCCAAGTCCACCACTAAGCCAAGTCCCTAAGCACCACATCTACATTTCTAAAGTACCTCCAGAGATGGAGACTCGACCACTTCCCAAGGACTTGTCTGAGGCAAAGAAGGCATAAAAGTACCTCAGCTTTTTTCTCACCCTTTGTGACTGTTTTACTTCATATCCAATAATGGATGTATTTATAGAAATATTTTTTTTTTGTTTTTACAGCAGTCACCAGAATAAGTTCTAGTTCGGCTTTGGCCCTTCTAATTTTCTCCCTGCAAATACTCATGACATGCTTGTAGCATTCCTGAGTGCCCTGCCCCTTATTCCAAAGGTCAAAATCTCTCATTTTCTTCCTTATTTCCAGCTACACCTCTCTGTTCAGCCATGCTGGTCTTCTCTGCTGGCTCATCTTTCCACATGTGGGGAACACATGGAACCATTTGACAAACAGCAGACATCAAATGGTTTGGTGTTTCTATGCACAGGGTGGTGCTGAGAATTAGCTGCTGCACCACACCATTGCTTCTTTGCACATCAGGTTGTGTGACCAGGGCTGGTCTCTGTAGAAATACAAAAACTGACCATTTCAGAAACTGACAGAAAGAAAGAGCATGGATGTGTGCAGAAGCTCTGACCAGTTTAGTTTTCATTCTAATAAAGTGATCAAATATATCAAGGAGTCATCAAGATGCTTTAAGAATGAGGTTTTAATGCAAGCATGAGCATCCAGATGCATAGCTGATTTAAATCAACACCATTTCACTGATCCAAGATTAACAGCATTAATTTGCAGCAGCTATGAAATTAGTTCACAAAAAAATAATTTTTTTGGACAGCAGCAAGATAAGTAACCTGAGAGACAGTTGGATGATTTCCTATCTCTATCAGTGTGAAGTGTTTTGATAGCTATCACATAAAAACTGAAGCTACCTCAGGTCTTGGTGGTGTTTATGTCTGTACTTAGATTTCCGAAGAGCCTAAAGGTACACCAGCTTGTACCTTGTATACCTTGAGGTTTCCACTGGACAAGGAGAACAAAATTAATGCCATCTCCTAGCCTTCCAAGTGCTATGAAGTGTTATTCACTGACATCTGTAAAATGTGTTGAGATACTGAACACAAATGGTTATAGAATTGCGATCAATTACAGCCATTCCTCAAAAAATGAATGCAAGACTGTAAAGCAAGCTTAGAGCCTCTGTCAATATTAAAGAGACCTACGAGAGATGTATGTATGGAACTTACAACATGAATACTACTTCTTTCATAGGGCCAGAAATTTAACCAGCAGTGTAGGATATGAAGTCTTGACTGCACTGAAATTACTTAAGTTCTGCCTTTGACATCACAATAACTAAGATTTCTATAGCCAGATGATTTATTTATATCAGGAAATGTAAGTAAAACATTGTTCATAGTTTGAAACATAATCATAAACATTTTCTTCTCAAGTTTGTCAGTAAATTCATAAACTTTGTTCCAAGCTAAATATCCTGTAATTGTTTACTGCAACGGTATTTCACTTGTACTAAAACCAGAGGTGTTCCTGCTCCACTATATGTTGTATTTAATGTACATTATTCATCCGTGATTATCTGTGACAGACAAGTGATGTAATTTTGACCTTTTCATCTATGCTCTGTAATTAAAAGAAATACTGAAAACCTTCATAACTTGCTTCCACGTAGTAGTAGTATAGAATAACTTAAGAATTCAGCAAACTACTTCATTTCACTCACAAAAGATATTCCAAACAATGTCAATAACAGTCAAATTTTGTTTGAGAACTATAGTTTTAATAAACAAAAGATTTATAGACATTAATTTCCTCAGTTGTCAGCAAAGATAGCAGAAGCTGAAAAATATGAACAATTAAGGAGAGACATCATTTATGGGGAGGGACACTCAAGCAGCCCCTATAATTTCTGTAAATTTTATCTGGTGACCTTCACAGTAAGATTTTTTCTCAGTATGTTGTGGTGTAGAAACACAGAAGTAAAATGTACATGAGCTTGGTGACTGGCATATGATATTAAAAGGCATCACTATCATAGGTTGCCAGAGTGATGACATATAACTCTATCAACCAAGGTATGCAGGCTCCACCAAGTTCAGAACAAAAAGTCCCTGGTTTTCAGAGTATCTGCCCAGAAGGGTTGTGGCTGCCCTGTCTCTTGAAGTCTTGAAGGCGAGGCTGGACGGGACTTTGAGCAACCTGTTCTAGTGAAAGGTGTGGGGTTGGAACTAGATGGTCTTTAAGGTCCCTTCCAACCCAAACCATTCTATGATTTTAACATCCAGATATGTTTTTCTAGTATATCACTAAACAAAACAGTGGAATATTATCTTGTGTTCAACTGTTAAAAGCAGCAGACTTTACCAAGTGACTTAGGGCTGACTAGAGTGACAGTAGAATCAGGTTCTGGTATTATCTTGGGATATGAAGGAGAAGCCTAAGTGTAATATCAATGTACAGACACAGTACATGGATGCATTTTTTAACAAAAAAAGGGATTCATTGTATTGGTGTACTTGCATTTGTCTAGAAACAGTTGCTTCTGCAGTTCCTTTTTTTTTTTTTCTTGAAAAAGATAGAAAGGAATATGCCTGTGGAATGTTGTTGATGTAGTAATGATCATGCAAACGCTCCTCACTGAACCAGAGGCATCTGAGTTCAAAGAGAACTATTTGTAACTTTTCTTCCAAAGCCCTGGTTTTTGGTTTAATTAAGAAAAATATCTTCTAGCTGGCTAATTTTGTTCATGCTAAAGGGAAAAAAAAACCCAACTATCTGCTGATTTATCAGGAGAAAAATGTTTCCCAATTACTCTTTGTTCAGTTAATGAAAAAACTTATTTTTTAAAAAGAAAAGGAAGGCTAATTTTAAAATAAATAACTAGAGGGTGGGTTTTTTTAAATATCAATAAAAATTATATTTGTATTTTATAGTGTTTCAGAAAAAATCCCAAAACATTTCCTGACTGACTTCAGCAAAAGAAACACAAAAACTCAACTCAAACGTCCATGGACAAAGAGATGCCAGATAGAGTCCAAGACTAGTCATAAATTAAGAAAGTCTGCCTGATTAGTTTGAGTGCTTCTGTTTTAATAAGTATCTCAGTTCTTCTTTGGTCTTTTAAGGGACTGGAAAGAGAAATAGTGGAGGGGGTGGGGAGAGGGAGGAAAGATAGGCAAAGGCACCATTATGTTCTTTTTGACATGAAAAAAAATGGAAATACTGGAAATGTCTCCATAAAATTGTTCTCATGAGACGTGCATCCCCCTTTTCAGGCCTGGGGAGTGCTGGGAGAAGGCTGTGTGCATAATAAAAGCTGTACACAGAAACCTATCCTCTAATGAACAATAAAATCTGGCCATGTCTCTTCTTCTCACAGGCTGGGGTTTGAGTCTTCTTTAAACCAGCAGATTGACGTTGGCCTTGTTCCACAGATGCCAGTGACATGATTTTGGACTTGCACTGTTGTTCCAGGGCTTTCTAAAAGTGGTTGGGTTTTCTTTTGGTTGAGTTTTTTGTTGTTTTGGGGTGTTGTTTTTTGTTTTGTTTTGGTTTGGTTTTGGTTTTGGTTTTTGTTGTTTTTGTTTTTTTTTTTTATATTACAAAACCACCACTGCACACAGTTTAGTTGGTATCTCTCTAGGCATGTGGAGGAAAGAATTGGCTGGGGGTAAGACTGCACTATCATCTCAGTTTGTGATGTGGTACCCCACAAATTTACACTGACACAAAGCAGCAATTGTAGAGCACATTGTGAGGAAGCACATCTGCTTTCTGCCTCTGCTTTTCTATAAATAACAGACTTCAGTCTCTGTGGGTGCTAGGCTAGCGTTTTGCAACAAAACAGTCCAGCCCTTTTAAATTCCTCCTGACCATCTGGGAATTTCCTGTTCTGCCAAATAAGCTTGCCCAGACAGAGTTGAAGTCTGTCTGTCTCTTACTGTTAAGAAATCCCTTTATGTTAGGGCAGAAACATTTTAATGGAGGTGAACCCAGAGAGCCGGCAGACCTGGAACTTCTGCCACTTCTGAAAGTGGCAGGGGAAAGAAGGAGGGAGAGCTCAGCTTCTGCTGGCCGGGCCTGAGGTTGGGAAATGCTCTTTCCTGAAGAGAAGTTTAGCTTAGTTTTTTCCTTTCGATTCACTACGAAGATGCATTAGGCCAAGCTCCCCACAAGAATGCATTAACATCACACTCCAGGTGAGAGTTGAGAGTCTTTTTTGTTTCAGTTTTAATCCTCTCAAGACTATTTAACGATAATGGTTTGAGTTTGAGGAATGTGCTGAAAACTTCCTTTGGGTACATGTTCCCATAGGAAATTACTGGTGTTTCTGGTTGTATTTTTTGGTAAGGGCTCACAATAACACATGGAAATTGTGGTAGCAATACCAGGCTGAGCTAAAAGAAGCAAACCCAAAATTAATAACCACTCTGATAGAAAAAACAATGGCCAATTCTGACTTAGGACGTGAAGTTGTCTCACAGTATAGAACCTGTATTACATTATGAGTAGCATTTTAAAAGTAATCTTGATGCAGCTTGCTAATGGCTGTTCTGAGGGATTTTACTATGGAAGAGAAAACACAGTAACATTCAAACCCACACTGGTATAACTAACACTAAGGTGTCATCTTGAAACTTAAAAATAATGAAAATAGGAAATTTACCCAAAAATACATTTTTAGTCTTCCATCATGATGAATTATACCTCAGAGAAAACAAACAAACAAACAAACAAACAGGACTAATTCTAGTCATAAAAGACTAGAACTTTGATCTGATTTCAGGAGCTCTGCATGATTTTGGTAGCAAAATAATGAATAAAGTTAGTGAAGTACTCTTTAAAAGTGCACATGGAAAGGGATGTCACACTTGGCACATATTTTATGGATCAAGAATTCATGTCTTATCTTCTTGCCCATAACAGTTCAACAAAAATGTTTTCAGTCTTGCTCAATTCTGCTTCTAGGAAATACCCTAGTGGGTCAGTGGTCAAATTACTAGATGTTTCCAAGATGTGTAGGAGTGCTAAATCCTGGGTCAAGGAAACTTTTTTTTCCCCCTAGGGTTTATAATTCAGGTTTTTTGTGGGAGGCATTAAGAGAGAAGATAACAAATACTGGTTTTTTGGATTACTGGTTCCTCATTAAAGAAACACCATCAATAATCCTAGCTTTAAGAACCTGAATTCCAGAAAAATTCTTTTATTTCAGTCTGTGTTTAATTTTATAATATTGTCAGTGTTGATAGATCCATTTCACTTTGAAAGTCAATATACAGATACATTGAATTAAAAGTTAAATACATAATTTATTCCCTCACTGTATAGTTGCTAGTACAGCATGTGCCATAATGGTTATCATGGATTGGTTAAAAAAAGATATCTAATGTCATATGTTCATCTAGGTAAAATGTACAAGGAATTCACCATCTTTTTTTTCTTTTTTTTATGCTTTGAATTTTTTTGACATTGTTCTCTATAGAATATCTCAGGATTTCTCATTCTCATCCATTTCTCCAATAGAGTAACAGAGGAATTCCAACTCAGTTCTACATCCTATTGAAGTCTACTGATAAGTAGCCATGTCCTTGTGCTAACACTCCAGTGGTGAAATGAAAACAATTTATTTTACAGGGTTAAGAATTACTTCCTGGAAAATTCTGAGTGCCATCAACTCAAACCTCTTTTGTTCTTAGATCTTGCAATATTTAAAGGTAGCAAGTTTGGGCAAACGCTGTTCTGGTATTCCTGACCTCTAGCTCATCCCAGACTCTCCAAGGTGCCTGCTTGATGCTAGCAAATTGTTTTTTCACTTAATGGTCATAAGCAGCAAACAAAAACACTGTTTTTGAGATTGTCATTGACAGCTGCAGTTGCATTCCTGGTGAGAGAGTGACACGTTGGTTACCACCTGCACTGCTCCACATGGCCTTCCCAATTTCCATGCTACTGAGCACTTTCTTTGACACACTTCTGTATTTGTCTGAAATTTAGAAGAAATAATTTCTCTTCTTTTTTTTTTTTTAAAAAAAAAAAGAAAAAAGAAAGTCTTCTTTTAAATAAAATTTTCCTTGGCTACGATAAGTTTTATTTCAGCAGACTATAATGCTACTGAAATATGCAGTATTTACAACCTTTGTATGGCCACACACTTGTAAACGTTTTATAGCTACACTGTTTTGGAGCATTTTACTGAACAGAGTGCTGTACACCAGAGTAATTTTTCAGACTTCTCTGTCACCTCAGGACAAGGTATCTTAATGTGTGTACTTTAGTGTCATGTTGGTACCTTGGGCAGCTGCAAATTTATGGATTACATCAACCTTTAGCCTTCCTGTCAGACTTTTAATGCTAATCTTCTATCAACTTCCAACTGACAGACTTCTTTCTCTGAAACACCACTTCCACCTTCCACCTCATATTTAGCCTTTCCAATCTTTCTCCAGGTCCCTTACACTTTCTCTGAGATGACCCTATGCAAGAGGCAATAGTCCACAGTCACAAACTCATCTTCAGTTTCCTTGGGAGTTACCTGTCCCATAACTGTATCAGGGAGTCCAAAATCATAAAAAAAACCCTGGAAAAAGTTACATATATTCTTATTGCACTTTCAGTACACCCAACCCACAGAATCATCACAGGTATTTCACATAATTTACCCAAGCATTACAGTGTGTCTCTAAAACAGTGTTCATAAGAATGTAATGAGGTGCAAACATTTTGACAGCGAGGTGAGATGCAGAAACTCAACTAATACCCTGGTTTCAGGGAAGTCAGTGAAGTGTGAAACAAAGCCAGCTCTCTTGGCTAACAGGGATTTGAAATCACTCATTCAACAGGATGCTTTGCAGTTGCAGAGCCACCTATTACATCTTTCTTCAGTGACTGTTAAAATAGGTCATGAAGCAGATCAAACCATAAAATTTTATCTTTTACCAATGATTTTTGAATTCATTCTGCTGTAATCATCCTTTAATTATCATGTTTAATGATGAGACTGTGGTGCTTGGCAAACTCCTCTTGCTTTGTGTGCCTCTGCAAATACAGTTGTCTTGCTTATGCTTCCCTGCATAAAACTTTGGGAATGTAACAGGTACAAATAGTTCTTTTAACAACTGACATAAAGGCAGAGGCCCTAGTGGTGGAGGTGTGAGATGTCAGGGAGGCCAATAATGTCAGAGGAATATACAAAAGGATATTTATTGCATCAGCCAGAATTCTTGGAAAAGCCAAGAGATCAAACAGGATCATTCAAGAAAAATGTGAAGAGCAGCAACCTTAATCATCACCTCTGTAGTTAACAGGCTAAAGTGATAAAGAATTTTGCACTCCATATCTCCTCCACACAAAAATAGTAACACAGAAAACTTTCTAGCAGAGCATTGATGGCCTTTCCCATTAACAGGATAGAAGTGACGCAGGAAAGATAGGTGGCCCTTGACCATTTATCTCTACCATGGTAAGTCACACACAGAGTGAAGTATGAAGTTTTAGCCAAGGAACAAAGGGGAATAGTTCATTCAGGAACAGATTAGGTCATCTCTTTGAGCAAAATTTTCCCTCTAAGCAAATGTTCAAAATTCCAGGCACAGCACCAAAGGCATCATGGTTTGGGGACTTCCCATTACTGTGTTGACTTGCTGATGTGGCCTAGAATGCCACAGGAATTTCCTGATGAATTAAGACTGTGGAGGGTAAATATTTAAGTATGGCACAGATAAATATGCTTAATACTGAAATGATAAAGGCAGTGATCCTAAGTCCTCAGTTCAGATGCGTTTATCTGCACATGCATGCCAAATTTTCCAAGGCTGTAACAGTATTCCTTGAGTTCTTTGATGCTGGAGGAGACTTCAGAGAAATAGCTTGTATATGAAGCATTTCTCTGACATTTCAGATAGATCATGTAATTTCCACACAGGTTTTTCAGTTAAAAACAGTTTTAGGAGAACTAGTGCTCCGATAGTGACAGTCAAATAATTATCTGAAGATCCTTGTCTTATTGAGACACAAATGGATGACTCAGGAGTGAGAAGAGAATGGCCCTATTATTCACCTTTACTGTTACCCACACACTGAGCTGAGGGGAGAGTTTTAAAAAAGAGATTTATTTAATACTGTTCTCTTTCCTTCAAAAGACTTCTGCATGAGAACTAAAACTCCCAGAAGATAATTATTGCTAAAGCTATTCAAAGCTGAACATATGAAAGTCAAAATCAGCACATTTAAAGAGAACCATAGGTGGTTTAATACATTGCCTAGCGCAAAAAAAAACAAAACACAAAAACAACAACAACAAAAAAACCACCCCCAAAAAACCAAAATTATCATTTAACAACAACTACATTATTTTTTCTTAAGTCTCTACTATGCAAGACCATATTTGTAGGCAAGAAATACAGAAAGAAACTTTTACTTTTACTTTTATAAACATAAGCTGACAATTTTAAAACATTCATAAATAATATGATTGAAAGTGCAAGCCAGTCCACCACAACCTTGAACATAAATATAAAAGCATCTCTAGAGACTGTACTAGGATTTCTCCTTTGATTTTTGTGGGTATTTAAAATGTGTTCTGTGGATTTGGAGTATATTAAATGTGAAATATTAAAATACATCTCAGAATAGTAAATTTACACATCAAGAATCAGATTTTTTTTTAACCTACAATCAAGGTGTGAAAACCTCACTTTGAAGGATGAAGAGGCTTTGATAATGACTAAAAGTTTGCTGTAACATTTAAAATAGTGGGCAGGAGCACTCAAGTGCCACCAGTGCTTTTCTCTTTGAAACCTTGCAAGTTCCCTTTGCAGTTCTAGGCTGGTGTGCATCACAGATGAGGAAATCAGAAGTCTGATCTGCTAAACAAGTCTATGCCTAACATTAAAGTTTTGTAACTTATATAGTATCTTTCAAGAAAAACCTCTCACATACAGAAAGTTTTAAGGACAGTTCAGATATGAAAAAAGACAGAATCAGTCTAAAAAAGACATATCAGCCTGCAGCAGAAGTATTAGCACCAATCATCTATGTTGTAGTGTGAAAGAAGCCACTCTGTTAAAAAGAGACAAATTACCTTCTAAGGTCATACTCTCAATTTTCTCCCACAGTTCTCTAGACTTGCCTTAATTTCCTCCTGGCAGGGACACTACCCTATCTCTAAGTGAATCTCTCAAGCCTATTTGTCTCCTTGGTACAAAGGGAGGAGAAAGAATACCAAGACCCAGATTCTCAGGCAGAATAGAATCAAAAGGGAGTCCTGCTAACTGGAACAAGGGGGTTTTATTTTTTTCCATACATTCCTATTGCAGAAGAAATGTCTTGTACCTTATTTGCAAGAAGACAACTAGAGAAAACATGACAAATGGCAAGAATTTACTCCAACAAATAAAAATTCCCAGAAATGATGAAAAATTATGACTATATAGTACATAAAGTCCTATCAAAGAAACAGATGTCATGCATGCACAAGTACAGTCAGGTTTGTCTTGCAACGTATGCACATGTAAGGACAGAAACATGCCTGGAAGAGGGAGTACAAAGCTCTGATATTTTTTTCCAGCATATGTGGAAATTCTTGCTTCATATACATTCTGGAAAGGATAAAAACAAATGTGCAGAGAATTAATGCATGTACAATACAGAAGGTTTCATTTTGCTGCCACCTCTTCTAGGGTTTTTTGAGCCAACGGGTCAATTTGAGGAGACCAAGAGATTGACAGCAGGTGCATTGGTATAAAACATGACAATGGATTTAAGACACAACCCTTAGAAATACATTTCTGTGTAGCTTAACACCAAAACTCCAAAGATCAAAATGCATATATATGTGCGTGCATATATGTGTGCACATGTTCATACACCAGACTAAGGTGTCAAAGGCAAAGCAATTCTGCAGACTTGCTAGGGAATTTTGCATCAGCCACTTTTTACTCATGGATCTTCTATGCAGATTTTCCAGCTGCAAGATTTTACATGGATTTTCAGCCTATTTATCTCTTCTTTATGAAAGGAATAGTAACACACTTCATATGATTGTCCCTAGAATAGACCTTTAATGTACCTTTGCTAAAGACAACCTATTCAACCATGAAACTAGCATAATTCTCTTACTATCACCCTTTTTTTACTGGTTTGTTGGTTTGTTGTTTCATTTTTGCTCCTAGAAGCTAGTCAAGGAAGTATAAGAAATTTCTTTTAGTCATATAACTCCATGGTCTAGAATATTGATTTTCCATATGGCTTCCTCTGAGGGATTATAACAATATCTTAAACCCTTTCATTTTTTTTTTTTGGTTGGTTGGGTTTTTTTAAGTCTAAAAGCAAACCATTCTTATAGTGCAACTTGAAATCTTTCCAGCTGACCCTGTGCCTGTCTTGTTTTGACCATCTATACCACATGCTTATTCAATGCCAAATGTATCCCAGCTGCTAGGTCTTGTTTAGTGCATTAGTTTGATTCACGTCAGTTTTAAACAGTGATAATTAAACAGGTGCAAGTCCCTGGTTAGAATACTTATTCCAGTTGAGGTGTGACTAATGCTGGTTTAGATTAACCTGATTCCTAACTAAGGCAATGGAAAGTGAATCTTGATCTTTGTGCAGAAACATTAATGGGAATGTAGTGCAAATGTACAACAATTTTTGGCATTTCAAAGTTACCCTTCCAAGTGGATACTCACCGCCCTGGTGTTTCATAATACTGTCTAAAATAAGCACATGTGGTTACACAAGAATAATCTCGTGTTAAAGTACAGCTTGTTTCATAAGAAAAAGAACTCTTTCTATGAAAGATGAGACTATTTCAATTTCCTTTTCCTGATCAAACGTCAACCTCTTAACAAGAGAGGAAATTCTTATGCTACTGGGAAGACTTTTACACTAGGGCTGTTTGTTCAAGACACTTGATCTTGGTGTTAAAGATGAGTTCACAGCACAGTTAAAGCATGATACTGGTTCTAGAAGGTCCTCATTTACTAGCTCTTCTTTATTTGCAACTTATTGCAAATACAGAGTAGAGGACTGAAATAAGCTGAACTGTAAATTGAGATGAATAAGAGCAAACCGTTAACTATCTTCACCTTTCAGGTTATGCTTGCAATAGATCACACAAATGAGCCTAGTTTTGATAACAACAGGTTTATTCAAAATTTTAGCAATGATAGCTCTGAAAAACTAGATATTCCTCACTGGTCTTCATGAGAATCCATACAAGACTAATACAGTCCTTTTCATTATAGATGAATATACATTGAAGCAGCTGCTGCTTGTTGGGTTTTAAGAACACTGCAAGAATGAGGACCATTTTTAATGTGAGCAGGACACATATAATTCATTTACCCAGCCACAACCTGCAAGATATTCTCAGCATTATAGATTCATATTCACTGTATTTATCTGCTTATTTTATATGAAGTTCTTTAGTAACATATATTAAAAGCAATTTCCTTCCAAAAGATTTTTTAATCTCACATTGTTTTCTGTACATATTGGAAACATTTTTATAATACATAAACTGTTAAGATCACAAAATACCTTCCACAAGAAAAACCCTAAAAGCAACACAAAAAGTAACATATTAGGCCTCCCAGCAGCCTTGTGAAATTGAGTAGTAGTGCTATACCTGTGTTAAAAAAGGAAAAAAAGGAATACTTTACAATTTCCCTGCAGTAACAAGTGAAGTCTGTGCTACAGACACAGAGAGAAGTAAAGCTTAAATCCATCCCACTTAACTGAGGCATTTAAACCAGCAAGTGAGCTGCTCAGGATTTCCCTGGGGTCAGTGAAGAGAAGCAGGGGCTTCCACAGGGCAGCTCAGGTGCCTGACTCTTCCTCGGGGTTTGCTACTGTCTCATGACACAGCACTAAGAGGTTCCCCACAGCAAAGAAAAACTATCTTGGGTAACTCTGGATGTTGGCCAAACCATTCTCCTGACAAATCTGATAGCTCATGGCTGGGATGGCTGCACAGCTGGGTTAAAAACTGGCTGGATGGCCGGGCCCAGAGTGTGGTGGTGAACGGTGCTGGTGTCTGCTCACTAGTGGTGTTCCCCAAGGCTCAGTGTTGGGGCCAGTCCTGTCTAATATCTTTTCCAATGATCTGGGCAAGGGGAATGGGTGCACCCTCAGTAAGTTCACAGACAGCACGATATGGGGAAGGAGTGTTGATCTGCTGGAGGATAGGAAGGCTCAGCAGAGAGATCTGGACAGGCTGGATAGATGGTCCGAGGCCAACAGTATGAGGCTTAACAAGGCCAAGTGCCAAGTCCTGCATTTGGGTCACAAAAATCCCAGGCAGCACTGCAGGCTCAGGGACAGAGTGGCTGGAAGGCTGCCCCGTGGAAAAGGAGCTGGGGGTGCTGGTCAGTGGGCAGCTGATCCTGCGCCAGCAGAGTGCCCAGGTGGCCAAGAGGGCCAGTGGCATCCTGGCCTGTATCAGCACCAGTGCGGCCAGCAGGACCTGGGAAGTGATTGTCCCTCTGTACTGGGCACTTGTTAGGCCACACCTTGGCTACTGTGGTCAGTTTTGGGACCCTCACTACAAAAGAGACATTGAGGTTTCTGGAGCAGATCCAGAGAAGGGCAACCAAGCTGGTGAAAGGTCTAAAGTGTAAGTTGCATGAGGAGCAGCTGCAGGAGCTGGGGTTGTTTAGTCTGGAGAAAAGGAGAGGCCTTGTCACTCCACGACAACCTAAAAGGAGGTTGTGGCAAGACTGGGGTCGGCCTCTTCTCCCAAGGAACTAGGGACGAGACAAGGGGAAATGGCCTCAAGCTGTGCTAGGGGAGGTTGGATATCAGGAAAAATTTCTTCACTGAAAGGCTGGTTAAGCATTGGAACAGGATGTCCAGGGATTCGGTGGAGTCACCATCTGTGGAGGTGTTGAAGAAAAAATTGGACATAGCACTTAGTGCTAAGTTTTAGCTGACACATTGATGTTTGGCCAAAAGTTGAACTCAATTATCTTGGAGGTCTTTTCCAACCTTAATGATTCTATGATTATAAGTTTAGGTGGGATAATGCAAGTCTAACATACACAAGCATATTTATTTTCCCACACGGCCGTTTTTCACTTTTTTGTTTGTTTGGGGTTTTTTGGGGGTTTTTTTGTTTGGTTGGTTTTTTGTTCCTGGGCTCTACAGCACTGTAGCTTGCTTCCAAACCACAGAAGGGAATAGAATGATGAGTTCTCAGCACCCTCAAAATGACATGCCATTTTACTGTATATCAGTTTCATTTAGAAAAGCTCTCCGTGCTCCAAATGAGATCTCCCATGGGGCATGTTGGTTGGACAGTTCTGATGACTAATAAATGTAATATTTTATTGCAACCAGAAAGTTCCTAATTATGGCTGTCATCACTGAAAATAAACACATTCAGGACCTCCTGAACATAATGATAAAGCCTTCTGTCCAAGCATGGGAAATAATTTTTTTAAGTAATTTTCTTCCAAATGCGGCAACATGTGAAATTGTCCTTCAGTCTAGTTCTCTGATTCTTCTGCTTTTTTAAAATGAAACTGCCAAATAGGTTATCTCCCAATAATATAAGGCTTTCAAGTATTTCTACATTTGAAGCCTTGCCTTTTTCTTGAAGGTGCATCAAAATCTCCGAAGGACTCCAACAATTTGATTAATAAAGCTTTGATATCCAGACATATTATTGGCCAAGAGATTTTGGAAAGTAAATAAGCCATATTGATTTTACACTCACACATGAATTTTCTTTGAACCTGTTTGCTTCCACGAAGTTATATTTGCTCCTTAAATTTTGCTTTCATGCCCATTGATTAGAACACATAAGAAATCCCACTGATTTGAATTCCACTCTTTCTTTCACAACTTGGTTATGGGAACTGTACTTTAAATGTCACTAGGGTGAGGCT
>JAWWEW010000078.1:132845092-132862313 GCA_035583185.1 Anabacerthia variegaticeps
CCACTGATTTGAATTCCACTCTTTCTTTCACAACTTGGTTATGGGAACTGTACTTTAAATGTCACTAGGGTGAGGCTTAGGGTGAGGCTCTGCTTTGGATATGAGAATTCATTGACTCCAAAGCAAAAGGAAGCACCCAGAATAGTAAACAGTCTCTGCGTCCAGAAAATAAATACAAGTTTAAGCTGGATGCCAAATAGGAGGCCAGTGTCCTGTTTTGTTTCCTTTTACCTCTGGTCTTGAAAGGGAAAAGATTTACTGGAAAGCTATTCGTTACACAGCCACATTAGTAATATTCATACAAGCTAAATAGCAGGTTCCAAATCTAATGACCTGCTTTTATTTGTTAGAATTAACCAGAGTTCATCATACATCTACTGGTTGCACTTAACATCTGAATATTATATGTACTTCAAGGTCACATTGCAACATGCCCAGTGAGACATAATCATAAATAAAATGCAATTTTTACTATTTCTTGTAATAGTTTAACTAGGGTAAATTGGTTTCTTAATGCGACAAAATTTTCACACACTATGGCCACCATCTTTATATTAATATGAATTTGCCTGATAGGATATTATGACAGTTCTTTAGATCTGTCCTCTTCAGGGCAGGCTCTGTCACATTTTCACTCACCTTCACAGCAAGAGTGACACATAAGGTATTTTGCCATCTTCAGCAAACCATATAAAATCCAAGGCAAAATTCAGCTAGCATATTTTATTTCCTTGCAGAAAACAGGGCATAAGTCTTGCTGATAAAGACAGCAGAGAGGTACAGACTTTCAGCAGAGCCATGGCACACAGTGGCAGACACCAGTCTTTCCAAAAGCCATTTTCTTCTGTATAATGACTGGCATTCTCAAAACCCAGATTCCTTACTTGTTTAAAAATTAAGTTAGCACTTGCATTGTTGCTGCTGCAAAAAAGGAAGTCACAATCACAGAGAATGGCATAAACAATTAGTTTATCAAAACCATCATAAGAATAAACTTTAAAGAAAAATATCAGATGGTTACAGATATCTCAGAAAAATTGCTCATTTCTTTCTTTAATGACTGAATCCAGATCATAATTTTATACTACTTCTGTTGTAGCTGGTGACAGCACAGGCACTTTGAAGGGAAAGGAAGTGAGCTGAAGCTTCTTTTATTGTTGGTTTAAGTGTTATGGTGCCATCAATACTTACAAAGAAAAAGAAAAAAAAAAAATCTATGTTTGGATTATGGTTGACCAGAATGATTGTGGTTCACTTTCAATTCAAACTCGTATGCCTGTGTTAGCTTTTTTAGTATACTATAATTAAACACTAATTTTAAACTTTTCTGGTTCTGGTTCTGCTTAAGTAACAGTCAGGAAAAAAAGAAACAGTGGATCAAGTAAAACTCACTTATTCCTGTAATAACAATTATTACTACCATTTGGACTGCAGGGTAAGTATATGAAACACTCATCTATACAGCTATGAGGAATGTACACTGTGTCCATTGATACTGTAAGTTCAGCAAGCCAACAGCATGTTCCTGAGCAAGACATGATGATAACATTTCATGTAACTCCTCTTTGCCAATAATTAGGCATTGCAACTAAATACCAAACAGTGTCATGTGTGCCAGTCAGTTACTGCAAGAAAGAATATGTGATGAACTGTTTGTTTTGAACTATCCGTATAAACATATTGCAGAAATGAAACCCAAGCTTAAACAATGGGGAAAGTTATCCGGTATTAAAATAAACAGTTCTAGGAAAATCTCTAAAAATGTTTACCAAGTCATCCTCTTCTGCGTAGTTTCTCCACGGAGCATTTTGCTATGTCTCTGGTTTCTCAACCAACCCCAGTTACACTGACTATAGATATGCAAATATTAATGAACAAGCCTGGGCCTTAATTGCCTGTAATTGGCTCCCCAAGCAAGGCCATTTTTACCTACAGTCAAGCTTGTAGATCATCAAAGAAGGGATTTTTGTTTTAAGCATTAAATAATTATCTTTTTTACAGAAAATAATATTTGTTTTCCTTCTAGAAATCTGAGAGTTTAGATATTGAAGAAAAACCATTTTGAATTAAAATACTACAGATTGAAGCAAAACATGATTCTTATAAACCTTCTTAAGAAATATTTTTTCTAATATCACAGGGCAACCTTTGTGCTGAGAAAATAATTCACTTTGACAAACATTGTCTATGTACAATTTTACAGAAACTTACTGAAATTTTATTGAAATTTACTACCTGAAGTAATAAACATATTTCCTTTATATAAGTCAGACTATATCTCAAATTCTTAAACATTTCTAATTATAACTATTCTCTTACAATCATAGACCTATAACTGTTAATTATTCTTTACTTCATTCACAGCAGGTGCATTGTAAAATGTTGTTTAGTTTAGATGATTTAGGGGGGGAAATAAATGCAGAGTATGACAATGAGATGTGACATATATACAGAATATATTCATTACATTTAAGCATTATGCATGTTTTGAAAGGAAATGAGTTATGGCTGAGATGCTCTGTAATGACAACAGCAACAAAGCAAATTCAGTATTCAGAGGTGCTATAAAGGAGCTGCATCAGCCTCATTTGTTCACAGTGACCCACACTCCATCACACAGAGAAACAGGTCCTTTCATTCCAAGGAAAACTGACACATGAGGATACGTGCACAATTCCTGTTTTATGCAAACCCCTGGGAGCAGAGGGTTGGGGGCTGGGAGGAAGAGGAGAGTAGTTCTGCTGGTTGCCAGTTTTACAATTGTTGCAGGAGAAAACAGTTCCTCAAACGTAAACCCCTTTCACTGGGCTTCCTACCTGTTTAATCACTTCCCTCCAAAGTGTGAAAAGACTAACCCTCAGACATTCACACTCCAGAGACTCATATTTCCTCATGTTCAGTTCACAGTGAAACAGTGATCTTAGTTCAGTCTCTAGTGGACAAACACGGAATAAGTAAAGTCTTAGAAGCATGATTCAGCAGGCAATTTGCTCAAGTAAAATCATGTGGACATAAACACAGAAAACAACCTTCCTCTCTTTAGTGCTTGTCTCAGCCTCCCAAGGTACAGTAAAATAATTTCTTGAGAAATGCTTTCTTCTGCAAAATACATCCCTTCATTTCCAGCCTTATACTCCCCAAAGCAGACCAAAATATTAAAAAAATGAGGGAAGTACTCTAAAAATTAAATCTTTGGTTATATTTTTTTTTATAGTGGTATGCTTACTGCACAGAATCTTCTACCTCTTGCTAGAGTCAGGTATTCAAGAGCACAATTAATTTACCAAGGAATCAGGAAATCCTCTCAAAAGATTTTAGTAGAGTTAGGGGGAGTGGAGTGGCTGTGTATTCTTTTTAACATATTTCTGTCTTGTATAGTGTCTCGATTAAACAAAACTTGTAAATGAGATAGGTAACAGTAACTATGCTAATATGAACTTTCAGCCTGCCTAGCAGAGTCTTCATCAGAGTTTTGTTGATGTTCATTCTTAGTATGAACTGGTGTTGCAGTTAAATCAGATATCTCTCAAGTGGGCACATACAACAGTTTTCTTATGCCATATTACATGACTCCTTGCATCACTCAATTGTGCAATTTCCTAAGTTTTCCCAGGTCAAAATGCCAGCACATGAATGAAAATATCACAAATAACCACACATAGACTGTTTGTTTGTTTATTTTTACTGCTCAGCTATCCCAAAGCATTTTCATTACCAAGGCATGGACAAGGTATGTAGTTTTACACTAGTGAGTAATCCTGTTAAGGTGAATGGGGCTGTTCATATAGGTGAAATTATTCACATATTTAAGTCTTTGCAGACTCAAACTTCACTGCATGCATAAAACACTGAAAAGTTCATTAGAAGTTTAGAGTTATTGCACAAGTTCTTAAAAATAATTACTTCTACCAAGTTACTGCAACACCTTGTAACCCATTTTCCCCTTTTTAGGAAAGAATGCACATATACACACACAAAAATTGAAACAGGCTGTTACAAAACCAGTGTAATCTACATGCTTAAAAAGGTTTACTCTGATGTTTTAAAGTGCAAGTGCCTATATCCTTTCTTCTTTCTTTTCAGCAATTAGCTGCACAGAATAGTATTACAGGATCTATTTATGGAGGAACAATTACACTCCTAACCCAGTGCCTTGAAATGTTGATTTTTCAAAAATGATCCCTTTTGCTGTCAGAGTAGCAGGTATCGTGCCTGACATCTGATCTGAATCTGTGAACTATAAGTAGAGCTTATAAGAGTAATTAGTAAGCTCTGTCAGTAGAGTCTCTGGAGGATTTTTGTGTTCTCTGGCTCACATGCATCCTTAGTCTCTTGAGAAAAAGCTTTAAGAAGTTAAATCTTTTGGTAAAATGAAGAAAATTCTGCTCCCAAGAGAAATGTCACTAAGAGGATGGAACATTTCTCTCTTACACAGCCATGAACTAGATCAGTCCTTATTACCTCTGCGCTCACAGAAAATAAGTTAAACTTTTAACAGCATAAACATGCCTCAAAGAAATCATTTGGTGAGAAATGACAAAGAGAAACACTTACTTTTTGCAGCCACTGAGTGTAATTTTCCATCACATGTTCCAGATGTTGCAGCTTCTGGGAAGAGAAATCCTGTTCCACGTGAGGAGCATCTCTCTGAAGAGCATTTGTGTTGTACTGGTCTGTCGTGCTTTCACGACAGTTCCCGTCCTGTTCTGGCAGAATGAAAGTATAGGTGCACTGCCCATGCTGAATCCGGTTAAATCTTCTCCCACTGGCTTCTGGACCCCGACGCTGGTTATTACAGCCTATATGAGCCAGAATCGCTGCCAGGAAAGCAAAGGAAAGGAAAACTGACATGTTATTATTACTTTCTCTTCCTGCTTTAAGTAAAACTTTTTCTTCCTCTTTCTTTAAATTTGTTCTTAATTTCCTTTAAAGTCTTTGGAAAAAGGACTGGAGCAGCACACTTGAAAAATCAAGCTTGGATAAACTGTTAGGTTTTTTAATTTCACTGTGAGGATAGCTTCCTTAGTTAAAATTGGGAATATTTATTGCATAGTAGTTAAGATTTATTGTTTCCTCTCTGTTACAGTCCAGCATGTAGCCTGCTTTAGCCAGCTGCATATGCATATCCCAGTCTCTTTCCCCTACACTATCTGCTGCAGAACTGCTATTTTCTCTCAGGCTTCAGTGAGTTTTATTAAGGTTGCACTTTCAAGCCAAGCTGGAAGCAAGCAGCCTTTCACAAGATGACTTGACAGGAATG
This sequence comes from Anabacerthia variegaticeps, assembly GCA_035583185.1. NCBI lineage: Eukaryota > Metazoa > Chordata > Aves > Passeriformes > Furnariidae > Anabacerthia > Anabacerthia variegaticeps. Next base: position 132,850,353 of record JAWWEW010000078.1, read on the forward strand.
CGTGTATGAGTGCGCCTCTATGCTGAGGATGGCTGATGGCTCACTACAGAGGGATCATCTTACAAACTGGCTGGATGCATGACCTCAATCATGCATGTCTTTCCAGCCCCTACTGCATACAACTGCTGAGGGCTTTTGACGAATTCACGTAAGTTTAATAAGTAAGGCAGTCCACCTTAATACACTTCATATGTTCACACCGACCTATTAAAATGTAGATAAAGTGTGGAAGTTTGTTGTAATCCCTCTGTAAATATACAAAGCACTGAAATTAAAAATACTTTCAGTTCTGCGCTGCTCTGTATCTATTAAAGAATTCTAACTCAGGCGAATGACACTTCAGGGAAAAAAATAGTTATGTTTATCTCTCACATGGTTTAGCTACTTTTCTAAGACAATTGTGTTTATTTAGAAAAGTTTTCAGATTTATTTTTTTTTTTAAAGCATATATTGAAATTAGGGCTGCCAAATTCTAATGGGGAAAAGGAGAAAGATAATAATGTCCTGTGTTTGGTGTGCAAACTAAGGTAACTAATTAAAAAACAGTGAAAAATGGTGGCTGAACTACTCCAGATTGTCTTCTGTACCCCTGCATAGTTATCATGTGCAAAACACTTCTTCTGATCTGCAAGTCTGTATGGGCTATACAGGCTCCCCTCATTATATGTGCAAACTCCCTCTGAGGTAACTTCCTCAGAAAAAGATTCTGCTAATTGCCTAAGAAACTGTATTATACTTAAATAATACCTTGGATATTTGCTAGAGACAAATTAAAAATACACAGATTATAAACAGGATTGGAGTATTCATGAAATTCAGAAGAATTTGGATCTGAGTTCCTCCACTAGCATTTGTTGTTGTTCCATAAATATCCAACACCGATGCAGAGCACTTTACACATTTTTTCCCATGAAAGCAAGTAGTTTTCTAAATAGTAATAGTCCATCGCTATAAAAAAACAACCTGCAAAACTTACCTGCAAAAACTTTGAGTGCAAGCACCTTCAGTACTCCTGCAATTGCCACCTGTATCACAACTACATTGTCATTCTACAGGAACTGCCTGGAACATTCAACCAGACACCTGACCTGCTCCCAAGGAAGCTATTCGTACTCAAAACTGGGGGTGGAGGTTTGTCATCTTGTGTCTGGAAAGAAACCACTGTATTTGAATGAATAAGTAATATCCCCTACAAAAAAATAGAGAAATGAGAAATTCTTGTTCTAAAATGTTTATTTATTCAATGTAGAGAGAGAGAGAAAAGGAAAGAATACAAAGAAAAAGCAAAGCATCATTGCTACTGTTGCTTTGACCAAAATAAGAATATCCTTCCACCTCTGAACTGTTCAGCCCACCTTAGCCTTCTGTTTTTTCTTTTCCTTCTGCAAACCAACTTCTTACAGTTTTCTTTCTTGCTTGCATACAGCACTTCCCATAAGTCACCACCAACACCAGAACTAGTTCTGTGGTTTATTACACCGTCTTTGCAATTATTGTGAAATGTATTTGGAAGATATTTGCTCATCTAAGATCAGGGATGAAAAGAGAAGAAAATCGTAGGAATAGACACTGAGCTGTAGGGTTAGCACAAAAACAGCTATTCCCTCTGAGGCAAAGCAAAAATACCAGAGCACAAACATGGTAACAATAAACGCTTTTCTTATAAGTAAAAAGAGTACTTTATGAAAGGGCCTCAGAGCAACTTAAATGGGGAACAGCAAAGGTGGGTGTACAAAGGCTTCCTAGATTTTTAGTTCATATTTTCAAATATGAGCACACATTTACACAAATGCCTCATTCATTTTCTGCAGAGTATTTAAGCAACAGATTTATTCACATGCAAATATGGAAAAGTGAGATTGCAAACTTACAATTGATGCTTTTCAGATGAGAAAAGACTTCATAGAAGAGCTGGCTCACTTTGTGGCTATTACATGGCCCCTTCCTCTGGCTTGAGGTGACTTCTCCTTCCCCTTCTGTCCCCTGCTTCCTGAAGAGTAACAGCCATTAAGACCTTCAAGAACCACAGAGAGTTACCAGGCAACTTTGGCATTTGCGTCTTTGTCTCCAGCTTAGTTCCCTACTATAGCACTTGCCTCTCAAAGCCAGACCCCCAACCCCAGGCCCCAAACTGAGGGATCACAGGAACATGTAATGGCCAGGTGTCACAGCAGGGAGATGTGGCAGAGCTATGCAGCAGCCAGAGCATCTCCTACCAGCACACTGCAGTAAAGAGAACTAAGAACCCCAAACTATGTATTGTTCTCATGTGTGTTGTAGGATTAGTGTATCTGAGACATCTTGTGTGCCCAAACACATGGGATCTCGCACAGAGACCAGGAAGGGATGGCAGAAAGCCTGGTGGAAGCCCAGGAGCCGTTCTGTCACTCCTGGTTTTCAGCCTTTCTAACCCATAGGGAGGCACAGAAAGGGACTCATGAATTGTGATGAGATACGCTTAAATATCTTCAAGGCTCTGAATGACTGTTTAAATGGCAGCAGCTCTCTTGGCTGCATCGAAGTTCAGCAAGCTTTGGGCATGCTCTTGCTGACCTCAGAGTCAGAGTTAGTCTCTACAGTCCCTAACTAGAATCACAGAATTCCCAGACCTGTAACACAGGGACCAGCAAGGTCAGATTGCTATTTCCCCAAACACACAGCAAAGTCACTTTGATAAGCACATTGAACCAGCTAGGCTAGGTTGAGTTTACACTCCTCCCCAACATGCTCATGGTCCCCTGCATAAACAGGCAGAATTGCAACAACCAAGATACAAAAAAAAAAAATCTTATTTCCAGTTCTACAGATCATTTCACTTAATAACACAGTGAAATTTTATAAGGAATTCAATTTTATCTAAGGAAAAAAGGTTTAGAAATAAGAAGAGTTTTTATTTTATAAAATTCCCTATTCCTACTAAGGTATTTGAGTTTCAAAAGCAAACCAATCAAATAAACAAACAATCAAAACATCTTGCCCAAGAGTTTCTATGATTTGATGTCTTTTACCCAATTTGGTAAATGTACAGTTTATTATCCCAGTACCATGTGATCTATGTGACATGCCCCAGCTTTTCAAAACCTGACAATTTCAGTGAAATGAGAAAAAAAAAAAAAGAGTTCTCACAGTTCAGTCAAAGTCACTGTAGGTATTTCTGCAGCATCTTACATTATATATTACAGATAAAAACTAAATTATTTGCCCAGGATTTCATAGTGGCTCACCCAGAAACTGAGTAGGAGCATGGATATGTTTAAAAGGTTCTTTATTTTCCTAAGACCACTTCCTTCATCACAATGACTAGTTTTGTATTCTGTGAATTTTAAATTTTGTGTAACAGGGAAGGGACAGATCCAGAGGTTTCCTTCCCAGACCACGTGAAGTCCAAATAAACCCATTGTTTATTTAATAGCTGTACAAAATACTGTCACTTACTGTGTAATCAATCCTACAAGGCAAAATACATGGGAATTCAACATCCAGATAAAGGTTACACTCACATGATATTGTTTCCTGCATATCTAGTATTAATGTAATTTAGTGGCTTTTGTTACAGAATCATAGGCATGCTCAGAGTTCAAATATAAATTCTGGGAAACCAAAGTCTATTTCTGTTCTTTACATTTCTGCTGCAATATGTGTTATTGCTGTAGATGAGTTGCAATAAGGTTGCATCATGTCACACACTGTACCTGGAGTTAGTCCAACTCAGTTTCCTTGGTGTATAAGGCAAGTCACTGCAGAATGGCTCCTGAGTATAGGTATAAGAAGCAAGTTTTTCTCTAGGTAAACCAATGCTGTATTAGGATTCAAAATATTTATTCTTAATGTAGCACATTCCAAAGAACATCATTCTACATACATAAATTTTAGAGAATAAAATGGATCCTAAGTCCCATAACTCTGACTGGTTATGTGCTAAGGCTTCTCTAGTTACTTCAGTGGAGATAGTACATTTAATCACACTACTGAGACCAGAACAGGATGAAACATATTGCCTGACCCTACGAAATCCAGATGGTGTTGAGAGCAGATGAAGGGGAGGACTTATTTACCATGCAATAATACTTTTCCCTACAACCTGTATGCTTTCTTTTCTTACTTTCCTGGAAATAAGCAAGTAGTCATCTCAGATAAATTACTCCTCAAGACTGAAGTTTGTATATTCACATATGCACATTTAAGGTATGATCCCACATGGTGCTGCTTGCCAGATCCTTCCTTCAAAGGAGCATGATAATGGATGCTCAGTCACGCCACAGCCCAGCCCAACCCTCCCAGCATTATATTTCACACCTGAGAACAACTAAACAGCTGGGAGCATTAACAGAGCTTGTAGAAGCTTCTAAAGCAGCAGCTCTTAGAAGAACACGGTGATTTACCACAGAAACATCTGAGCTACTTGTTATGCTATACAACATGTAACAAAATGTGTCTCACACAGAGGATTTAACAGGTTCTTTCCAAATATGTTGGCAGCTGAGAAAGCGAGGTGTTTTCTGAAAACTTATTTTCATGCTGTGGGAAAATCATTTTTTATTGTATTTGTAACGAATCTTTGAACTTACACATGCAGAGACAAAGCACATAGATTAATTCCATTAAATTTTATCTAATTTCCTAGAGAAGGAGGGAATGCACCCAGCATCCTCTTGTTATCTGTCTAGGGTAAATTTTGTCCTTAACTTTCACACTTTCAGGATACATGAGTTATTTTCAAAGACCAACCTGCAACTCTATCAAACAGAAGTAATACACAGTAATGGAACACACTGGACATGACAATTCTATTTGAAAATGATAAAAATAGATGCCCTAATCTAAAATGCCTGATGAGAAGGCCAACAACAGTGATTTTGTGCTGTAAATCTTAGACAAAACCAAGCAACTGCCTGATTTTAAAAGAAAGGTATTTCATATGGCTACAAGTGTTTCAGCCCTATTGTGAATGTGCCTTCTGCTGCAAATTACATCAAAAGTGCAATTTTGTGAAAATTATTTATCAGCAGTGGTTTATGGTCAAATGATTTACTTATTCTATGGATTATCTCTGCATCTTAATGTTCACCAGGGAAAATTGCAGGAGAGAAACAACAACCCATTGGCATATTACCTTCAGTTTCTGACCTAATTTAACATGCTGTCCCAAGTACAATGCTATATGTACCTCTGTTCTTGAGGTCACAAATTCAGGGACCACAATCGTGGAACTTACCTATGAAAGGAATTTTTTCAGTACCCTAGTCAAGTGTAAATAAAAAAGATTATTCCAAATATTAAAAAAAGTTGAATATATAGCAACAACAGCAACAACAAAATAATAACATTTAAGTCTCTTGACCTAGCAGGTTAACATCTTTCCTTTGGAGTCTTAACCCTTAGGTCCTTCAAGATTACAGACTTCTTCCCTAAGGGAACCCAAAATCCTGAAGCAGGTGCTTAAAAAGCTTTGTTCCTGAGCAGTACTAGACACATAACTGTTAGAGACACAGAGGAAAAATTGTCGGTGACAAAATCTCTTGCATTATCCATAGAAGAAATATGAGACCTACCTATCCTACCTAAACACAATGTTCCAGTGAGCTCAATCTCTCTGTCCTATTAGAAGGTCTTTTTTTTTTCATAAAACTCTCTGTAGCTCAGACTTTCAACTCAGGTGCAGCAAAGAGGGAAGTCATGCCACTGCTAAGGATGGTCAGAGTATTTGGATGTGAGCCCCAGATATAAATCCTTCTCCTGCCTGACATGAAAGGAGGCAGAAATCAGATTCTTGTCTTTTTCAGCATATTCACAACAAGCCATGAATAATAAGGCATGTTTCTTCTGCTGGTTGAAACACATCAGCCAGACTCCCCGTCAACCTGAACAGCACTCTAAGCCACCAACTGCAACAGTCAGTCTTTGCTGCTCTATGACATAATTAAAAATGAGAATGTAAAACCTTCTCCTTCATCTACTCCACGTAGAAAAGGATGTAAATCTGGGTCAGTTCTCATTATTTATGTTTTATAAGAACTCAAGTATATGGCTAAAGTATACACAGAAAGAATATAGCCCTACTTCTTGAAAGGTAGACACTTTTTTCTAATTAAGACTGATTTGCCTAGCCATTTTTTTTCCTAGAATAGACATAGATAAAATAATACATGGGAAATAAACCTTATTGGATATTATGCTGTGATAGAAGTTATGAACATCAACTTTTTCTCTTGAGTTTTTGTGGAGCTCAGACAAACTTTGACATACTTTTTGAAAAAGCAATGCAAATTAAAGGGACTAGAAAAAACAGCCTGAAAGAGTTATAATCTATACACCAATAGGCAAAGGAGAGTGCACCAAGCCTTCATTTTACAAGTTTCTGTGAAAAATCATCTGGTGTTATCACTTTTCTAGAACAATCATAACACATCTCCTGCTTTCAAACAAAAAAGTGATGAAACCCATTCTTTTAGTAGACTAGTAGTTAATTATGTGAACGAAATACCTACCTTTTGATGTAGACTGGGAAAAAATGAGATTAAGAGTTTGGATTGCTATTCTTGGTTTGAGTTCAACTTCAAAACCACTGTGTAATCATTTTGCATGTCTGGTTAAAAGGAGTACGTGAGAAATGCAATGACGTTTCTGAAATGCATTTCATTCCAAATGAGAAACTGAGTCCCAAGAGTGAGCAATTTCAATATTTCAGCTTTTTGAATTCACACCCTTGTTGTATTTTTCATGAATGGGTACACTCAACTCCATGTGTTGCCTCAGCATTCACTCAGCTTAGCTAAACTTTTTGGCCAGAGTTTGACTCTACGAGAAGCAGGAGAAGCCAACAGTGATGATATTACACAATGCAAGCAGCCCAGACTTCCAGTATTCAGGATCACCTCACTGGTTCTTGTTCTGGAGAGAATGAATAGTAAGAAAAGAAGCAGAAAGCAGAACATGAAGGATATGGATATCTTTGACAATACCAAGATTTATAACATAGGCAACCTAGCTTGGAAGATGCAGAATCCCAACTGAATGGAAACACTTTAACAAAATGCAGTAAATGGGGAAAAAAGAAAAACCACTGGCAATGTTCTTCTAGAACGTCATGAAAAACAGCATAAAGTTGCATTTCAATTCAAACTACAGGAAATACAAGCTCACCATTACTATGTGAATGTATCATAGGTCTAACAAGTTCAGGTTTTGCCAAAATGTTTTTTAAAATCTTATTTGCTTTCTCTTTAAAAGAGTCAAAATGTTTTTTCTGCAACATTACCAATAGATAATATAACCCTATTACTACATGCATTTTAAGGAATTAATCAAATAATAATTGAATACTTTTGAATGCTTTTCTAACAAAACAGGTATAATGGACTCCAGTCTCTCTTAAACCTTACAGTCCCTATGCCCATGGCAGCTTCCTTACACTCAGTATATTAATTATATCATTCCCAGCAGCTAAGAGTTAGGTTCTGCATGACAGACACAGCAGAGAAAAAGGCAGAAATAAGCTACCAGGAATCTGAGGTATCAGAGGTAAGAAAACAGCAGTGTAATTATTGCAAGGGAGAAGCACAGAGACAGTCTGGAATTAAGAATTGCAAGTATTTCTTATTTAAGAAGGTGGTTTAAAAATAAAATATCCCTTATATTTTATCGTGTACTTTTCTCCCCACACCTATTATTTTTGCAAACAGCTTCTGGTTTCACATTCCTTATGTGTATACAAGGCAGAGACTTGGCTTTGTGTGCACCGTACTGACAGCATCCCCATAATAAAAGAATTGATCATTAACTAGTTAGAAACCTCAGTCAGCTGGTCAAAACTATTTTAAGAGACCAATCAGCTTCTTCCCAACCATACATATCATTTTTAATTAGGAAACAAGAAGCCAGACGACACAAATATATAGCAGTGAGGCAAGAGGCTAGCTATGGTTTGGAAGCAGCTTCCCATAGAATCGCACCAGCAAAGCACGCCAGCTGCACTGCACTAAATAGCCTCACTATATCCACATGTCACACTTCTAGGATGAAGTATAGGAGGCACTCATCCTATACTTAGACAGCAAGCTGTCATAATTTTATATGGGAGAAAACATTTATCACAAGTTGGCTCTGACTAATTGGACTGCTATCATTAATAGTAGTCAGAGACAGTGTTTTTCTAAGAGAGTTGGAAAGTAGAGATAGGAATCTGTGTCCTGGGGACTAGGGTGTGCCTAGTACTGAGGCTCAGGATTGTACTACACAGCTCTAACTAGCTCCATAGCTCAGTCATCTCCATGCCACACTGCAATTGCAGGGAAGGCATATTACCTGCCCTTCAGAGATTCCCTCTAGCACTTTTGTACAATCTACACTGGCACAGATACCCAAAGATGTGTGTAAAACTCCTTCAGAGGACCCTGCCAGATTGTGATTCCTTGAAGAAAGCAGGCATAGCCACAATGCATGAGACTGGCAACAATAGCAGGCAGTCAGAATATAGGTCTCAGACTTCTAATCACACTAACCATCTCAAAATGTCTAATCATTAAGCTATAAAAATGGAGATAATAAATGGAATTACAAATATGTTTGGTTTCCTCTAATGCCAGTGGTCAAATAAATACTGTAGTAATTGTATTGAATCCAAATAACATGTTTGTAAGTGTAATGAGGTTTGCAGCCATTTCTTCAGCCACTTCTGTGAACACAGTGCAGCGTAGGACCTGTGACAGCCTGGCATTACTTATTCTGCTCCTGTATCGCTTGGAAAACCAGAGCTGAAAAATTGGCACCAGAGTCTGGACTGTGTCCTCAGGAGTATGTGTGCTCAGGCACCAGGTCACTGGAGCATCAGTAGCTTCAGAGCTTGATTTCTGAATATAAATATAAAAGAAAATGGTCTGAAGCACAATGTTTAAAAAAACAAACAAACAAAAAAAAATATTTTCTTCTCTGTGTACAGCAGCTACTGTAGATTTCATATACATTAACCCGGGGTACTCAAATAGCACAGTGCTTTTAATTGCATGTAACGGAAAGATAGACTCTTAATTCACTTTGATCATCATAAACCCATCAGCACACTTACTAGACATTTAACTTCTGTATGCCAATAAAAATGTTTTAAACTGCTAACTGCGTGTTTAAAGCAATAATTAATCCCCAAGATCAACACCTTTGAAATTACTGCCACAGGGCATAGATAAATATTAATCTTGGCTCTTGGGGAGTGTTGGGCTTATGACCTGGGAAGGGATCACTCTTGGTAGTTTAGGGTTTTACCCTCTGGTCTGCCACTGAGATGTTGTACAGTTCTTAGGGAAAAAAAATGTCTAAACCATTATTCTGTTTTTAGCGTCCTTGATGTAACTTTCTAAGTCAAAATGTGGAGATAAAGTATTTTCTAACTACAACTTTCTCTGCATGTATCTTATGAAATAATCAAATCCCATCCTTTGGATCAGGTGAGGATAATCTTGGTGTCATGATGAAGACTGGGTGGAACAAGACTTGTGAAAATTTACATACTTTCTTCTAAGAGGACCGGCTTCCCTCTCCTGTTTGGAGACTGTGCTCTGCAAATTCCCTCTGAACAGTTATTAACCATGCATGCCCAGGTAGATCCCAGAGAAAGAGCCAGGTTTTTCAGCACTGGGCTAGTTTGAGGTCTAACTGCTGGAACAGGAGAGCAGGAGAGAGAGAAGAAAGGCAGAAAGCAAGAGAGTTAGGTCTGTATTAAAATATTACTGTAAGTAAAGTACTTTACATCTCTTGTATAAAATGTAAAAAAAATAAAATCAGGTGTTTATATAATGTCATTTATTCAGTCAGTGGTTTTCAGTAATTTTTAAAACACCGTTATTGTATTTTATAAAAAATAACATCTGGACAATAGTATTGTTATATAGAAAAACATTGTTTTAAAAGAAGCGGCAAAACAATCACAAGTTTAACTATCAAAATTCTAGGTATAGCTTTGAAGATGAAAACCAGATATAAGCTAGCTGAGCTGTGTGGAATTTTGTTGAATTATATAATCTTGCTCTTTAGATTCTGAAGTACATAAAAGAAGTGTCCTGTACACAACTTTTTCATGTTCCCTAGCAGCACACACATCCAAGTTTGAAGTGCCATGAACTCAGGTTCCCTTTGCTACCTAGCCCACATATATAAGTGGCTGGGACCACCACATGTGTCTGGAAATACTGGGGGCTTGTGCAGGGACACAAGTCCTTCCAATTATGTGTACATGTCAGAACAGGGAACTGAAAAAAACAGCAGTAACGTGACAAGACCAAACACAGTGGTGAGGCTTTGGTAGATGACCCTTAAGGGATGAAGCACAGAGTGCAGTGACATCTGATGTGGCTCTGCTTACTCCACCCTTAGCCAATCTGCTTCTGCAAGTTCTTTATTTCTCATCTGGTGTTTTTAAATAAATGTTTTGATAAATATGGAACCATCACTCTAATTACTGCCATAGGCAAAAAGCAAGTATACACTCACCCTTCTTAAAATAAAAATTAAGGCAGTTGGACATGCAAAGCAAGGCTGTACATCCTAAGGCACTCTCTGTTGTGGGAAGCAAGGGATGGTGCCAGGCTTTGCCTAGTACAGTAGAAGCAGACAGAGATACCTTCAGGGACTGAGTAACGCTGAGGAAGTTGTAATGTCATTAGTATGTTGCCAACTTACTGTTTTTCTCACTTTTTGAAATAAATTACATGTGCTGTTTATGTTTTGTTGGGCCCTGTCAAAGTTCAAGGTATGAGTATTAGGAGATAGTAGGTGCCATTTTTTCCACCCTGTGCTGTTCATAAGAGGGGGAAAAAAAAAAATCATATCACTGTCCACAGGTTCCATTAGTACCAGGTCAAATCAAGCAGATGAACCAAAATTTCTGTAGCAAGCACTATCAAAAATTTGTGTTTGGAAAGTTCCTACATGCCATGCTGTTTTCATGCGACCTACAACAAGTGACATTTTTTTTTTTCCCAAAAGCATAGGAAAACTCCTGAGTATTTAAGGAAGCACAAGCAAGTGTAACACAGAGCAGAAGTGATACCAAGTGCTCTAAAGCAGGGAATCACTGTATTAATAAAATATGAAGAAAACAGAACACTATCATAGTTACTATTTTCCATTAAATTATTCCTTTAGGTTCTCTCTGTTTCTGCAACACTCTGTTTTCAAACTGTTTCTCAGCCTTTCCCAATGTATCTTTTTGCTCTACCATTCACCCTTCACTCCACCAGAATCAGATGCTACGAAGTATATCACTGCTAGAAGTGCAGGACCGCAGAAGACAGGTGGCTTCTAAAACCTGAAGAAGCACAAGAATATTCGCTTATAGGCTCTCAAACCGCTGACCCTTCAGTAGTTCCTCCGGTGCTTTCCCGCTGGGTTAAGAGTTTGCGGCCCCGGATTGCTGCGGATGCGCTCCCGGCCACGGCGGCAGCGGCGGAGCGCCCGCGCCTCCTGCCGGACAGCGGGAACAGGGACACACTGCGGGAGTTCCCGTCTGTGCACCCACCTGGCTACATTAGCGAGCGGAAAATTTACACCACTGGTGTAGCTAAGCCCCTACGTTTTAAAACAATTTTTCTTTTTTTTTATTTTTAGTTGACAGTGTTATAAGATGCTTCTATAGAATCCAGTTTTTGTAGTCCTGCTAAGCACGTGTGCTGGTTGTAAAAGCAGCTGCAACAGCAGAAGAGTGAGAACGTGGGGCACAGGGCAGTCTGGGCACGGGGCAAGAAGGCAGAGGTCCTGTCCTGTGCTTATTTCTCCCTTAAGTAAATGCGGTGAGTGTATCCCGGGGGTCCATGAGGTCAATTTCTGAATAGCTGAAAGTCTCACAAGTAGATCACTAGTGAAAATATATCCTCTTAATGACCCACAGAGGACATAAGAAGTTAATCCTTTCTTTTTCGGCATATGTTCCCAAATTTTCTGTCGTTTTTCTAAACAAGATTAAAAAAAAAA
>JAWWEW010000078.1:132862413-132882429 GCA_035583185.1 Anabacerthia variegaticeps
TAAGAAGTTAATCCTTTCTTTTTCGGCATATGTTCCCAAATTTTCTGTCGTTTTTCTAAACAAGATTAAAAAAAAAAAGGAATAGGGATTTATATTCAGATTGCCACTGAAACCTGCATGTTGGCTTCCAGCTCATTTAAATTTTCTATATATAAATTTTCTATATATAATTGCCAACTAAGAAACTGATGGAGCTGATTGATGCACTGTAATAAGTTGCCCAGAGAAGCTGTAGGTGCCCCAGACCTGAAAGTGTTCAAGACCAGGCTGTATGGGGCTTTTAGCAACCTGGTCTAGTGGAAGGTGTCACTGCTTGTGGAAGGCGGATTGGAACTAGATCTTTTAGGTCCCTTCCATTCTATGATTCTTTGAAATTCTGTAAAAGGAAAGTTTCCCACTTCAATGATTTCCTCACTACTGCGTATTTCACTGTCAAAAGTATTTCAGCTACTGTTCTCTCCACAATGCAGAAAATTTTCTAAAAGATCAACATAGTCATTATACCAGTATGTGATTTCACCATTAAAGGCTGTCTTAATAGACATATTCTTCACAAATTAAAATAAAATTAAGCCTCTCAATCCGGGCAATGTCATATTTTTGGCGTTAGCAAAGGCTTTTGTGTTAAAAATGCCCTGTACAAATGATAAATAGCTCTCACAGTAGGGGGGAAATCTTGAAGTCATTAATGTTAATGAAAATTCTGCCATGGAACTAGGTTTTTACCTAAAAATATTTATAGCACTTTTTCAGTAACTCCCTGGCTGCACAGTCTTGCAACACACTCTACTGCAACTCTGGTAAAAGAATCCAGGCTTGGGCCTTATCAGACTAACTCTACTTCTTGTTTCACTCAGCTGTAAACAATTGATACTATCACTGAAAAGTGCAAGAAATCTGTTATAAATAATATTATCTGTCCTTGGAGACATGTCGTTCTCCCCTTTACACATAACGCTGACCTATGTGTAATCTTAAACTCTGTGTAGCGATATTAGCCTTGCAGTGTGCTCAAAACTCAGACCCACATTACTGTGTGTGGTGTGTGAGAAGGACATGCAGTCACCTCCTTAAAAAAAAGGGAGCCCTCAAACTCCAGTTCTGCATCACCATACACCTACACAGCTCACAAGCAAAGAGACGCAGGGTGAGGGATGTTTGCAAACAGGAGCAACTGGCCTAAAGGGACCAATTCCTTCAGACTGGCTGAAAGTGGTTGAGCAACAGCAGAGAACTCTAAACATCCTTACAATTTTAGAATGGCAGCATTCATGCACATTTGTATAGGATTTTTCCGAGACTTTTTTATACTTGCAACTTGCATAAAGATTCAAAAATCCTTTAACTGCAGTGGTTTATATTTCATATTAGGTGCAAAATGAAACAAAAATAGTCACTGAGAGCAAAAGCAGAAACAGGTGAATTATATTTAGACAGTTATGACCTGGTAGCTTTAATACTAACTGCAATGGTGCTAGTGCCAATGTAAATTTGCACCACCAAAAACTTCACAAACACAAGTAGAGAGAGAAAGAAAGGAAGTGTGACTGAAGGGTATGGTTATGAACTAGCCTATGCCAGTATGATTTTGTATGCAAAGCATTGCATGTACCAAAATAGCTGTCTCTTAATAGTCCAGGAAACCAGGACTTGTGACCCATGAAAGGGCCAATTGCATGATAAATGATTTCAAATTTTTCATACTAATTTGGAAGAACAAGTAAACAACAATTTGCTTGTGTGAAGGACTCATAAAGGAGCATGACGTTCTACTTCTACTGTGTAGGTTACAGTTCTTCTGATACTTAGCTCTGTGCTTTTATCATAGAATCAAGACATATGCTGAGTTGGGAGGGACCCATCAGGACCATCAAGTCCAACTCCTGGACTTTTACAGGACACCCCAAGAATCACACCATGTGCCTGAGGGTATTGTCTAAACATTTCTTGAACTATGCTTGGTGCTGTGACCCTGGGAAGTCTATTGCAGTGCTCAAAGACCCTTTGGGTGAAAAACCTTTTCCTGATATCCACCCTAAACTTTATCTGAGTCAACTTCATACCATTTCCTCAAGTCTTGTCACTGGTCACAGGAGTGAAGAGATCTGTACCTATATACTTATGATGGCAAGACTACATTAAATATGGGCAACATGGTTTATGAAGAATATTTATAGGAAAACAGAAAACTCTAAATTTGTTTGTTAAAAAAAGAAAGAAGATGTTAAGTGTTTGAAGATCTAAATTGTAAATTTCTGGGTTTCATGTGTTTTTCAAACAGTTATAACATTTACATGCAGCCCTCTGGCAGAAGACCACAGGCAAATAGACTTTTATGAAATAACCATTAATGTATAGAGTAGCACCTAGAAACTACTGAAAAAACCCCAAAACATTAGTGATAAATTGGGTTTAGCTGCCACATTTATGTTTTAATCAGGAGCATTTTGTTTAATAAATGATTGAATTGTTTAGGAAAAAGGTTTGATTGTTACTTTCGTTTTTTGGTTTCTCTGTTAGGAAGGTAGAAGTGATCACCTGGAGCGGCAGAGACATTTCTTTACTTGAAAGGAAGGGAAGCAAGTACTATATATATTTTTTAAAACCTCCAAAAACAAACATCAAAACTGTCTTCTCTAATTACATATTTTCAAACACATTTGGTCTGAGAAGTTGCTAATACACAATCTGGTTGTATATATTTATATATATATATATGTTGGTTCTTTCATTTATGTATATAAATATATATAAAATATATACATACTTATTAAAATGTAAAAATAAATTAGGATAAAATACATAATAGTGGTTTTTGCACATAGTTGCATACCTTTTTATAATGAAGGTATAGATATAAATGCTTTGGCTTTACAGAAAGCATAGCCTGTTGTGTGTGGTTTCTGTGATTTCCAACTCCTTATTGAACATCTCACTCAGGAGAACAGACGATTTTCACCTGCATTTAAAAAGTAGCTTTGAGTGAAGATCAAATCTCAAATGGTGCTTCAGAACCCTGTGCTTCCCTACTCCCTCCTCCTGCTTCCCCCAGTTCACCCAGTAACAGATATAGATGGTACATCCTAAATTAAATAGCATCCGGGTTTAGGCATGTGATTCCTTCATTTTGGAACCACCAGCAAATGCTGTTTTGTCTTTATGCAGTTCCATTAGAAGTCAACAGTCCAGCTTTCTCCTGGTTTTGGTCTTTATTGAGGCTTTAGGTAAAAGAAGGATACTCCTGGTGTTGAATTCCAGAACTAATGTTTCATACCCACAGGGCAGAAGCATTTTATTCACATAAAGAGCAATTTATTTTAGTTTTTTAATTTGCTTAGATTGTTATAGTGTATATATAGTCAATGAAGATATATCTGGCTTTCCATTGCTAACTGTAGCAAGGACAACTTAATATATATTTTCAAAGACCGATAGCATTAACTCAAATAATTGCATTAAAATTTGAACTTCTTCTACTCAATTAACAGCACATTATTTTAGTGAACAGTACAGTGTATAAAACATAAATTTTCCCATGAGGTTATATTACCATGTACATACACTACATTTTTAAACAACACAATAAGTAGTAAATGCTTACTAGATTATTTTACATCAAAACACATGCAGAAATTGATGTGTGAATTATTTTTAAGGAGTGATATGTAGCAGTTGGAAAGTATTCCTTAAAGAGCTATTTCTATAAAAGCTTTGAGTGACTGAACTGTTTGAGAGAGTTATAGTCTGGCCTACAAATACTTTGGAGTTCAAGGGAGGCTGTAATTGTTAGTTATCTGTTGCAAATTGGTTAAGCATCTAGTGATTAAAAGCTCTTTGAGGTCTACATATAAGTGTTCAGCATGAGTATTGCTCCTCTGAGTTACACAGCCTTGGTATACTTGTGATAACCCTTTACCACAGAGGTTTTCACTTTATAAAACCTGGAGACAAATCAATTGAAAACTTTCAAGGTTTGACATATAGTTTAGAAATACACCAGACCTCTGGCTAATATCTCACTGAAAACATTTTCTTGTGACACATTATTATGATCTTCTGGCCATTCTATGATTATAGCAACAATGAGGACCCCATACCTTTTTGTGCCAGGGCCTCAAGAAAGTAAATAGTCGGCAGGCTCTTTCTTCACTTATAATTGTTCCTTACTAGAAGAAAACAATAAACTCTTTAATAAACCAAGTAGAAATATTCAGGATAGAAACTTTGCTATTACGGTGCAGCTAATGGCAGACATAAACCATAGCAGGACCTTCAGCAGGACATAATAGCTCTATGCAGTTTCTCTCACCACACCATTAAGTGGTTATACTTTGGTTAAAGACTTTTGGTCTCGAAACAAAGACAGGCCATGACAAGTTTGAAGAAAAACAAACATAAATTTATTTTTTGACTTGTGCATAGAAACTCACAGTTTCAATTTCTGTCCTCAAATCAGGTGCTGCTCCAGGCCTCCAGAAGGAGGATTTGGGAGGTTGTACTGAATAGAGAAATTTGTCTGTGCAGCAGTTCCAGAGAAGAATGCTGTTTTAAGGACCAGAAGTACTGTATCAGCATGTCTAAACAGAAGACTTCTCACAATCTGGATGACACAAACAATTTAAAATCCAGTGTCAATTTACCGGGAAGAGAAGTCTTGCACTATCCAATTGCTGGTAAACTAGGAAAGGTAATCATAAATATCTGCTGTTTACATATTTACTTGTGTTAGATTATATGACAACAAAGGCAGAAAAACCCTACTGTGTGATAATTATCAAAGTGCACATTACCCCTCTTTATATGCATGTTTGTGTGCTCTTATTCCCTATGCACTCTAAGGAGTAGCTCATATTGAGAGATAAACCACGTGTGTAGAGGAGCACAAATTTGGGAAGTTGCTCTTCAACCCACGCACCCACACACACATTAACATACAAATCCTATCCTGTTCATTTAGCCTCAACCCCAGGTAAAGAACAGCAATCCCACAAGAGAGAACAGCACAGTTCTCCATCCCTGTCCTGCAACATTTCCCAGCCACTGAGGATATCTTAACATGGACCCAGAGCAGGACAGTGAGAGAACCAGCACAGCAACACCATAGCATGACCTCCCTCTAATCCTATAATGGATACTTTCTCCTCCGGTTCAATTACAAATTGAATCCTTTCCAGTCGGTTGTTCCCCTATGAATTTAGTTCACAAAGTCCCTTAGTGGGGATAAGTTCACTATCATAAAGCTGAAGTTTACCAGCTTACCCTCTGCTGCCTGTGGCTCTCCTTTCAGTGCTAATATTACAGTTTTTGGCATAATGCTGTCTTGCACAACTATGTCCAACTTTTAAATTTAGCTTTCCCTGTGATTTTAGTCTGATGGCCCATTCATCTTACCCTTTAAGATTTCCTTTTTTTCATAGTAAAAATTATGTGGAGTGCAACATCTTCAGGACTTTTGCAATACAATTTTACAGATGCCTTCCTCTGCTGACAGCAGCCGAAAACCATCAAGTGCATGAGAACAAAGCATTTGTTAGAGAAAACCCTTTTTGCCTGCAATATTGCTTTTGTCCCCAGGACAAAACAGTGTTTTCTCCACTTGCCATCTGCATTTGTACCAATTTTGGACCCTTCATTTGGATGAATCTGTAATATAAGCTGAAGACCTCATTTTTCTTAGATAATTTATTGCAGCATCAGTTATTGTTCAGTAAGTACTGCAAAGCAAGGAAGCTAATAAACACTTGCTTCAATCCATGCTAGAATTGTAACTGATCATTATCACACAGAGATTTCAAGTATAAAATACAAAACTTGGTTTCAGTTGTCTCATATCAGCCAATATTTGATATTTCCTTCTTCAGCCCTTTAGGCTCCTCTTCAATTCAGTTCTTTACTGGTTGTTCCCATGCATCTTTCTGCAGTCTTTCAAAAGAACTTTCAGAAAATAGAACAATCACTGCAGTCTGACTTCAGGTTATTCCAGAAATTCTGCTTTCTTTCCCCCCAGCATTCCTGTGTTCTATCACAAAAAGTGCCAGGGCTGCTTTTCTGAAGATCTGAACCAACACCACCTATTAAAAAAAAAAAAAAAAAAAATTGAAAAAAAATTTAAGTTAAGAGTTGTGGGGGGTTTTTTTAACCTGTTATTTCTTTAGAAGAAAGAACAAAAATGAAGACTTTTCCCCAAATCATTAAATTCTTTTCATGCTGCTTCCACCTGGATTTCCGAGCAAACCAACTGCTTACAGGTGCACATGGCTAACTTTCTGTCTTCTGTAAGTTGTGTGAGGATGACTCTGTACACTTGTGAGTGCTGCGTAGATGTTCCCTACAGGCAATCTCGATAAGAACTCAAACTGATTGTAGCACTACTCAATTTGCCCATAGTAGAGGGGAAAAGACGAAGGATCACTTGTTATCACTGCAAGGTGTGCTCTCAGAGCCTGACAAAGCAGATGTGCCAAAGCCACAGGCTGACCACAGCCTCTTCTTCCCTGCCCAAATGCAGTTCAGAAAGCACACAGCTTCATCTCAAGATTTGGGGAGGACTCATTCCTAATATTTTAGACTGCAGCTACTATGCATAATATTAAAAGTGTAATGAGTTTAGGACTCTAGTAAACTCAGCTAACAATGTGCGGATATCTAAAATTAAAATTATTACTTTTTATATTTTGCATTGTGATAATGTAAAAATATTTCTACCCAGATTCGTTTCTGACATACAATGTGGGAACTGTATACACAGAATAGACCTTTCCTAATGGAAAACCTTATTTAATGTCTTCTTTCTGCAACAGATGTATATCTTTCCTTTCCACACAATCCCAGGAAATCTGTTAAATACATAACACAAGTATTTTCTTAACTCTGATACTAAGTACCATTTATAGCTGTCTGTCTCTGGAGTATGGTTCACTAATAGCATTCTCCAGCCCTCTACATTACCAGTGCAGTGTCAGATGTGATAGGGTCTAAGCAATGGGATCCAAAAGAGGCTAGTCACAACTCCGTCATACTGCCAGATGTAAATATAAATCTCTCTAATTATAAGGGTTTGAAATATAGATGGATAAAATGACTTTATGGCAATTTAAAGCTTAGGAATTGTAACTGTTTAGAAATTTGGGTATTATCTATGGCTTTGTGCCTTCGTTTCTTTTAGGAAAGTCAAAGAAACAAAGAATTAATTTCCCAGTGGAAAAGTAGCTATTATGAAGTCTTTAGAATGAACTAATTTTCCATTATTTTGTAAAATGTCAGGAAAATACTCTAGCTAGCAATATTTCTGTAAAGAAAAATCTATTTTAAAATGTTTAAATAAAATCTATATATTATAAATAATATGAATAATATATATTATACAAAGGTATATATATATATATAAATATTCTCTACTGAAGGGGTACATAAAGTTTGCATTGCTGCATGAGGACATATTTATGATTTCAAGCAAGTTCAATTGAGAGGGTAATTAAATACAATGAACCACAATTTTGTGTACAAACTGGAATGAATGCATAGATGTACAACTGTGTGTGCATATATCTGTCATATTATTAGCAGTTATATACTCCCTGAATTCTGAAGACAAAGGGCCTCTCCTTCCCCTGTATGATCTCAGTTTGCAGTGATGTAACTGAACTTAGGTCAGTGTATGCCTAAAATTAATGTATTGGTTAGTAAGGATGCAAAATAATAATAAAAATCCCTTAACTATTCTGTGGTAATACACCATTTTTTAGATAACTTTTTATATCAAAAGTGTATTTGTGGCTGTTGTTTTTGCATTAATAAACTCTAAGCAAGTAGGGGATCAAATAATAATCAGTGGGTAATTAGAAGATAGGTGTTTCTCACTAACCAGTAAATTGCACTGGTTTAAATTGTGTTATAAGTGGATTTGCATCTCACCTATACAGGTCTGTAACACACACATATGTCTGAGTTTCTTTCTAAGGAACCTTTCCCAAGATCTTCCCCATGTAAGTTAAGCAAAAAAGAGTAGTTGTCAGAGATGAGAGCATTTAGTATATTACCAGAAAGGATGGTGGCTCCCATTCAGCCCTGGGCATTGCTGGAGGGTTTTTCCACTCTTTCTCACACCTCAGTATTGATAATGGTATCTATCACTGGCTTTATCTGAATGTATCACAGAATCCAAGGCTGTTCCACCCAGTTCTAACTTCACTGTACATCTGCAGGTAGTTTAAGCCACAAACACTAAATAGGTATATTAAAATAAGGGTTTTTTATGTGTGTTTACCAGTTTGGAAGCACTGTTGACATGGACAGGCTTACAGAGCACACCACAGCTTCTCCAATAGTCATGTGTGGTGTTCAGCTCATCCTTACCATCCTCCCAGTAAAGCCATTCAAGATGTTAAATTATTTGATGGTAATAAGCAGGCACTGTTAGTCTCCCAGGTGTTAACACTGTTCACCTAAAATCAATGCAGCACTGCAAACATGCGCTGCCTGCTGTGCTTCTGCCGGAGCACCCAAGTCAGTGGCTGGCCTTCATCTCAATGTCCTTTGTAGCCAGGAGCTGAAAACAGACTAAACCACTGCAGTCACACAGTTGGCATCTGCATATTATTGTAAGCATCATGGGTCCTGTCACTTTTATCTGACATTGCAGAAGTTAGGCACAGATAAATTGTGTCTGATTTACACTCAGCAAAACTGACAGGTTGGGCATATTTGGACCAGCCAATAAATCATGTAGACAAAGTCATTTGATGCTTGTGTCAATAAACATACCAATAACTCAATTAAATTCGGTACTGTCTGTGAGGCAATATCATCAGGAAAACGTCAGTGTACTCTTGAGGATTGACATCACTACTGAAAATAATTGTGAAAAGTTTCAACTATTAGCTCATTGAGTCCTGCAACACCAGCTGATTTTCATAGCTGTTCCTGTGACAGGAAAAAGTAAATAGTGTTTTCCAATGCCTAGTCTCACCCTTTTACTGTCTTAATTTCATGTAATGAAATCTGAATAAAATTTCTCTAGTGAACTTAATAACTCTTGATTCCCTTTCCTAATCTGAAACACTTCTGTCTTCAAATAATTATTTAAAACATTTTGCATAAGTCACATTATGCAACAATGTGACTTAGCATGGATATTTTCACAAGGAATATCATGAAACAAAACCTTTAATAATGCTTGCTTGCAGGTTTATATTTCACGTATATAACGCCCCCTCGAAGAAAGTACAGAAAAAAAAAAAGTATTTTTCTACAAATATTCCTTATTTTTATCTTGATTGTTTCCTCTTTCTTTCCATATACTCAGTAATTTATCTGTTATTCTATGTGTAGTCTTTTATGTTGGCTTATTTGTCAGTCCATCAACTATATTCTCTTAAACAAAATAATATAGCATAGAAAATTTACAGGTTTTGAGGAATACAGACGTTTCTTATGACTGAAGAAAAGCAATCTATACAAAGACTTACTTGCTTTTTACAGCTCTCTTAGTTGGTCTGGCAGTATTACAACTCTTTCCAAACTTTGCCTTATTTATATCTTTAGATTATGACAACTATAACACTAATATCTAATATGTCTTCATTAGAGTATCCAAAATAATACTAGTTCAGATAACATTGTATCTTAGGGAAAAAAACCAAAAACAAAAACAAAAAAACCAAAAACCCAAACAAACAAAAAAAAACCAACAAAAACATAAAACCACAACAGAAAAATATTGCATTAAAGAATCTAAAAACTTAAATTAATTAGCATGTAACAACGAGACAGATAAATCATTGCTATTACGACTGCATAGTCTTCTGTACGACTGTATCTTATTTTTTAAGAAGATTCTTAACTGATTTTTTCAGGAAAAATTCAAAATTTGTCACCCTGTTAAAAGATTACTTTCAACCTTGGTTAAACTGCTGTTGATTTTTGCACATTGTCTTATAGATCTTTATGCAATTCTGTTACTCTAGTCCTTGAGCTGAGTTATTCTTTCTGTACAATATGCTTCTCCATCCTCGTTGACTTTTTTTGGCATCAGCACTTTCAATACTTGGAAGGTAGAAACCTTCCCCATACAACTGTGTTATCTGAAACATGATTGAGTTTGAGACTATAGCTTACAAATCCTTTGAGTCAATGTTTTTCAAAGAAATTTAGTAAGTTCATTTTTCTCGGATGATCTGAACTTTTTTTGCTAGCTGGGCTACTTTGTAGACGAATTGCCTAAGATATGAAGGTCAGCTTGTACAAAAGGATTGTGAAGATTATAAATGTCTATTTTTTCTTTCTTTACTGAAAAAGTGTAGTATGATATGTTTTGTTACTACCTCTTTGTTTTCATTTATCTTACCTAAGTACCAATGTCCCATTCGAGCCAATAGCTTTCAACATGCATTTACACTAATTGGATGTTTATTGTATGTATCCTTTCTAAAACATGAAAATTGACACATAAGATCCAGGCTAAGGCCCATTTCACATTGAAACCTGTCAGGAAGTCTCCAAATGAAGTTCTGCCATGGTGGTGTGGACCACCTGATTTTCCAGATTACAGGTAGTCTAATAATCCAAGAAGATGAAGCAATGCTCTATTTATTTAACAGACAGACACAATCAAACTATCTCATAATTAAGAAAGGAACACAACAAATATTATGGTGAAACATTTGTGTGAGTTCCTGTAGGAATTTAAAGGCAAATTGTCTGCAAATGTTAACATTCTCCACACAGCAAAAATCATGGTGCAGTCAAAGATTAGCTGAAGATAAATCCTGCCAGGCGGAACTGAATTCAGGAGTTGATGGATGTTTCTGTAGGGAACCAGTGAAATTGCTTCTCCAAGTGATGGGCTACTGGTATCCAAGGGCTGGAACAGGCACTGTCTCAGAAACAGGAGTCACCTGCATAAAGCAGGGACCTTTCTGACATAACAGTAAGAAAGGTAGGTGAAATAATTTGTTGGGTTTTTGTTTGGTGTGGGATTTTTTTGGTGTTTGTTTGTTTTAGGGATTTTTTGCATAAAACTTTATAAACACTAGTAACTGCATTGTCTATCTGGGATGTTATGAATACTGGTACTTTCTACTTGCTTTCACCTGTTTTTATTTCAGTGTGGTCTAAGACACCTGAATAATAATAAAATACTTCTTACCTACAGGAAAAAAAATTTCTATAATCTGGAGGATGGGGCAATTTTTCATACACTTTCGTGTCGATAATATCTTTGACAAGACTCTGATGGCACCAGAGTGGGTCCTCTGCTTAGCTATATGGCCCAGTAATAAAGAAGCAACACTGAAGGAAGACAGGAGAGAATTACAGTAAAATTAGAAATCCTGAAGTTTCCCTGGCCTGCAGGGAATTCTTGGTGTGATACAATGAATGTTAAGGATCACAGGGAGCATGTCACAAGCTCATTCCTACTGTGAAGGCTGTGTATTTCAATTTCCACTGGGCCATTTGCAAAATATTTGTCACAGCATGCTCTGCACTTGATATCCATAGGAATTGTATATGCTGTGTATAGCATCATGCCTCCATAATCACTTGATATTTTGGATACTTTTCATTTCTCTGCTCAGCATTTATATTTGCCAGTTTGCTCCCCCATGTTGTAATTACTTTTTTCCCCTCAATTTTTACCATTAGTGCACATATCCATTTTCTTGTTCGGTTACAGCTCTCACTGGCTATGTCTATGGTTTGGCTGTAGATTAAATCCAGACTTTGTTGAAATAAGAACACTCCCACTACATGATGCAGAGTGCTGATAAACTTACACTTGAGCCAGCGAAGTAAGTTTATAGCACTCCAAAAATGTTGATGAGGTGACTTTGTGCCAGCTAACTTTATGCTAAGTCAGGACTGCCGGACCATGCCAGATCTCCCACAGCTAGTGAACCTCCTACAGATGGGCTGTGAGCCTTCTCATAGCCCCTTCTTGCTTCGTTTCTGCCTTCTTGCCCAGAGTCATCGCTTTCATATGCAGGAACTGGGCCCTTTAATTCCCTTTGTCTTTGGTTTCCATCTATAGTCATGGACCTAGCTGTGGATCTGCCATGCATTACATCTCTGTCTTGACCCACTGGTTCAGACTTTGCCACTGCCACATGACTTATTGTTAGCTACAACACCATGTTTTTTAGCACAGAGATAAGGACAAGATTCTATCCAGATCAAGGCCAAGTGTGTCTCATTTGCACTAGCCCAGATCCCACTGTATTTATCCCAAGCCAGAATGAAGGTGGGTAGATCTGAAACAGCTGTGAGGGCTCTACAGGGAGACTCTTCTCAGGTCTGCTCTTGCCAGCACATGCAAAGGGTCTGAGTGCTGTTATGGCTGTGCATTATGTTTTACATTGCCTCCCACGGGACCATAGAGTTTCACTGAGTCCTGCCCTGCTGTTTAACAGTTAGCGCCCTCCTTTACATGGATTTGGCTTGAGCCAGCTGAACTTCTCATGTTGGTTTGGGAAATACCACTGATCAGGGACAAGTTCAGGGACCACGGTCAAGACCTTTCTTTTTTTTCTGGATTTGAATTTTAACCATCCAAACTTCCTGTGTTCAGAGCCATGGGAGAGACCCTGACTTTGTTTTGTTTTTTGATAGAGAACTAAAAGGACCAGATTTTTTACTAAGCTGAAGATTCTGAAGAAGGGTTAAATATGGACTGAGGATAATAATGGCTGTATAGATGATGGGTAGACATTCTGTAAGAACTATGAAAAGCTTGGCAACTGCCTGAATGCAACATAGTCAGATGCAGAGATTCGAGATTTTGGGCCTCCTTTTTGTTGCCCTCTTTGAGGAAACAGGGGAGCATCTAAGGACAAACTCAGGATAATTTTTGAAGGCATTTGAGACCAATTTCTTTTTTCTTATCATTTTCTAGGCATACAACTAGCTCCTAGGTATTTTTCCAATAGAACCATCTCATGGTGCTGGCAATTTTGTCCCTGCTCTTTTGTCAGTGACTGGGAACTGGCCTTATACTACCTAAACCCTTCACTCTCAAAAAAAGCTTTCCCCTTCCAGGAACTAGTATATGTCACATTTGGAGGCTTTGACTTCTTGCTATACTTGTTTCACTCTGGGAAGTTGGGAATCACAGCTCCATACCTTTTTCTTTCCACAAAAAGCCATCTCTGGCTTATTTTACTGAAGTTGTATAGTAAACCATATTAAATTAAAAAGGTAGATACGCACATACAAAAAGAGCAAGAGTTATGAATATTCCTGCCTATAAAGAGTACTTGGAGAAGGGAAAAGAGACTGGAGTTCTGCCCATCATTATCATCACTTAGTATTCTCATTGCAGCCAATGTGCGAGCAGATAATCAGCTATACTTCAGCCTGAGATAGGTAGTGAGTATACCCAGGTATTTCCTGGGGTAATAGGCTTCTCCATGGAAGACATTTTTTCTGCCCAGTACTTTCAGTATTTT
Source organism: Anabacerthia variegaticeps (assembly GCA_035583185.1). Taxonomy (NCBI): domain Eukaryota; kingdom Metazoa; phylum Chordata; class Aves; order Passeriformes; family Furnariidae; genus Anabacerthia; species Anabacerthia variegaticeps. Next base: position 132,875,856 of record JAWWEW010000078.1, read on the forward strand.
GGAGAAGTCTGTGCAATGTAGGAAGGTTGCGTGCTGCTGAAAAATATTTGCATGCCCTTGCAGTTACATGGGTGACTGCCATCATGAAGCAGAGAGAATTGTTTGCCAGAGGTAACATCTGCATCTGATGGTTCCCGTGATTCATTATGGGTCTGTCAAAGTGTTTGTCCTCTATGTACTGGATCCAGTCATGGAAGAGTCTGGAGAGAATGTGCAGCACTTAAAACCTCTTCCCTCCTCCATTCTCACTGGGACACCAGCCAGGCACAGGATCGCACCAACAGAGCCTATCATTACCAGAGCTGATGCAGACAGAGAATACGTCAACTGGGATCCATGACAGCCTAGACCAAAGGTTTTGGGTTTTTTTTGCTGGGGTACATACAATGACCATTTCTATTTTCTGTTTAAGCAGTTTGGCCTTCTGTAGTCAAAGTCAGCTGCCTGGGCATATGAGCCTTATCTTTAGCCAAGTGGATAGGTAATCTATGAAATTAAAAGTATGAGAGCAGGGAAGAGAGGACTCAAGCAAACATGGTTTGGCCCAAAGGAGGTGTATTGTTCTGCTATTGTCCTGGGCCAGAGCCAAATAACAGCTGCAGCTGCACACATACTAGCTCTGAACAGGACTAAATACAGAAGACAGCAGTGGCAGGTTATGAGAGACTTAGCACAATGTGTGGGAAGATCTTTGCTGGCACCTCATTCTTACTCAAACACCTCACACACTCTCAATACTGAAGTCTCCTCCTTCATGTGCACAGTTTGCCTAGTCCATGCCTCATACGCTTTCCTAAGCAACCAATCCATTTAATTTCCATCAGCTTCCAGAGATCAAAACCCAGTCGAATAAAAACAGGCTGCAAGCAATGCCTACTGGGATCAAGTCTGGTTCTGTGATCCTGGGAGCTAAACATATTCTGAATTTTGCACAGTTTCTGTTATGTGTTCTTCCTAGCATGTGTTTTCCAAAATCCTTTTTTTTAAAGTCTTTCTGCTGTTTCCCTTGACAAACTCCAAACTGTATTGTTATTTCTGAAGTTAGAATCCTAGAGCCTCCAGGGCTGGGATGGAAAAGCCCATTCATCTGGGATTTAAAATCTGGTAGTAAGAACTATACTGGTAGAATCTGCAGGACAAACAGGACTGTAGGGAAAAACAACAGAGTAAAAAAAACCCAAATAACAAACAAACAAAAAAGGAAAAATGTTGTTTCATTGCATCTTGTTGTTGAGAGACACCTGTGAGGCTCTTTCTATGTCAGCAAACTGAGCTGCCACATGAGCACATGTCAATATGTGAAAAAAAATTTCTTGCAAGGATAAGGCTGAAGAGGTGTGCAAAGGAGAAAACCTGATATTGTATCTTTTATAACATCTGTTAGAATAAGTTTCTGAAGTGATTTTTTCCTCAGAGCCAAACCACCTGGGTTCATCCCAAAAGTCTACTCAAAAATGGATTGGTGTGTACACAGAATGGACGAACATCACATATCCAATGGAAAGGAAGCTGGAAGGTTCTACATCTGCCAGAGCAGGACTGAGGCATGTGTTCAGCAGCCAAAATTTTAACTGCTTTATCAGTTGCCCAGGAAGGTGACTATGTTACCTTAGTCTTGCAAGGAGAGGTATAATTTCAGGCTTGTTCAGCAAGACCTTCAAGTGAGATCATCCCCAAAAATGGTGGTTGATTTTGCAAACACAAGCTGAATTACGCCAAAGACCTGCCCAAGAACTGAATACATTATATTGAGATTGACAACCCACAATTAATAAAATGGGCAAGTGGATGCACTACATGTTATGATTCTCAGGCATCTAACTCTGATTTCTTATTGGCACAGAATCACTGTTGTGTGGGCTTCCTAAATGATATGTGTATTGATGTGCCTTCTACTGGATCACATCTTTTTTCCAAAACATATGGTTGTACATGCAAACCACATGCTTTCACAAAATACACAATAGCCTGTTGGAGTGAAATTCTATGGTATGTGATCCCACACATACCACAACAATCTTTTAAACAAGGGGAAAAAACAGTTACAGACTTTTGATTTTCAAAATCTATCTGCAAAAATATAACCTCTATTTACATTGTTGTTTTCTGTGCTGCCTTTTCAGTCTTGCTTCCATTGCTTTTCCCCTCATCTTAAAGACAGATAATGCAATGGTCTTCTGGTGCAAGTTACCCTTCATTGCCCCTAGTTCTTCCCAGCTCAGGCTTCTGAAACATCTTCCTGAGTCAACCTTACCCTGTCACAGAGCTTTGGCAGTGAACAAACTGTTAACACTGTTGGCAGTGATTAAAAACAGAAAGGCTTTTTCACCCCTCAAGCTGCAAGATGTTTTTCCTACTCACAACAGACAGCCCCAAACAGACTCTGCAAACACTAAGTTGCAGCCATACCACAAATCTGACAAACTGCAATCAAACAAACCATTACTTAACAGATAAGCAAACAAATTAATTTGCTCCCAGGGAACAAGGACTTATTCCTTCCACACTAGCAGTTATACAAGAAGCTTGGTCTTTCATACACTCTGCTGTCTGACTTTACTGAGAAAAAGGAAATGTGGGTTAAAAAAGCCATGAAGATATGTGCATTTTTTCTGCCCCATCCTGATGAGGGCTTAATTACATCCTGAAAGAGAAATAGCTTCAATAGTTACCTTCTCTGACCACAGATGTCCTGAGCAGTAAAAAAGTTAAAACTGGGAATTTTTTTTATTTTTTTTTTTTGTGTGAAATAGTTTTATAATTCTTACATGGGTATCTACTTTCAGCTTCTATCAGCTACTGAACCAGATGGGCCCAGTGTCATTGCTGGTGTTTTAAGTCCCAGCAAGGCATGAACAGTCCCTTCCCATCCCATGTATCTTCTAGATATAGGATAAAGACTCTCTTCCATGAAGCATGTGATGTGGCTTAAAATCAGTTTAGGGAGAATATGAACCTGTAGCCAAATCTCATGATTATAAGTGAGTGTCATAATACAGAATATAGACTAATAATATATGGAAACAGTAAACTACAAGTGCACTCCTCCTTTGACCTTGATCCCTCACTCGTTCCTTAAGCAAAGGGTCTCAATGGCTATGAATTTATGGCCATTCTCAGAAATGGCTATGAATCATACATAAAGGGAAATCTCTCACTGTGGCAAAGCTAAAATGCCTAAATGTTAGCAAGGGATTATGTATATTGTTTCCTCTTGGCTGGCCTAAGTTATTTATCATCTGCTCAGAGTGCTGGCACTCATCTCTTCCCATATGCTCTATTGACAGTCTGTATCTAATTCATGTGTTGTGATGTCCCAAGAGATGGCAGGAGCCTAAAACCTGTACACTGCAGTGCCAGGGAACATAAACATTGCATCTCACACTGCAGTATGTTACAGATTATCAGACACATGATAGCTATGTTAGTGTGGTGTTCCACACAGGCTGATTTGTCCAACTCTTCAGCAGCTGGATTGCTTATGGTGGCCAAGCTGCAATGTGCAGTACAGATGTATCCTGATCACAAGGTCACAGTATTCAGTGAATTTAGACCAAAATCCTGCAATTTCCATCGAACTAAAATGTATGTTGGCAACATCTCTGGTAGTGGTCACGTTTTATGTCTTTAAATATGAAAGTACACATGTATTAGTCTAGAATTAATCTGGTAAACTTAATGTTGCTAACACAGAATTGAACAATCCAGATCATTCTGGAACCTAAGATTTTTAATCTCTCCCTCTGCTTTATAACTTTTTGTTTTGACTGATACCCACAGCACAGACACGGCCATGGTCAAACCTATTCAATAACAATTGGAGCTTTATATGCTCTTCTTGCCTAGAAAACCACTTCTTTTTATAATTTATTTATTTAATCCAAAAACGATTTCTGTATTTTTTTCTATACAATTCCTAGCTTTAAATAAGTTTTAATTGTGAAGTAGAAATAATAAATAAATAAATAGCAATTAAATTCTTCAGGGATTAAGTACTACATGCCTATTAATAGCTATTTAGGGTTCCTGAAAAATTTTCGCTATTCAGTCTTTTTCTTAAAACCATATTTTTTCCCTTGGCATTATTCCTGCTGCTGCTTCTTGTATTTCTTTCCATATTTCTGAAAATAGACTTTTAATATGATTTCTTCTTTTATACTGAGTGTTATGCTGGCATAGTCCTCAGATAGAGAGACTACAGTCTGGAAAGACGGGCAAGAAATCCAAGCTTAGAGAAGACATCTAACCTAAAGTAGTTTTGCACTGAGTACATACAGCCACATGTTCAAATGTTGGGGCAGGAATTAATTAAACTGAGACCAAGCACAAATCTTGACCCGCTTTGAGCCTTAGTCATTCTTTGTGAATAAGCACATGTTGACATCTATGACAATTCAATTCTGACAGGTCCAGCAGTGTATAGTGAAGAAAAACTATTGGAACTAATTTCAGGTTATTTGATTAATATTCATTCAGGAGATGAACTTAGGCATTCAGGAGCTACCTCTGTCAATGTGCAAGGGAATTTATACAGACAGGTGAGATGATAAAATCATTGAAAGGCAACATTGGAGAATGCTAAAGAAAAGTTATTCTAACTTTCAGAAGTTGCCATTGAGGTGTTATATCACAGCCCATGCCCTCACCACAAAGAGATTGCAGAAGTGCACATTTCTATGACTGGGACTCTGAAAAACTTCTGTGAAGGGAGACTGAAACGTTTGGAATTGCTTAGGAAAGAGACAGATGAGACATGATAAAATCATGAAATAGAATTAATATAATACAGTCTCAGTCTCATAACACAAAGCAAAATGCATCTCTGGGAAATGTCAGCTTTTTGACAAAAGCTCAGAAAGCTATCAGCTAAAAAGTATTGGGTGTTGTCAGGAAAGGTGTTGGTTTGAAGGTTTTGACAAAAGAAAAAAATGTTTTTATGAGAAACAGACATTTGCAGTATGAAAATGTTTCTTATAAAATTCAATTTCCTGTCAAAAAGAAATTTGTTAGAAAACATTTGATCATCCTTGATTTGGTTACATAAAGTCTTAAGAGGATATGATGCAGGTATTTGACATGACTGCTAATCAAGGTTACCAATTTCATGCATGATATGAAGTGTTTCACCAGGACTCAGGAAAAATTCTGCTGCCAGCATTTTGTCTACAAATATGCCTCCTTTTTTAGTCTGCCTTCTCTGAATTGCAGCTAACTCAGTTCTGTTGATGTGCAAGGAACATCTTCAAGAACTCAATGTTCTTTTAGCAATTATTGAGTGAAATTTTTCAGTCAACTCTAATTTTACAAACATCTAAATGCTTTGTCCAGACAAATTGCTGTTTGTTCTGTCTTTTGTCAAAAAGAGAGTTGTAGGAGGTCTCCTGCTTTGTCTTAAAGGAAGAAAAATGATTGCAATTTGTAAATTTCAATGCAGAAAATGAAGTTATGCAGCTATATCCGTGGTCGCTTCTACTTTAGAAGCAGTAAAAAATGCCTACAGCAAAGTATGGGTGCTCTCATTTTTATGTACACAAATCAAGTGATAATGAATTTGCTTTTAATATAATTTGTAATGCTAAGTTTGCAGTCAACCAAACCAGCAATCTGTTCCTCTGCAAGATAAAGCATGCCAGTTTTCAAGTGCTCATTTTTTTTCTAAATCTGAAAACACATATTTAGATAACAAAACATGTACTTTGCACTATAGCCACTGCATAATCTTTTTCACTGAGAAACAAATACTCCATCATTTTTTGCAGAATCTTGGCAGGCAGCAGCGTGTCTGCTACTTGTGTTTCCTTGCTTTCTTGGGCATTGTGAAAAAGATCTTATAGATCAGCTTTGAATCCAGATGTTTCTTTTTCCTGATGTGTCGACATACTCGGCCAGATTCTCATCTCGTATCTGCTGAGCGTAAATCTGGACTATTTCTACATAAGTCAAAGAAGGAGCTGAGTATAATTGTTGTATAGAAATGTGCCAAGAGTCCAGCTGAAATTTTTAATATCAACTCAAAGTTGAAATATTTGTTTAAATGTCTTTACTATATATGACTGAGAAAACCAGAACACATGAGACTTACTTCACCCTTTAGAGCAGCTTCTAGTTTCAGTACCTGATGGGGCAACATTTCAGAGGAAAACGCAGTACTACTACAGGTGGAAGGTGGGACAAGAGGAAGAAGAAAAAGAATCAAAAATCTGGTCAGTGTTAAGAATGCCTTTCTTATTCTTCGTTATTGCTACCTTCACATAAGTGTGCAGTTTTGCAGTTCAGTGTTAGGTACAGTCTTTTTGCCTTAATAGTACTTTTGTCTGAACAAGAATAAAAGAAGGTGGATGCCTGCCTCTTCTTTTTATCATCCTGAAGAGTTTTGACAGCAAAAACACAGAGATATAGGTAGCATCTAGGGATATTCAGAGGAGCTAGGCCAGCATATTTTTTAATAATGGCTAGAAAACTCACAAAAGGTACAGTTTTCCCAGCATTCACAGAAATGTCAGCATTTTGTCATCAAAGATCCCTTCTTTTTTTGACCAACTTTTTTCTTAGATCTACCTAATTATATCCAGCT
>JAWWEW010000078.1:132882529-132975099 GCA_035583185.1 Anabacerthia variegaticeps
CTCCAGTTTGGGTTAATGAGCTAGTCCAGATGAGAACCAACAAATCTGTAATTTATTTCACTCTCATGTTTCCTTGTAGTTGACACCCAGATGAGGTCTGCTTCATGACATTACTTCGGATTCAGTAGGATGAGAAACACTTTTTGAAATTTCCTTTTTAAGCCTGATAGGATTCAGCAAGTGGTCTTACTGTAGAACTTAATTTTATCATCTTACAAAGCTCTAGTGAAAATGACAGTTCAGTGTCTGAGCAAAATAGTTTTTTAATTGTCGAGGCTGTTTTAACAATATAAATAAAATTGCTGTCCAATTTGAAATAACTGGCCATTCCTGTCTGTGGATTCCATAGTTTTTTTAATGCTTGTCTCTTTTCATTTCATTTAGGAATTGTTGTTGATACATATAGGGAATTAGTTACAGCCCACAAGGAAAATCCAGCCTGCAGGGGCTAAACTAGTGGCCATTCCTCCACCTCATTCTATGTTGTGTTGTTCTATGACTATGTGAGTATGGACTCTGAGAAGCTGGTTCTCAACAAGGCAACTTGGATCTGCACAACCCAGATCAAAAACAGTCAAGAGAATGAGGACAAGGCTCCACCCTGGCTTCAGGTCACCAGCCGCTCTAAATTCTTCCCAAAAGCTTCTCTCTTCTTCAAGAGCTTATGCTGATGAGAGGGATTCTGAGTTCTGGATCACAAATAGAACTCTAGGCTTTAAAGGAGTTTAGGAGCTGTTTAGTATTTCCTGTTGCCTAGCCTTAAACTTTGCTGTTCTTAAAATTTTCAAGCTGAGTGCCCTAAACAGATGTTGTGAATCTTATACTTACATTTCCCACTGCATGCTGTTAATCCCATAAACTCACGCAATCCATAACCCACCTTTACCCTTACACATCACCTCTGAGTGTAGCAATGTGTCAGCTCATGGAAATGAAATATAAAGGAACAAGAGTGGCAGGTTACTAGAGAGTTCAAGATGATAAAAATTAAGTCATCTAACATTCTTCTAGGTCTGAAGTGTGTTAATTGCTCTGAGTATATTTTTCTCCCCTCCCTGAGATTATAACTCAGGTTTTTAATCAGTTTTATTCTGTGAAATACCCTGAGAAGTAAAATTACAAAAACACAATAATAGACTCTATTTGTTTGCTTTTTATCTCCCAGGGATGATGTTTCTTATTATGACTGTGAAAGGCCTACCTTCTTCACCACAACTCTAAGGCACAAATATCAAGGGGAGACATGATATAATTCAGATTATATGTAATGAGATATACAATAGCATAAAAATAAAGAAAATTTTGAAATAATATCCTTTTTATCTGTATTGCATATTATGTCATGAACTTCCATTCTTGAAGAACAATCTGAGTTTTAACTGTGACTTATTTATGGACCACAGCACTCCGAGATACTGACAGGCTGGCTGCATCTGATTCTACATGACAGGAATTTAGCAGGCACGGCAGGCAGATATGGTCTTGACAAACTCGTGCAAAAGACTTATAGTCAGAAGTATCAAATGAACATATGGTTTTTAAAATATGCTTACCTCAAGTATAGCTCTGACTGCTCCACAGTGAAGGAAGGCAGTACATGTAGAGATAAACTAAATATATAAACCAAAATGTTCCCTGAACCGGAGTAGAAAGGAGTTGAAAAAATTTTAGAGGGAAGTACTTTTTCTTGAATGTATCTTCTTTTTCCCTGATGTCGACTTACGGGCATTGTTGATGGCAGAATACTGCCCTAGATGAAGCTTTAAAGAAAACTAGCATGGTTATTCTTGTATTCTTAGGCAGTTTTGAGGTCTAGTAAATAACAGATAATAGATTATCTACTGTGTTTTTTTTCAAATAGAGATTCTCTGTAGGCTCACAGATCACATTAGTGGCCTGCTTAGTTTTCAATGCACAAGAAATACTTTGACTTAAAACCAATAAAGATAGAAATAAGACAAAACAATAATGCTTAAGAAACTGCAAATTCTATTTAAAAAATCAAGTAAAAATCACATTTTTACATTTTATAATGTGATATTTATCAATAATAAAACAAAGAATTTATAATAGTTTTATAACATTATTTATATTATCTAAATTATATTTTATGATTTGTAACACTATTTTTATGTGAGTTAACACAGTGCTTTCCTCTAAAGTTCCACAAAAGCCATTACTGAGTTTTCTATCTTGAATTTTTTTAGTCGTAGCTCTATTGCTCTATGTTTTTAATTAAGGAAGTCATATGTTTTACATTATTTGGTTCGTAAGAATAATAGTTGCTTCCATCTTCCCATTAAGCTCCAAAAGATTATCTAACTAATTTATTTACAGGGTTATTTCATTCTATGTCCCTATAAAGAAGTAGAGTTGTTTATCTACTTCTCTTCTAAAACGATACTTTTTCCCATAGAAGGAAAACAAGAAGACATTTCAAGCTGGGTATTTAAGATAGTTCTAATTATCTCTGCTTGTCACAATGAAAAACAGTACTGTTAAAATTTAATAATGTCCTAAACTATAAATGGTCCTTACCAAATTCAAAATAATATTTTTCTCTTTAAAACAAACAAATTGTAACTGTGGAGATTGCTTTAAAATTATTTTGCCTATTCTGGAGCTGTAATCCTTGCTTGTGTAATTTGGCACAGACTGATTGAGTTAAAGGGAGATAAGCACATTCACTCCAACTGATGATTTGCTTCTCTTCGTACATAAAAAAAAATCACTTTTAATTTTAAGTAAGCCAATGTAATCCTGAAATTTTGAGTCGCTCTTTAGCATCAAGTAGTTAACCACCCTCATCTAGACGACAATTTGATCCTATCAATATATGTTATATGTGATAATTCATTGCTCTTGAATTCTACAAATACCAAAGCTTTGCTACTCATTGATGAACTCTACCAGTGTGGACAGCAAAGGAGCATGGCTGGTTGAGTTGGGCTGCAGACAAGTTACATCTGGGAGATGTACTAGTCATATTTTTATGAGATTCTTTTGTGAGATAAGTAGAGTCCCCAAGTGTGTTCTCAACACACTGACTGGTATGTTATGGAAGTGCTGTATTGTGCCAGTGACCTTTAATATGGACATCAATAAAAGCTCTAAGAATATCTTAATGACAGAGACTTTTCCAATAAACCTATTTTGAATAAAATAGTTATGAAAGATCATATGATAGTAAAGACAATCAGCTAAGACCGCAGGGCCATCTCATATGGCAGTTTATGTATTTACAGCCAGACTCATCCCTTAAAGAAGAGTGATTGCATTCAAATTTTCCCCTGGATTAGTCTTCTACCTGTCTTAGAGGTCAAAGTCAAAGTTTTTTTGAGAGGGTGTTACCAGGCCCAGGGCAGGCAAGTTGCTAATTGTCCACATCTATGCAGCATAAATAACCCCATGCCTCTGCCTAAGGCCACACATTGACCACCTTTATTTTTCTAATGGAGGAGTTTCTTGTGCAGCTAGCACGGAAAGAACACCTCTGAAGACAAAATTTAAAACTTTTAGAGCACTTCTATAGTCCTGGCAACTAAGGATAGGAAGTTGCAAGATTACAGCTCGTACTGATTAGCACCCAGCAGCATGTGGCCCCATGGTCTATGGAACTGAGTGTATCCACTCTGTCTCCAAAACCTTTGTAGGGCCAATCTCCTCATCCAATATTTTCAGTATTACAATGTCCCTTGGCAACATATCAGGTAGTATTATATGGATTCCTGCAGAATTGAAAACCTCAGCACATGATTTGCTAACACTTGCAGATTAAAGAGGAGAATTGTGTTATAGGAATGTAGGTATAAAAGGATATAGATTTCAGAGTCTCAAAGAATAAAGTTGCATAAGACATATAAAATTCAACTATTTTTCCATCAACACAATATTTCACTAGTATTTTGACTAAAGGGTTCTGCAAGGGGTAATTTAAATTCATTCATGTCATGAGAAACAAGGATAACCTTCGACCTTTTTTATTTTCTTGCCGAATAAACTCTTTTCAGACATTCTTTGGTGCCTCTTGCTACTATTAGAGCAGAGAACCAGCAGTTATCTCTTCACAAAAACCAGAAGAATAGTATTCAGGAACACTTTTTAAAGACTAGAACTTAACCAAAAACAGAATTTCAATAAAATCAACCAGCTTCTCTTCAATTAAACCCTTTGTATGTAATTGATGAAACAAGTATTACAAGAAGCCAGAGTTTTTAAAATGGAGTTTGGCCAATCAGATTTTTAATAAAAATATGAAGTTGATCATTATGCTTAGGAATCTTAATGTCTTAGAATGTGTGGATCCTAGCAATGGGAACTTCATGTCCTTCTGAAAACTGATCTTGTAGATTTTTGTTATTTCCAAGGCTATTGGTATCTAAACAAAGGCATCTCTTATAGTACAAAAATCTCCTCTGTTTAGAGACTTCTTCACTTAAACAAATAAAATTTCAGGGGAAGGAAGATATATAGACAAGTAGTAAAAAATAAAAAAAAATCATATTGGAAATATTGAAACAAAACTACTGTCAGAATGCATTTTCATTGCAAGAATAAAAAAAAAGGCCCAGTGGCCTCAGTGACCTTTAAATAAAAGGCAATGAAGTCCAAATGTAACTCCAAATGGTGAATATTGGTATCTCCATTCAAAATGAAAACCTACACATCGCTATGGCCTGGCTCATACCAGTCTCTGAGACTCATAGGTTTTACTAGTAATGTCATACAGTCCAGATACAGTCAGGCTAAAATGAGTAGGATTCATCCAGATGTTGATTGATTGATGCAATTGTAAGTCTGTTTTGAATCAATGAAATTCATTATATGCAGAAAAATTACTCATAATTGGGAAAAGACTAGTGTTGCCTCTGTCTGTCTTAAGATCAGAGAGTGAACTTGGCATGAACGTGTCTATAAGTTTTATCTGTGTTTCTGGAAAGAGAGTGGAACAAGCCCCCAGTAATTTAATGTCAACATGGATGACAAAGGACTAGTCAATGTGCATCCATCAGGGATAAATCACATTTAATCGGCTTGATGACCTTTTGTGATGAAATACCATATACGAAAACAGAGGGAAAGCATAAAGTTATGATATGTATATGGATGTATCATAACTTTATATTAGTATGGTTTTTGACACCGTCTCCCACAGCTTTCTCATTTGGAAGTTGAGGAGTGAGGGGCTGGATGCGTACGCTGTTGGAGATGTTGACACTGACTGGAACTATTGGGGTCAGAAGACAGCAATTTTGACATCCACTTTGTGGCTGCTCAGGAGTGCTGTATTCCAGAAGCTGATGCCTATGCTGATGTTGATCAGTATCTTCATCCCTGGGATGAGGAGTCAAACTGTACACTCAGTACTGTTGAGGACTTTATTAAAATAAGGGAACAGAATGCTAGGTCAATCAATAGAGCTTCAATTCAGACCGTATGGAGAACTTGAGGACTAGAAGAACAGAAAGGACAAGGTTTTTATGCTGACTCATAACTCTGGGCTGATGTTCTGTCCCAGCTTTTGTCTGCACCTGTCCCCAGAGATGGTGGTGGCTGGGGCTGTCCCCGTGTTGCCTATGTTGCTTCTGCCTCGGTGTGGGACAGTCCCAGGCTGCCAGACTCTGCTCTGCCAACCACCACAGACTCCCTGCAGTCCCTGACCCCCAAGGGAGTCCCTGGCCCATGCTGCATCCTGGCTATTTTGCACCCAAGGTGGGGTGAGCCCACATAATATTTCAGGGGTGCAAGCCATGGAGGGGCAGGTGGAAATCAGCAGTGCTTGAGCTGCTGCCATACAACTTGCCTACACATGACACTGGAACTGGTTTATCAACTACCGCTATATTTATCACAGAACTTTTAATAATACTCCTCCTGGATTTGCCTATCAAATCTGAGTGAAATGAGTGAGAAATTCAGTGCATTTGTTAAAAAAAAAGATTTCAGGAAAACTATCCAGGAGGCTACTATGGGAAGTCAAGTAATTATTATTACTTTGTCTATATTTATGCACAGCAACACATATTCATTTTTTCATTAAAAAGTTGCAATTTGTCATAACTTGATGGTCATGGACAAAGTTCCCTTTGGTACTTTATAACATCTCTTACACTTTTTTCCCACCCCAAATTATAATGATGTTTTTGAGGTGATATGCTGTCTTGGCTGTCTACATCTTAATCTATTATTTAATAAATTATTAGGATCTCTCTCAGGTTATAATGGGCTCTAAAATTCACAACTCTCTTACTGTTCAGCTATATATATACACATATATATATATATAGTTTTATATATATAAAGTTCTACTGGAACCACCTTGCTTGTGAGCAAAATAAAATCATCTTCTACCTAACGGATCTGTGTGCCACAGATAAGTCTCTCAGTCACAGAGAAAAGGTGATGGACAGAACTTTCCCATGCGCTGCTTTCAAAAAAGACCACTTTTCTTTTTACGCACTGCGGAAAGCAATTGAGGAGAAGTCCCAGCCCAGCACCCAATGCAAAAGGATGAGTCCTGGCACCAGCTGCTTGTCTGCACACTGCCAGTACAGCAAGGCAAGCACAGATTAGGTTTGGTACATGAAGTGCAGCAGACTGAGCATGGATGTGGTGCTGACTGCAAGGCAGCATCGTCGCAGGCAGGGTGGGCCACCTGATAGTTCCCAGTGACAGGAATGTTGAGGGCAGACTGCATTAGCAAATGGGCAGGCAGAGATTGATATTCTGCTTTTATTCATTTAAGGTGAAAGTATTTGCCTACCTGCAAGAGTTGAAAGACTCTTGCTTTCTAACATGTATTACAGGCTGTCAGAGTTTTTTTTCATGATTTATGAGTAGCAGATGTTATTAAATGGAAAGACTACAGAAAAGCTAAAAAAATTTTTAGAATGCCCCTTTTCTCATTTCACTTTCATTCCATTGACTGGTTCTTAAAAGCTAGCCACAGCATATGCAGAGGCTTTGCTGTTCCAGGACATGATGAGAAGAAAGTGATGTTGAAAGGAACAATTAAAGCTTTCTGAAAGTCATTTACTTTTGTAAAAGTATGGGAGGATTTTCAATTTTGGCAAATGACACAAAGAATTCTGTTACTTTGGTGTATTTCATCTCAGGATTAACCCTTCTCCAATTTTTTACATGCTTCTAAGAGTTCTTTACATAGAAACAAGGAGCGGGGCAAGCCTGCCTGCAACTGTGAAACAAATACTTCTCAGTATTTGGAGAAGGGTTTGCCAGAGTCAGGACAATTTAAACTTTTATCATTCTCCTTATTAAAGGCTGCAGACTGGCCAGATTATTAATTGCCAGGTGCTACTCATCTCTAGTCTTGGTTCTGCTGTTATCAAATCTGAGAGCAGGAGATACTTGCAGCTTACAAACCTAAAATAGCTCAAAAGTGTTGGTAAAGATATACTTGCTCTGAAGGTACATAAAGTGCTCTTTGTTAATTTTACTCCACAGTGTTAACTGACATACTGCATGCGGTGCTTGACAGTCCTGTCAAAACTTAGTTTAAAAGTAACTAAAAGACTGAGAATTTGGCTGTGTGTTATGTGGGCCACTTCAGCTTTTGCAACATAAAAAGAGGAGGCTTCCAGAGGTGCCAGATCAGACCTCTTCATGACAGAGGCAAAGCTGATAAATGCACAGCTCCCATTTTAATTTAATATTCCTTTACTCTCTTTACTGGTGACAGGCATGGAATGCTGAGGGCTGGAAGAACAAATAAGTTTGGACCAGAGCTATGGAAATAAAGATGTTCACAGGGTAATCTCTGACCTGCCAATCAATCCAATAGGAATGGGAAGAACTGTAAACAAGTCTGAACAATTTCATATTGTGTGGGCCAAGAAATTGAATGTTTTCTGTACTGCTCTTGAAGGAATAGTTGGAAACTGTTTCTTTATAATCAGTTTGATTTTTGCCATTTTCTTTAATGTAAATAAGTTTACGTGCTTTAGATCTATTTTGATCTTTCCCAAAAATTGCTAAATACAAGAGTTTTGTACAGAAATTTTAAAATCTTGTTTTCTTTGATATCAAGGGAGGAATTTCACTGATCGTGGTAGGACCATGGTTTCACCCGGTTCAGTCTGATCTCTGGATTTCTTCTCCCTCATATCCTGTGACAGGACTCATGGGAATGGTTCAAAGTTGCACCAGAGCCAGTTCAGACTGGACATTAGGAAGAATTTCTTTACTGAGAGGGTTCTGGTTGATGACCCAAATCTGACAAGATTTAATTTTTTGTTGTTGTTGTTGTTGTAACTCTTGGTCAGTCCTGAAGTGGTCAGGGATTTGGACTAGATGATCATTGTAAGTCGCTTCCAACTAAAATAATCTATTCTATAATAGAGGAGATATCAAAAAAGTTCCCTTGCATTACATCTGGATTGTTCACTTTACCACATTTTGTTTTGTTATCAGTCTTCACTGACTCCTAGATACACTAGGAATGTGTCACAATCCGTAAATGCATGAACTGGGAGGTACATCATGGGTATAAGATTTATTATTAAGAACAACAGTACATTACTCAAAACCACATGTTTCTGGTAAATCATTTTATCCTATAATCAGCTGAGCTATCTTATACTGAAGATGAAAGCACAAATTCCTGATTTTTATTTTTTTTTTTTGGTTGTTGTTTGAGCTGCATTATTTCAGGTATCATGTATCAGATACTGCATGATGTAGCCTGAAATGATATAATACAGCATTCCTAAATATGGGGAAAGCTGAATGTTATTTCAGCTGCCAGGCATATTTTTGGATAGTAAGTTTAATAGTCAATGTTTGTGCAAGGAAAAATAGAGAACAGAAGACAGCTACTTGCAGGCCGTGAAGTGTTACTAATCTCAGTAAGATTGGCTGTGGATACTTGTGCTGTACTACGATCTGAAGCACACACACACACACACACATTTTGAAATACCTGTCCTATCTACAGTTACCAAAAATGCAGTGGAATCAAAATAAAATAACTTCATGATCAAAATAAAATAAAGCCAAGGGTATAAGGCATTATGAAAAGATCTCTATGTGATTAGCTAGGTAAAGTAATGACAGAAGGAGGTGGGAAGTTAGCAGACCTCATCATCTGTAAGAAAGGAGAGTCAAAGTCAACGTGATTATTTTGTGTGGTCAAAGAGGTTACCCTTAGAGTGAGTTCGGGGAGTATCTAGTGGCTATCTGGATATGTTTTCTAAAGCAAGTTCTGTTAAACTGGCATATACTCCTGAGGAAAAAGGGAGATGCCCCTTAATACTCAGGTCATTTAAACCTAGATTGCAAACTGCAGGGAACAATTTTAGACTGGCAGGGGAGAGTAACATGTGACCTAATGCTCAACTTTCCCTGTCTAGTTACTTTTGCTCTGTGATTTCACATTTCAGGGGACTCGAAACAAGATACCAGTCTCTCACATTGAGGGCACTGGAGATTTCTGTGTGGCTTGTTTGCCATTGCTCTGACAGTGAAGCATTATTTCAGTAGAGGTGTATTGGCTCTGTAACCATATGTGAATTCAAGTTAAAACATCACAAAAATCCTGTTAAAAGGTTGGCAAAGGAAGAAGACACATCACATACACACCTCAGGATCCTCTTTTAAAGTTTGGAGCACTGGATTGGGCTGGGGAATTCTGAGAACTGATTACGCATTATAGCCCTCTTCCTATTTCTATTGAAGTCTCATTGATCCCATGGGAACACATACTATACTTTCCCACTCCATAGCTCTAATATTTTAATGGGTTTAAACATTTTTGCTTTTAAAAAAATCACACTCATGCTGACAGTTTAGACACCAAATTTCTTGAAGCTTGATGTAATTTGAAATAAGCCAGATGTGAAAACATCTACAAACAAGATTTATAAAGGAAACAAAATTGTAACCTTAATGTTGACAACTCTTGTGATACCACTCACAATTAAGGGGATAAAATCATACAGCTACTCCCGTCTGAATAATAACTCCCATTAGGACTTCAAGAAATACTGGTCACAACCTCACATATATGAGGATTCATTATGCTTCTCATAGTTCTCTCTAAGCTGTTTTTATGCAAAGCTGTGAGTTCAGAGGTCACACTGTACATCATGCACAGCATATTGGGAAGCTTTCAGATGCAGAGGTACAGTTGAAGAGTTATGTCATGTCATATTGTGTGACTCTAACTGTATGTAAGGAAAGCCATGTGAACCTCTCTATAAAGCAGCCCTGCAAAGACCTAAGCCATTTGTTTTCAAGTAACTCACCCAAAGCAGAGGTTTTCTTGCAAATTTCATTTCATGGAATTCCTGGGCCAACATAAACCTCTCTCTGGAGAAGAAGAGACAAATATAACTGTTTCTTATACTGAAAAAATCTACCAAACAGACCAAACACTAAAGTCAGTCTTAACCTGTCACCTTTGGGATAAAGGTCTTGTCCTGTGCTCCTCCTATTTAACAGATCAAGTTAAAATCTTTATCACTGGTTTTCAAATACTATTCTTTATTCTTCCATGGCCATTTGAATTTTTCGTTTTGAAATACCTGGTTGTTTTCAGACACTTGACTTTTGTTGACAGTAAAATGCCAACCAAATTCAGGATTGACATGTCCCTCTGCACTTTTACTCAAGGAAAAAAGGAAAACCTACTCTGACAGAGTTGCTTCCATTTTAAATTTGTTGTATTTTCTGTTAAAGTCTCAATACAAAATCTAACAGAAGATGCTGTGAGAAGATACTAAGCCAGCCCTAATAAAGGCCACTCCTTTCAGAGACTTTGAGCACATGGAGGGGTGAGTAGGGGCCCCTTGGCTTTCTAATCCCACCTCTCAGAAATGGCCTTTCTTTCCTCATGTCTTTCCTTCATGGAGAATGTGGCTAGGTCAAGGTAAATAACACCAAATACATACATTGTTCTTGGGATAAGTGTGCTCATTGAATTATTCTTTTGTATTTTACTCTCCATTTCCTCCTGTGATGTCAACAGCCCCATTTCAGGAAAGGCAGCTTTCTGTAATACTTGTGATAATGTTCCTGTGCAACATACCCTGCTTAGGGAGGTGAGGAAGCAGGTGCTGATCTCTTCTCCCTGGGATCCAAAGACAGGACATGTGGGAATGGTTCAAAGCTGCATCAGGGGAGGTTCAGATTTGAGGTCAGGAAATACTTCTTTAACAAGAAGATGGTCAAACACTGGAATAGGCTTCCTAGAGAAGTGTTTGATGTCCCAACCCTGACAGTGTGTTAGAGGCATTTGAACAATGCCCTTACTAATATGCTTTAACTTTTGGTCAGTCTTGAATTAGTCAGGCAGTTAGACTAAATGGTCACTGCAGGTCCTTCCAACTGAACTAGTATAGTGTATCCTAGCCTATGATAAATTGTTCTGTTCTGCTCTGCTCTGTTCTAAATAGTTAGTGGTTTTAGCAATAAGTATCATATATAAAGAAAAAAAAAACAAAACAAAACAAAATGCACAATCATCCAGAATAGGCGTTAATATAAGGTACAATTTGAAATTAAGCCTTTCTTTCTCTGGGCAGAGATTTTCCTGCAGGACATAGGCTCTGTCAATTAGTTGTTTATGTACATATTACTTCAGTAATAATATGATTAGGACACAGGATAAATGTGTAGGCAAACAGAAGGAAACAGTCAGAGGTCACTCTAAAACCTCTGTTGATACAGAAAGAACATCTGACATTTTTAAAACTCTGCAGGAGTCAGATAATTAGCTGCCACCACATTGTAATGACATTTGAACAACTAATTCCTTTAGATCTCCTAGAAAATGGCAGATAACCACAGTAATAGAAGAGGAAAATGAGCCAATGATTAAAGCTGAACAAATGTTTTTGAAGAAGTGAAATTTTATTGAAGCAGACATCTTCCCGAAATGTATCTGTTTCAACAACACTTTTGAACATGCAAGGCTTTCTGACTAGTCCAGCCAGCAAACAGGAGAAAGACCAAGATTAATCCTCACATTGCCTTGGTTCAGATGTTGGGATGTCAAACACACAGGTTCAAATTCTTAGTCCGACTCCAACAGAGGAATATCTATTCCATATTACAAGAAAGAGAAACAAATGCAAACACCCAGTGAAGTCAAAAGAACCCTCTCATATAAAACAATTTTTTGCTTTGACTCAAAAACTAATGTTTATTCATCAATTTATTTTGTAAAATTTTCAGAATGTTTGGGATTCTTTCCAAAATGCAATCAATTTTTCAAACCTTGAAACCTGCTGAAAAAGTGTTTGTCCTTCAGACAGCTTTGCATTGAGCATGAATCTACTGGTTTTATTACAGTGATATTAGTCATGTCACACGTTCTTTATCCCATGCAAAATTCTATTGCTTTAATTTTATTAGAAAAGTTCATTCCAATCTAGAAGAAAAATGGAAATGTGAAACAGTCATCATTGAAAGTCTTAACTGATTCTTACAAAGATACAGTAGGCAGGACTCCACATATTTAAAGGTACTCAGAATGTTGAAAGCCCTTAAATGGCCATTCTCTCCCACCATTATCTTCTCTCATGAAAGCACGTGTTCTTCACACAGACTCTCTCTGAAGTGCTGAACTGATTTTAGATGGCTGCATTGGCCCTGTTTGCTTGCAGGGATTCATTCATTGTCCCACTAGTGAGTGCAATACACTTTGCTGTGGCAGCTCTAAGTGGCAGCAACTGGGTAACTACCCCAGGCCTGACTGAAACAAACTTAAAGCAGAAGTTTTTCCAGTAGGTTCCATTCTCCTTTCCCTTCCATCCTTTAAGGTATTTTTTTGTATTGAAATGAAGTGAGTGAAGATAATGAGGTCTTGTGTTTTCAAAATGGGAACTTCTGCCGAGTGCATCCTAACCTATTGAACATTTAAAGGACTATTTTAAATTTCTATCTTTCTAGTAAAACCAGAAGTTGATTCTGATACTACTAAAGAAAATATGACTGATACACTGTCCTGAGTCATACTAGACTTCTCACGTGCTCTTCTCTTTTCTCACTTTCCTGTCTTTGAGTTTTTCTAAATGTTTGCATAGAACCGTTAATGAAAGCAACACATTTTGGGCACGTTGACATCATGCAATAAATCACATTGCAAAGAGCCTGAAACACAGACCCAATGTCTGTCCTAAGAACCCAAGAATTAGGGATGCCTCAGCCTGTCACTGCATCATAACTCAGAGATCATTAACTTTGGCTATAGTATTTTGGAGATAATGGTAACACCTCTGCAAGGGCTGGGTGTAGCAAATGCGATAACTGACAGCTCATAGATCTTGACACCATTGCATCAGCAGCCAAAACCACTGTCTCCTTCCCTACTCCCTCACACCTGTGGTGTACCACTTTCTAATAAAGTAGTACTGAGTATTAATATATATACAACTCTCATATAATTTTGTAAAATGCACTTAATTGCTGAATTGTTTTCTATGTTTTTTTGAAAAGCAAATAATAAACAAACTGAAATAGCAACTCCATTTTCAAGTGATATTCCAAACTAAGTAGGTTCCAAAAATACTGAGAAGAGTAAGTGCACTGATTTACAAGAGGAAAGAGCAGCAATTCTTATCAACAAATAAATTGAAATGGAATAAAGTAATGTAAGTTCCCAAGAGAAAAAAAAATATGAAGGAGAATGGGTGAAAAATAATCACCTACCAAGGAAAAAGACCTTTTGTCCCATAAACTAATTTTCAGATATTAAGACCACAGAATGATATGAATGTAGTGGTAAGAATTAAATTTCAATAACACATTTTATATTCTGTGTCAGAAAATCTAGCTTGACATATTTATCCAAGCCAATATGAATTATTAAAAATGTAAATGTAGATTTAGAACTGGCTAAAGGAGCAAATAAAAGATTAGAATACCAAAAAAAAATCACATTGGAAGACAGCAAGTAATATGATTGGCAATTGACATTACTGGATGTTTTCATCTGGAATTTGCAGTATAGGGAGCATGGATGAAATTCTGAGAACACTGAACTGGAAGAAGTGTTAGCTCCATCAGGAAAGTGAAAGACTAGGGACAGCAAATTCTTTCTCTGAAGAACTGTAAATGCCAGGGAGAAAATTATTAATTTCATGCTGTACAGAAAGAGTCAGAAATCTTGGGAAATTAGTGAAGCATATAAGCATTTTGACAGCACCAAAGACATAATCCTAAAAAGTACTATGCAGTATTTCTGAAGCTGAATGAATGACTAAAAGAAAAAAACCATTTTTTGTATTGTACCTGTAAAGAGGTTCTAAAGATGAGATGGGCTTTCTGCAGCAAATCTTTTAGAAATTTATGACAACTAAAAGCTGCTGAAAAGAAAAATAAACATGACCAACATATAGGTTAAAATAAGAGGTCTAAGTATATTTATTTCAGAGAAGAAGCAAGCAGGGATGAGGCCCAATAACAGTCCACATACACTTGGCAAGTAAGAGCACGGAACAAGGAACTGATTAGGAAGTCAGAAGACGAAATGACAAATGGATGATTTAGGCTGAGCACCTCAAAGCTTTCTCACAAGGAGGCATATTAGTCTGCAAAGAAGTTGAACACACGCTAAATTGAAAACTTTAAGCATGACTGGAAAGAACACTAAGACCAAGACTTTATTCATCTGCATGTTTTTCATATAATAAAGTCAAATGAATGGTTTTGTGAATTATAAGCAAGTCCATAACTTCAAGAAAGGTTCGCCAAAGTGCTATATTGGATTGAGATTAGAAGAAGGGTTTAAAAGCTGAACAAACTTTGGTGCTTGTTATCTCCATTAATTGAGTTTGGCACCTCATTTACCTTATCATTTTATATCTGTATCATTGGTGATGTTAGCTCTGCCTTAAAAAAGATCAGCCACTGTCTTTTCATAAAAAGTTTGTGCTTGTGAAAACTTACATGATCTTTTAACATCTTGTATAAAAGCATTGGATATTTATTTTTTAAATATTCAAATTCTTAATTTTGCTAACATTTATATTTATTTAAAAAAAATATCTTTCAGGTATTACTTACTCTAAATTTGTTGATTTCTGACTTATTATAGGCAAGTATAATCAATCATCTAAACTGTACATAGTCACAAAAGACTGAGGTTTGCAATGAGATATTGGAAATCTTTACCATTTCTAAAATAATATTTATTTTTAATATCCTGAACAACATGTATTTCAAGTCTTAGAAATAAAGTGCCTGGGATATATATAGTAAAAAGAGTTGAATTTCAGGCAAAGGTGTCTGGAATAGAAAAATGAAAATAGTACAGAGGAATTAAGTGCTGAGAGCTGCAGTAATGTGATGTTTCAGGTTTTTCTTCTGTAGACATGTCTTGTAAAGTCTGCTAAAACTACTTACTGGGCTAGACAGTCTTGTTACCAGGTCCATTCTCTCAGGCACTTGTCCTAACCCCAGGTAAAGGGGAAGTCAGGACTGGGCTTCTTGTTATTCTGGTTTTCACCTGTGCTCATCCATGCACAAGCATACACACAAAACGGAGACAGAGTCAGGATTAAGATGAGCCCAACAAGCAATTAAAATGCCTGATGGATCAGTGGAGAACCAATTTAAATAGATTTAACTTTGCTTGTCTCACCAACAACAAAGAGAACATATCAAAAAACCTAAAAGGGAAAAAATAATAAACAGTTATTTGCAACCTACAAAAGAGTAATATTGCATTCTTTTGTAATTTGTCAACAATCACATTTTGGAAAGGAGAGAGGGAGGGAAGAAAGGATCCTGAAGGCATACTTTGTCTGCTGCTTATTTTATTCTTGCTTCCAAGCCTGAAGAGGCACAGCCTGGCTCCTGAAGGGAGCCAACTGTGTCCCAACTGAGCAGGCTCTGCTCCCACAGAACTCTGTTTTTCTGTTGCACCTTCTGGAGATTCTTTTCACTACTCACTACAACCTTTAATTCACCCAATATGGCTTGTTATCATCCAAGTGGCTCCTGTTATTTCAGCTATCTTTTCCTGAAAAAGGAGCTCATCTTCTTCTTGATGCTCAAATTAAATAAGGAGTAGTTATTTTGCCACCACATTCAGTCTCCTACACAGCAGTATTATCCATTGTGAGGATGGCTTCCCAAAATTCTGATCAAATGTGTGCAGCAACAACCAGAAACTTACTTTTCATACGTAATGCTAATAAAGATGCTACGTATTGAAAGTCTCTCCAATTCCAAGCCTCCAATTCTCCCCTGTACAGATAAATCACTCTGAAGTGTCATATGTATGTGAAATACCTTACAACAAGAATAGTGTTTAATTCACAGTAAATCTAGAAGTATTTGACAAATGGTCATATAATGTGAGCCTTGGAATAGCCTGGCAAAAAAGGTTCACCTTTGCTATTAAATACTGCACAGTCTACAGTCAGCAAAATGTACTCCTGCATTGGTAAATCTTGTCAGGAGGGAACAGCTCTTACTAGAGCCATAATTATAAACAGAAGTGTGGGTATGCCTCAGTTCATGGGCAGTGGAAAATAATCAAAGATCTCCTCTCATAAAAAGCCATGTGCATTGCAAACTACACAAAACTTCCAAAGCGCTGAAGACATCAAGTGTCACCACCAGCAGGGTGTACATGTTAGCCCGATAAAAAGCATACAATTGCCTGCAGCCCAGTGAAGTGAACAATGTTGTGAATTTGGCAGGTACCTCTGTGTTGCTGACAAGGACTGCAGCCAATGTCTCCCACAGCAGCTCCCACTGAGCAGTGAAATCAGGAAGAGGATTTGAGCCGAGCCCACCCAGCACTGAACTCCAGGAGGCTGAGGTGTTTGCTTACCTTTTCCAGAGCCCAAGTAACC
The DNA here is from genome assembly GCA_035583185.1 of Anabacerthia variegaticeps. NCBI lineage: Eukaryota > Metazoa > Chordata > Aves > Passeriformes > Furnariidae > Anabacerthia > Anabacerthia variegaticeps. Next base: position 132,899,353 of record JAWWEW010000078.1, read on the forward strand.
AATAGACCTCTGGTCTCTGAGCCATGTCTCAGTAATCCAGTGTAGGTTTGTCTATTCTCAAACAACCAAGGTATGAAGAATCTATTCCTAGAACTGTAGACGGAAATTAAGAGTTGACACCTGAGTTCATCTTCTTCAATCAATCTTACAAAGTTATGTGCTACTCTGAGTTGTGGGCCTTAATGAAGTAGCCCTACAGAAATGCATCTTTCAACCAAATGACTGAAGAAATGGTGTTTTCCACAGAAAAACAAAGAGTACAGTAATAAAAAAAAAAAGTACAGTAATAAAAGGAGTAAATAAAAGGAGTGATAAAAAAGTGATCATTTAACAGAGTGAAAAGAACACCTAGTAGAAAACAAGACCTTAACCTTCCAGAAATAAATGTTCTTTTATATGCTTGGTTTGCTGAAAGCAATATGTTTTAAGAGCAAAACTCTAGATAAATTGGCAATAAATCCTACATCAATTTTTCCTGCAAGTAGAAGAAAAAACATCTGTCACCCATGAAATAATAGAATTAGTGCCCAGTTTAACGTATATCCGTAGTAAGAAGCAGGTTTTCCTATATTCTGTCCCAGTGTCTTTGCTTTCACGTCACTCTACAGTTTCATGTTTCCACAAAAGGGATAAAAATACATGCTCTTTTTCTTCCTTATAAGAGAGAAGTCTCAAAGTTGTTAATCTCAGGCCATGTCTATATGGACCAGCCTTTAAAGGTTTAATCCTTATCTTGAAGATTAGAGACGATGCCACTTTTTTAACCTTACATTTTATTGCCAATAAGCCTGCAAGGTAGCTATATGACAGCCTAAGCTTAATAATCCAATTCTTTACCCTTTCTGCCTCTACAGGAGGTTGAAGACAAGTTTTTCTGGTTGTCTTTTGAAAGTAGAAGTGAACAAGGAGATGTAGAAGAGCAATTCCTAAGGAAAAATGTGTTGTACATGGATTAATGTGGTGTGAAATCACATTATGTGCAGAAACTTTTGTTCCCTGATGGCCTTGAGTGATTTCAGTTTACAGAGGTTTTGTAAGGGGAAAAAGTGTTATTCACAAGCACGCTAACATACGAGTTTTGAGAAACTCGAAAACAGTAGCTTTTTAACTGATTGCCTTTCATGTGAGCAAAATCCAATCAACGTTTGTGTTGTAGATACTTTTTTCATTCTTGCTCAGTTGTGGATTTGGAAGACTTGGATATGAAATGTTGAGTGTGTATTCCCATAGGGTATGCACTGAAGCACGAGATTCATGTTGAAAGAGAACTAGATCTTTTTTTTTTAACCCCTTGTAGTTGTAGGACATCTTAAAGAACGCTTTGACTGAGAGGCAAGCTTTGAGTTTTGCACACGTAACAGAACATTCGTCTCATATCATATATTCACATAGGAAATATGTATTGAATAGGAAATAAATCAAAACAACTTTGTACTCAAGTACCTTCTATTTATTGTTTATACCTAAATATTTTTAAAATCACTATTTAACATTTTGTCACTATGATCCATTGTTATACAATCCATAATCACCAGATAACTGCAGAGAGAGAGCTGAGCCACCAGTTGCCTGCAGCAATAAATTCATGACTTCAAGGCCAAGCCTCGAAGTACACAGCTCCTTACGGTGTGCTTTAGGAGGCAACATGAAGGCTCTCAGTCTCCAATATGAGAGGAATTACTTTTCTCATCCCACAGACCTCTTTGGTTACTCTTTACACTTTCCATTTGGGAAGAACCCAAGGACCTTGCAATAGCATCGGGGAGAAAACCAAAAGGCTGCCAATCCCAATGTTCTTGTCATTTGCCTGTGTATGTGTGGTGGCTTCAGACGCAGGCTCTGAACTGTGATGGCTGAGTGCATGGCCAGCTTGAACAGGGGAAAACTCCAGCCTCATCCTGAGCACTTGCTGTCAGGGCTGACATACTTCTTCCCAGAAAGTTTGCTGGTATCTGTACATCAGGATCTTGAAAGGAAAAGAGCGTGCTCCAAATTTCAGCCATACTCCCACTCTCTCTTTGGAAAATAGTCAATATCAAGTGCTATAGTCATAGCGTTACTCAGAACACCAGTCTGAGGACTGAGGGGAAGGGTCAGCAAGACAATTCAGATGCTGCCCAGACCTCCATAGGACTCAGTGCATGCATGAGAGAGTGCAGGAGTTTGTACACAGCTTTGGGCCCTTCAAACCAAAAATAAAGCCCAGCTGCCTATTCTGGCTTATATCCATGGCTGCCAGCATTTAAAAAATGTTTTGCAAGGGATCTTTTAGTTTTCCCACACTGAGAGAAGTTTTTCAATCTGGTAACTTATTTTATTAAAAAGGATAACTAACAAACAGATGAATAAAGTGCATATGTGTGTATATGTGCTATGCCTGTGCTAGTGTGCAGAAGAGAAATAAAAAGGATACTTAGATCCTTTGGGTTAAAACTAACAAATTCAAACTCAAGCAGCCAGTTCTTCATAACTGGGCAGCAATTAGAATCATCTGCATTTCCTCTGTCCTCAAAGTAACTGATGGATTTTTTTTATTTTGTTTTACTTCCTTCTTTGTAAATTGTTGTAGGGACAGCAATTTATGTAAATGAAATATCTGAATTTTTCTAGGTAGCTGACATTTCCAGTAGCAGATACTATCCTCAAAGGAGGGTGAGTTCTATATTTTTTTCAGTATAACTTCATGTATATGTTCTGCATTAGGCACAAGATAAAAAAAATTATTTCAGTGCCCCAGGTTCACCAGTCACATGTGACAACAATGTTAAGCTCATACAATTCATGGCATGTACATTTAAGACATTTTCTTATCCCTTTAAGGAGGTTTAAATTATATCAGCATAGTTTTTCAAATTTCACTCAGAAATAATGTGAAATAAGATGAGGCAAAGGGACTGTTCTTCCTATATTCCCCCTTGTTGCTGAAATTCTATCCTGTGCTCCATAATCTTCATAATCTTTTTTTTTCCCCAGCTTATATTAACATACTTCTGCTTTAAAAATAGTATCAGTTGGCATTCCTAAAAAGTCTTCTGGCTTCCTATAGTATAGATTACCGTTACAAACTTTTATTTTTAAAAGAGGATAACAAAAGAGTAAAGTACACAAAAATCTGAATATATCTTCTTGAAAAACCTATTAAAAACTAAGCTCATGTTGTTCATGCAGTCACATTTGCATAATAGCTGTTACCATATTTTTAGGTCTTGCATTCAAGGAAGAGAAGCAGCTAAAGGTTTTAGTTAATTTCCAATCATTCATCCAATCAGTCTGAATTACTTTTAACTTCAAAACTTGGAAAACTCTCTTGAGAGTAGACTCCTTAAATGGAAGATGACTCAACTCTGATTCCAACTGAAAACCGAAATTTCCAGTTGTTTCCAAAGGCATTCCAACAAGCAGAAAAAAAGGCAAATGTGATCTGAAAGTTAAGGTAACGTTTGACCTGCATGATTAAGAGACTAGTTTGAGTAAAGTCCTCTTGTGTAGCTTTGGCTATCGATGAAGCTTCCTTCTCTGAGCAGGGATGACTCTAATTTGACTCCCAGACTGGCTGCTGGAAGAGTGTTCTTTTCATATGAAAACAAAAATATATCATTTCCCAGTGCAGTCGGGAACGTGCATCCTCGCTTGTAGAAGCTATGCCACTGCAGCTGAGGGAAGTGTCTCTCCTGGTACAGGGTTTTGACCACAGTGAAGAAAGCTGCAATTTGAATATTTTATACTGATTTTGTCCAAGGTCATCTGAAAATTGTTGCAGAAAATTCCCTAATATCTGAAAGATCAGACGTTATCAGCCAAATGCACCACAACTCCCTGACTTGCATGCTACAGGCAGCAGAGTAAACAGAGAATGTGATAGGATTTATTTGACCGGGAAACCTGACCTGGTACAGGTGGATTCTGTTAAGTGTTGATCTGGTCTGATTCACCTAACAGAGACCAATTTAGGTTTAACCTGAAGTAAAATATTATTTTTTAGTTGACTTAATGAAACCTTTTCATATTCAACCACAAGTAACACACTTTTTGCCTTTTTTTTTACACAAAGCCAAATGTTCTGTGAACACAGCAATTTCATTAACTCTTAGTAAATAAAACTGAGTGTTTTCCAAGAGATCTACTCCATACATTTGTTTGTACATGAAGTATGTAACTTGCTCAAGACAGGATTTTTTTCTTTCCACTTCATCAACAGCCACATACTTTTCTTTTTTTCTTTTAGCACTTGCCATCTGTTCTTAATTAACAAAAGCAAACAGTGATTGATAGATAGATACTGTGTCTGGTAATAGTACCAAGCTGTCAGCTTACAGGTGTGGTGAAAACTAAGAATGGAGAAAACAGATTCCCCAGTTGGGAGAAAGTCCTTTGTAACCCAGTTTGTTTGACTTTAGACCTCCACTGGACTTGTAGGTTTCATTTCATTTTTAAAGCTGAAAACAGGATTCTACTTCTCCCCTTACTTAAGTAAGCAGACTTCTTGGAAAGAAAATAAATGTAAACCCCCTAAACTAAGATTAAAACTATTAAAAAAGAATGCTGAACAAAGGCAGGGAAAAGAGTAATGACCTGCAATGGAACACATCAAGGAATTTTACTGGAAAAGCAGCAGAGGAGCAAAGCACCATAGCTTTTACAATTTTCTCAAGGATGTGAAAAACTGTTAAATGGAATGTACTTCTCAGTACAGAAGTATACATGTATTCTTAAAAAATTGATATACATGCAGGAATTCCCATATTTTCAAGAAAGGGAGAAGGAACTGAGAGACAATTCTTTCTTCAGTTACCCATAAAGTAAGTTTTCCTTCACAGATGGACAAAATATTAAGTCTTTCATGATAAACTTCAAAGCTGTGAAATGTTTTTGCTTTGCATTGGTCTGCCAGCCACAGACTTTTTCAAACAGCAACTTAGTATATAAATTAGTATTTTTAAACGTTTATCTTTCCAGAAAAAAGTTGGAACTAAAGATCTACCCATGTTGACACTTTTTTAAACTGATACATTCTTTGAAGTGTTTTGGATTCAATAGCATAGCTTTTTTTAATGAAAAAAAGTTTTCCTTAAGATTGTCCGATGAATTCATCCTTCCCATCAACAATTAAGCTAAAAGAAAGAGACACAGCCTCATCTCTGTACAGGGGTTTCATTTTTTGGTTCATTGGAATCAGACATGATATTTTACTGTACAATATTTTTGCTTTGATGAACACTGTCATGGCATGCCAGCAGAGGAGAAATGGTTGTTTTGATAGGGGCAAGATAAGAAATCTTATTATGTAAATTTTATGAAAATGTACCTTTGAGTAATTGGACTACCTCCATGACTTCCATCTGTAAAGAATAAATTCTGGTATGTTCCAGCTATAAAATGTTAATCTAAATACAACCTAAATAAATTCAAAGGAAACATATAAGCATAACTGAGAAGTGGTATTAAAAAGTGTTTTGAACTAAGAAATAAAAATAATTATATGCAACCTTTTAACTGTTTTTATTAAAATACTTCTTTAATCCATAGTTAATCAATATGCTGGTTTAGTCAGAATTGGGTGTTAAAATATCAAAAGCATTTCTAAAACTTCTGGTAAATATTTCCCCCTCAGAAGAATTCTGAAAATCATCCAAATGATATAATCTTTAAGACTTTTAGAATTTCCATGAATCCTAACCCATCTTTGCAGAACTTCAGTGTATATGCCAAATTTAAAAGATCAAGGAACAAAGTGAGTTTGAAAATTGCACTATGTTTACAGGTATCATACTCCCAACATAATTTTTTTATTTCCTTATACCACCAAGACTATGACATAATGATTTCTGCTCTATGTTAAACTGATGAAAAACAGCCCTAAAGTCTGTGGAATGAGATATGTCAGTAAAATTCACTGTGTATACAGTTCACAAAAAAATTGGTGTCCCAGGGAGTAACGAAAAGAGCTGAAGCAAATATTTTTGAACATATGCAATAGGTGTGGGTGGCAAAATACAGTGCTCCTGAATTATATAAATGTATCTTGAAAAGTCTGGGGAGGAGCAGCAATAATTCAAGGCATCTGTTACTGCTGTTAACCTCCAATTAATGCCTCTTTTTTTATAGTCCTCATCAAAATCTGGATCTATTTTCTGCTGGTAGGCCAACCCCGTTTCCCTGCCACCAGTGTGAATACAGTCACCACTGTGCTAGGAATGGCAGTGCCCTCTGAGAGCACGTGTGCTCTCCATTTTGGCCTGGAAACTAATTGCAATAACCCAAGGATAACATTGAACCCTGACTCATTGAGGATATACATTATTCATGCTGACTCCTGCCTAGCATGACTTTCGAGTATCCTTTACTTTTTCATCTCATTAGTTCTTCCAGGATAGAAGACTGTGAAGGTTTAAGACTAAATCAACTGCTGAAACTACAAGGGAGGTAGTTTTACCCAGTTAGAACTGGGTTTTTTCCACCTCTGTCAAAAGCATCAGAATCAGATGACAGCAGAATTCCTGCATGTTGGATCATTCCATGATGATGTGGATCATGGTGACAATTCCCATTATAAATCTCACAGATGTTTCCCCTCAAATACCCAACACCACTAGAAAGTACAGAGTTGAACGCATGCTCCCATTCTAGTCCTCACACTTCACCACTACACAGCAGTAGCCACAAGAGCAGCAAAAGCTGTTATATACATGTTCTAACTATAAATGCCTTGACATAATTAAACCAATTCATAATGATAAAATAGCAAAGCAAACAGGTAGGTTAAAATAAGATCTTCTTTAATAAGGTTGAGTTCCTTAAAAAAATTTACTATATTCACTGTAGTGAACAAAAGTGTCTTCTGTGGACATTTATATTTTACTATACTCACTGTAGTGAACAAAAGTGTCTTCTGTGGACATTTATATTGATGTATTTCACCAACAGCATATTTCCTAAATTTTACAGTTACGTGGAAGGGCAACGCATTTTCATTTAAATCCCAAGACGCTTAGATACAATTGAATTTGATGCCTGTGAAGCATCATTACAACTTGCCAGTGCAGAGCAAATCCCTCTCTTTGAACACCTTGTTGTGATGAGAGCTGCCTGCCAAGAAAGCTCTCAACAGATGGATTGAAGCTCTGAAGAATGTCTTTCTTGACTTAGAGATGTCTTTGACACCACTTCCACAGTAAGACTTGTAAATCCTTCTGTAATTTTAGGGAGGGATAAGAGATGTGTCTGCAAATGCACCTGATCAAAATATAAGCCATTCTAGAGGTATTTCCTAATCTTCTCTCCACGTTTCCCAAAAGATAAAGAAAGTGTATTTCACTGATGCCTGTTTTCTGCCTTAAAGGGTCAGCCACATTGCCCTAAAGCCTGTGACAGAAAAAAGAAGTATCTGCATAAATAAGAGGATATATCAGGCGTTGTACAGATACATCTGAAAGCAAATTAACAGCTAGGCTTTTGTAATGACTGATTTTGTTTATCTATCATGCACAGCAAGTCTTAGGTTTGCAAGGTTTTTGACATGGGTACAGTAACTCTAGGGCAGAGACTGTGTAGAGCCATGCCACAAATTTTATGTTTAGATTTTTTTATTTTAAACCATTGAGAATTTTGGCTAAATCTCTGTGTGGAACAAAAGATTGCAGGAGTAAAACAATAATTGCTCATGTAATGGAAGTTTTCTCCTGAACTCTTAAGTGACCCAAGACTGGTTTTGGACTAACCCTAAATGGCTTATCTAAACAATGAGATCCCCCTTGGACCTGCAAAATTAAGCTGGCAATCTTGAAAATCATCTATCTCATAATAATTTTAGTACTTTCCACTCCAAGGTTGATATAGTGCAACAAGGGCCTTCTTTGTAACACAAGCTATTTATTTCTACATCGTTCTAGCTGCAAATGAAAGGACAGTGCACATAAAACTAGGGGGGGGGGGGGGATGGAAATAACAACAAAAAAACAACCAAACCCCTTGGAAGGATAGGATTTGAAGAAAATATTTTTATCAGATACTTTTCACTAGCAAAGCTGGTGGGCAAACATGACAAAATGTGTTTTTCTAAAATATGTTTTTTTGCCAAAACTGAAATATTTTGTTAAATTGCATCACTTTTGATAAGAATTGATAAAAATATTTCTGAAGTCCAGAGTAGTTTTTTTCAAACAGAATTAAAGAGATAATAAAAATCATACATTTTATGAAAAAGCACATGTTCTGACTAAATTCATATTCACTGACTATTGAAATTTTTTTTTTTTTTAAATTCAGGTGTTGAATGCAAACAAAATTAAGAATATAAACATCCAGGGCAGCAGTGAACACTTGCCTTCTCATCAATTCTGTTTCACTTTGTAAGTGAAAAGCCTGAATAAAAGACGGTATTTGATGATCTTGAGATTAATTTTATACAAATTGCTGATGCATGAGATATTCATTAACATACAAAAATACTTTTTCCTGGCATTTCTGAGCAGAATTGGTTTTGTTGCCTGTTTTTTCTTGTAAAATTGAAATATTTTGATACATTGAACCACTATGAAATACCTAAGGCCACAAGGTTGCGAAGACTCTAGGTTAAGATGCAATATGGCAATCAGCCAGTTATGCCACTGAGTCAATGTGAGTATGCAAAAAATGTATGAATTTAGTCATGCATTTAAACCTTTCCTGATTGTTGTCTGAGAGCAAGTGCTGTAATACAAAAGAAGAAATCTTCTTAAACGTAATGTAAATATTGTGTCTGGCACAAATACAACAAAAGATTGCTAAGGGACTATTTTCTCATCTTTCAGAATGTAAAGCCCATATGGATAAGGCAAAAATCAATTCTATTCACTTAGTTTCTGTCAACCACAAAAACTACATTCCATAGTCTCTTGTACAGGTTATTCACAAGTGAAATGCAAAAAGTATCCCAGAGGTACATGCAGGTAAAGAGCTGGTCTCTGTAAGGCTCATCTAGATGTTGATGATGCTTAAAACCTCTGAGGGCAAGCTGGTTTTTCTTTTGAGTTCTCTAATACTTGTTCAGTTTGCAGATAGTGTCACAATATTTAATCTTCCTACCAATCGTAAATCATATAGATAAAGCTCTGTACAGAGAGGAAAAGTGTAAAAGGAGATTTATGAGTATTTTATTTTAAAATTGTGCACTAAATAAATAAATAAATAAATAAATAAATAAATAAATAATTTAAACAAATTTGAAACAAATCTTCAAATCTACAAGGTGGTTCATCCATTCCTAACTCAAATGAAAAATAATGGTATTACTTCCACGGTTGTTAAAAACTGACAAAGAAACTAATAACAGCAATAATAAATGACCATCTAAAAAAAAAAAATAATCCAAGAAATGCATTTCTCTACACAGTATCCTTGTCGTGACATCTATCTTATAACTGATATTCTTAGTTAAGATTGCCAATTCTTGGTCTTAGTGACTCTGAGTTAAATCGCATTACTTATGAAAAATTTATATTTATCATTCATTTATGATCAAATTACATTTGCTTTTTATCAGAAATAATGCATTATAAGTTACATATTATTTTGCCCTTAATGAAAGTTACTACTATTTTCAAATATTCATCTGTTTGTGAATGGCTATGTTTATGCAATTAAAAATGTTAAATAAATATCACCCTATAATTCTCATCAAAATAATAATGAACATGATTTCAAATACATCTACATATACTTCTTGTGGGGAGGGATGCAGTCAAAATCTAGGTAATGTTATGTGTGTCAGCAATGAAACTGTTGCATAAAACTCATTTATACATAAACATAAAACTTATTAAATCAGATGCTTGAACTATGTCGAAGTATTATATTCTGCAGATAATCAGGAAAATATTCCAATTTGTCTTTTGTAATGTAAGATTTCAACCTCAATAACACATTTTCCATCTTATTTTCCATTCTGCATACTAGCTGTGAGAGACTGGACTGTTAATGATTAATGGCTCAAAAATCAGGGTGCTTTGCTGATGATGTGCAAACCATGGACATTGAAATTCCAGCAACCACCTCTCATCGAGGGATCCAAGTGTGGTGACCATGAACCTTTCCCTCTCCTTTTGTCTTTGTCTTTCTCTTTTCACTCTTTCTTCTCCTGACTTCTTAAAGTTTGTTAAGTTTGTGAAGGGACTTACTTTGGATGTTGTTTTAAAATTTGCAAAGTAGCTTATTCTACCTTCATGCTCTAAATTTTGCAAGTCAAAATTTGTTACTGAACCCACTGAGAATTTTCTTGTTTCTCTCACGCACCTCCCAGAGCAATCAAACAACCTTCCCCTAAACCAGCTGAGCAGACTAGGGCATTACACTAGTCCTGCTCACTGAAAGTCTACAATGGGACAAATATAAATCAACAATATTCTACTAGATTAAGTCGCCTTACCTCAGGATTTAGCTCACCTGCTCTAAAAGACACTACATTCTTCTGGCCAAAAATGCCTCCATAGCAATGCAGGCACTTAAGGTCAAAAGCTATAAAGACCTTGAGATTTGAGACCACTTAAGGCATGGTGGAAGCAATGCACAAAGTCCACACTAAATGAGAGAATGACCTCAAGTTCCTACCAGGCTACGTTTAAGGAAGTGTTATTTTCAAGAACTTGACATCTGTTACAAGTATGTTATACTACAAGAAAAACATTCTGTTTCCCATCTAGGAACCTAAAGGGTGATGATTTTTTTTAAATTACAGCATAAATAAGTAAAGATAGGTATAATTAGCTGGATCTGCCTTAAGAATTAAAAATAATATTTCATATCACAAAGTTGTAACATCAACAATATCCTTGTTACCTTTCAAGGAGTCCTAGTATATCAAATTAAGAGAATGTTGTGAAGCTGACAGTGCATTTTTATCCCAAAGAAGAACTAAGATATGCAGAAAAAAAAGACCCTTCCACTTTTTGTCACATATCAGAGTTTTCTGTGTGGATATTGCTGATTGAAAGCACTATAAATTGAAAAATTTACATCTGTTTTCTCTAGTATATCTTCACTTTAGGTGACAGTATTAATTAATACAGAGAGAATTTTAGTACTTTTTGAAACTGTTAGTTCGTTGTGTTTTTCTTCATCAGGCAAAAATGTTATAAATAAAATCACGTTTGATTATTATGTCTTTACTTATAGCTTATTCAGGTAGCAAAAAGAGAAAACTTAGCATCAAATAACAGACACAGATATTCACAGAGCAATAGTTATCCTACCTGAAATTGTTTGACAAGGCTTTGAACTGACTCTCACTCCAATCCTCAGGTCCTATGTTGAAAAATAAGGTCTGTAAAGCACACCTACCTGGAAAAAAAATTGAATGAAAAAAAATTCACAACCTGAATTGCTCCATGCCATAGAAATGTATAGGCTGATTAACATATGGGCCTAATGCAGAGGCTTCATGACAGATTCAGTGTAGTTTCTGAGGATTAACTCAGGTTTTCAAAATTGAGTTTAAATGCTCAGGTTCTGTCTGCTGTGTTCTGCATTTCCTAGGGCTGGACCTCTGTGGAGAAAAACCAAATCCCACAGGACAATTGGAAAATTTTAGCAATTGTCAAAAGAGAAAAGCAGAGGACATGTAAGTTGAGGCAAATTATATTTCTATTTTATTTAATTATTAACAAATTTTCAGTACAATGACATATTGTAGCCAATGTCAGTAGTGTTTTCTTTCCTTGTTATGAAAAATATCAGGGAGACAAAGTCAGTGTGTTTAAATCATTTGTCTAATTGTCCATTTCTAACTTTTCACTACATCGAACTCTAGCAATATTTTTCAATTATTAAAACATATACATATGTTATATGAATTGATGGAAATATTTTTAAAAAGTTGAAAAACCCTATTTTCTGTGTCTTTGATTCCTGTTTGTAATCACAAGCAATTGCAGTTCATAATTCCCTATAATATTTATTGTAGCTCCCTCTTTAACCAGCCTCCACTGCTCCTGAAGGAGAGTTGTTACATGACCTTGTTGTTCTGACATTTAAGAACAGTTTTCTCATTTATTTCCTAGATACATCCATATACTGTCCATCTATATCCATATATATATATTCTCTCTCAACTTATTACTTCATATCAGAGAGAAAATTTCTCCTTTCATTCTTCATCAAACCAGTAATGCCAGTTCTGCGACACGAGCAACTTTCACTACAAAACTTTTACCCACTGTGGTCAGGCCAATAACTGAAATATTTAACAAGTTAGTCCTTCAAGAGCTCAATCAAAGTCCCTCTTCAGGTGATACCCTGAACTCTGCTCTTTGGCAAGACAGAACACTTTGTACTGATTTTATACTATTTCTCATTTTCCTCAGATTTATTAATGACTTTAGATTATACATTAAAGTCTATTTTCTCCAGTTTTACATGAGAAATGACTGATTAAATCGGAAAAATAACTATTACTATAAAATTTATTCCCTTCAAATCACTTTTCCAGAAGAAAATAGGAAAATGCATGAAGAAACACAGCTTATTTAGGGTTTATATTCATCTATGACCAGAAGCAGAAGTGCTAGAAATGTTAATAGCAATCATCCTCCAGCAAGCCTTGCAGCCCAACTGCATAGGCTCTAGAGGATCAGATAAACATCTGAACTTTTAGGCGCTTGTCCATGGCTTACCCAAATTCCAAGTCTTTGGGGGTCACCCATCATTATGAATTTCCTTATTTTTATGTTTATCAGACCCTTTTAACCCCTAGATTTTTCAGACCTTCATAGAATTTAATTGCTCAACTCCCCTAAAATCCAGAGGTTGTGTGATTAAATTCCACTTAACTCTGAAGAGATAGAGTTCACTGTTACTTAATGTATAACCCTGTCTAAAAAATGTCATTAACATATACAATTCATACAACTGTGGAAACTCTAGTAACCCCTTAAGGTGAAGCTGCTCTAGTCTTGCTCTGTGTATATATGTGTCATTTTTTCCCATGTTTATGACTGTACATTAAAAAAAATCAAACCCTTACAACACAAAAGCTAGAAAAGTAAACTTTAGTGTGCTAAAACTCCTGAATATTGTAAAATAAAAGTTCTGTAAAATACCAGAATTTTCTAAGTTCTTCTATTTTCCGTAACACATCGTGTTATTTAAAAACACAAATAAGAAAAATATATACACTTTTAAGTGTTTTATTGTTTTGCTGTCCCTAGACAGTAAACTGGCTTTACCAGTTATGTCGTACTTAGCAGTACTTTCTATGTTTTAAACAAATTTTTGTTCACCTTTCAAATATAAAGCCATCTGTATCTATACATGCTCACAGACTAGGTAAATGAGGCACCCATTAAAATATTTTTGCATCTGACTGCCTGAAATTGAGAACATAAAATCCTAATAAAAAGCCTAACTTGCTTCATTTTCAGTACTCAATTTCTGTCATCTTGCGCAACACTAGAGACCAAGTAAAACACAAATATTTGCAACAGAGAATATTGTTTGATATTTGAACATTATATCTGTCTTTCAAAGCAAGAGGTGAGATGATCACTCTGCAAGTCGCTTCTACAGATCTTTCATAAAAGAGCAAGAGGAATTCAGAGCTGCTCCACCAATATTTTGCATTCTTATTTATGGTACTTTCTCTTGTGTAGACACATCTATTTTTATCTTCTATGTCCTTTGCCTTTAACTAGAAATATTTGTAGAAGATTGGATGGCATATGATAGTTTCCATTTTGTCAGTAATCAACATTGGTAGAAATTACCCATAAACAAATATGGATGAATAGGAAATCACTATGGAAAACCATTGTGGTCATGATCCTGCAGAGATTTGCACTTGTTCTGAGCTTTGTGTGCTAGGATTAGTGCCTTCAAAATCAATGTGATTAATAAATGCAGTGCTTCACATCGTGTGTGTTTGACCATGGATGTAAGTTATTGCAGGCTTCCTCCACCTTCCGAAAATTTCAGGTTTCTCTGGAGAGAACTTCAGAAACTGAAAACAGACTAAACTGAGGAAATAAAATAAGTCTGAAGCGCTTTTCCAGCAATTGGGGGTGGGGTGGGGTGGGAGGGACAGTTTAGAGTGGAACTTAATGTCTTTATAGAAGTTACCATTAAGTTATTTCAGAATAAAACACATTCTTGCAAGAGAGTGCTATATGTTTGAAAGACATACCATATTTAGTACTCATTCTGTCTCTATTCCTATGACAATTTCAGTATGACAGTGACAGTATTGCACTTTCCCTTGATGTGAACAGTATGTTACTTTCACATTGAAGTTTAATTACAGCAAGCAACAAAACGTTAGTTTCACATAGAAGTGCAGTATTTTTCTTAATTTTATGGCAAAAAAACATTGGTCAGGATTGCAATGTGGAATTTGTCCTAATATGACTATTGTTCATTTTATAGTACATTTGTTTGCCAAATTGTTATTCCTATCAGCAAATTAAAATCACAAAATAGCTCTTAGCATTTCATTTTGTTTGAATTCCCAAAACTGCATTAAAAAGCAATACTGACATGCTTAACACACTACAACAAAACTCTGTGTCATGGCAACAAAAAGCAGTACATTTGTGTTTGAAATTTGCTATGGTAATTTCTGCAATGGTATCTAGTCAAGTTTTTGGCTCTCTTATATTGAGTACCCTTAATTTCAGCCATGTTACTGGAGTTAACCACAGTCTTTGTACTGATGTTAGCAAGGAATAAAACTCAGATTGCTTCTAAATGGATGTTTAAATTGGATAATGTGCAAAATCGCTGTCTGTGTGAGACAGCTGAATGATAAATGACCATGCTTTAGAGTGGGAAGCCCTCCAGGTTCTATGCCTCCTCAAATCCCTCTGAAGAGTGAGAGCACATCATAGGCATTCTGTAGTTGTAGGTGTCATCAGCAATCACTTTTTAGTAAAAGGCTTAAGAAAATAAATAATCAAAAGGAAAGACATGATATTAAATAGCCCTGATGTGTTAAAGCATTAACTGCTTTGTTCAGACTTTAATTTGAAAGGAAGGAAAATAATTTTCTAAGGTGATGGTAATAGAAGGGAAATGAATTATGTGATTATTGTTAAAACTTTCACCAAAATACAACATATATGGCCATGAACATGCTTAAGATTTTGATCCTGCAAAGCATTATCTCTTTCTGTTAAAGTGATGGATTTTTTTCCACTAAAATCAATAGGAATCATTCAGTCTCTGCTAGAGGTAGTAGAAGGGCAGTTTCAGGAAGAAAATGACCTTTGCTGTACTTGTAGTACTTATAGTACTTGTGTGCTATACTGCAGTTGTGGTTGTACCAAGATCGCTATCAATTCCAAAGAAATAAACAAAAGAATCTGAAAAGATAATTATTAGCTTCAGTGTGAAAAACACAAGGTCAGCTCCCAGTGCCTTTCCTCATGTTGAGTCATACTTAGCCTCTCCAAGAGGAACCCCATTGATTTCAATGGGACTTTTTCTACTGAGGAACTGCTTGTGTTGAAACACACCGGAATCTGCTAATAATGTGTGAATGGTCTGTATCACAGAGCTTCCATAATCTCTATATAAACACTCTGTAAATAGTTTATACACACAAAGGTGAAACGTCAGTAGTGCAGTATGCAGGTCCAATTTTGCAGTACTTGTTCTCAGGGTGAAGAGTGGTGGAATTGTCCTGCAGCAAACATTGGGAGTTGAAAGAAAGGTCAACAATAGTTGTAAAATAAAGTTCTACCATATGGTATGTTATCGTTTTCATATGCTGTGAAGCATGGACACGCCATAGAGTGAGTTTCAGAGTAAACTCAAACCTTCTAAAACTAAGTTGAGCCCAAATAATTTCAGTCACTAAAAGCTAAGCCAACTACTATAAATTTTGTTTTGTTCCCTTTTCAGGTATCTAGCTTGTATTTTTCAGAGAAGAATTGTAATAAACTGTGTGAAGAAAAGGTTCTTATCACATTATTGGTTGAAATAAAATTTTGCAAGGTATCTAATCATATATGTATTTAAACCTGCATTGGCAGCATTCAAGATATTCAAAACACTAAATTTTACTTCTCTGAATGAAGTTCAACCTTTGCATTATGACCTATATAAACCTACATAATTCCATTCCAAGTGACGTATACAGATTTAACAGAACTGTTGAGGTTGGAAGGGAGTTCTGGATGTCATCTGGTCCAACATCCCTAGGTGTCAAGCCAGAGCATCTAGACAAAGTTACCTGGGATTATATCCAAACAACTTTTGAATATCTCCAAGGAAGGAGACTCCACTGGTCTCTGGGCAGCTTGTGTCAGTGCTCACTCACCTTCACTTCAGTGGAAAGTGTTTCCTGATTTTCAGACAAATTTTCTGAAATTTTCAGAATTTTCAGAAAGTCTTGTGCCTCAGTTTATGCCTGTTGCCTCTGGTCCTGTCACTGAGGACCACTGAAAACATCTCAGTTCAGTCCCCTTTCCATCCTCTTTCAGTCCTCTGTACACTCTCCCTTCAGGTATTTGCGCACATTGATGGGATGTCCCCTGACCTTTCTCTTCTCCAGACAGAACAGTCCCAACTCTCTCTGCCTTTCTTCATAGAAGTTCTAGGACCTCAACCATCCTTGTGGCACTTCCCTGGGCTCTCACCAGTGGGTCCATGTCTCTCTTGTCCTGGGGACCACAGAACTGGACCCAGGACTCCAGATGTGGCCTTAGTAGTGCTGAAGAAAACGTTCACCTCGCTCAGCCTGCTGAAAACGCCTCTCCTTATGCAGCTCACGATACCTTTAACCTTCTTCTCTGTAATGGCACACTAGTGGCTCATGTTCAATGTTCACCAGGCCCCACAGGTTCCTTTTCTGCCAAGCTGCTTTTCAGCCAGCTGGCCCTCAAAGATGTAGTTGCTAAAAATTACCTGTCTCTTCTACTTGAAGAATCCAAGAATGAAATAAATGTTTGTCAGTTGTCACATAAAAATTATAATCTTTCAGTGAATTATTAGAAAATCTGAAAGGAACAAGTGTATGAGAGCAGTTTTACACCATAATAATTTGGAGCTTTATGGACAAATGGCAGCTCTTGGAAGAATAAGTCTAACGAACTATTGCTCAATGTAAATGTAAATTTGAAGGATATCTCAGAGTTATTTTAGCAATTCACCTTAAAATTCTCAGGGCAGCTTAGTAATGGTGGGCAGAACACGTTAATGCTTTTATATTTGATTGGAATAGAAACATATTTTCATAAATTTGCAAAGATTGTCAGAGTAGCCATGAGGGACAGCCAGATATAGAGAGGGATGATTCATCCCTGTGGTAGTGAAAGCAGTGAGGGCACGCCATCCAGGCAGACTGCAGGGAAATAGCTGGGAATTAAATACAGAAAATCTCATCCCTCACAAGAGCTCCTTTGTGCCAAGTCCACTTTGGGAAGGAGCTTGTTTAGGCTTGTCCTCATGGAGACTTCACATTATTTTGCAACAGCTTTCCTTGGCAACAGTTCAGATCAATTCAAACAGCCTTTATTGATATGACAGACAATGCAAGCACTGTCAAAAGAAAGAGAGAAAGGGATCCTGATCGGGACCTGTCTGAAATAGCAAGAGTCCATTGCCTTTTAAAGAGCTTTCTTTTACTCACTTCAGTGGCCATAAGCTTACCACAAAAGAGGTACTTTTTATGTCTCAGAAAGGTGAAAACAGATGACAACTGAAGACAAAGTAAGGACAGATCTGACTCTAGTGTCCTCCCACAGCTGAACTGAAAAAGACTTATGTTGATTTTCAGTCTATCTCCTCTCTTCATTTCTCTTTGGGATTAGAAGCTGAAGAACCAGAAAAACAAAGAGAGACTGTTTCTGGCTCAATCAAGATTCCCAGGAGAATTCCTGTAGTTACAAGATTACCACTGTGATTTCTCTAAATGGAGCAGGCCAAAGAAGATTCCAACAAACATGCAAAAATTTGGCACTTTATCCAAATAATTTTCCCTAATTTAAAGTCCTCCCTGTCTCAAAGCCATGATGGAGTTTTAAATTCATACTGAAAATCAAAGAGAATTATTAACTAAAGAACATAGTGTTACTTTTCCCAGTGTTGATCCATCCAGGGATAGCTGCTAGCTAATTACAAACTGCCTGTGCTGATAATAATATTGTTCTACTTCTAGTAAAATATCCCTAGTTTAGTAGATATTTTTTCCTGTGTAGTCCCTGGTTTTAATACTGAAAATTACCCAGAGAAGTTGTGTTAACTTAAAAAATACCAGGTGAACACAAAGTGAAAATAAATCAGCAAATGGAGACAAAAATATAAACAGTATGTTAGCTTTCATTGTCCCAAATTTAAATAGATTCTCTTTTCAGGTCCTTTACTCAGAACTTCATTGTTGCTCTGCTTTCAGTGGTGCAGAACTACAGGGATACATAGAGACTGAAAGAGATTTTTCATACTAGAGAGGTAGAACTTCACTAGGACTAAAGGTGATGTTATACATGGTGGAACAGCATCAGTTCTAGGATCTGAGATTTAGCCTCATGTTTTTAGCATTGTTTCCTCCTCTTCCTGTTCAGTGATAGCTATGAAAACATTTTCCTAATGCAAGTATTCTCTCACTGAGCCCTTGCTGCATGGATGAGTGGGGTTTTCCTTGGGGAGCTCATTATAGTCTTGCTCCTTTCTGCAGCTTTCAAACATTGCCTTGTGTTTTACAGTTGAATTATACAAGGAGAGTACAAATGTATTGTTGAGTTGCATAAGAATTTGCAATCCCTATTTTAAATACAGTCTTAGTCTGTTGCTAGTTTTGAAAAATGAAAGCCACTAAAAGGTCACTGCAATACTGGTGTACTGCAGTGGGGAGAGACTCTGCTGTGAAAAGGCACTGTCTTTTGCACAGCTGTGTCTGCACTGCTTCCATTCTTCCCACCTGAGTGCAGTGATTTATGAGACCTTGTTTTCTTCCACGATCCCACCCCAGTCACAGGAGGAACTTTCAACTCCAAAGCTCAGTTTCCTCTGACAATGCAGTATTATTCCTCTGACAGCAATTCATTTCTCCTACAGCAGAGCTGCATTAGTGTTTAGCAAATGCAAAATTCGCTCTGGTCAGCTATCAGCTACGAAATAATAAACACACTGATTATTGCAAATTATGAAGAATTTGTTTTATCATGACGTAGAAAACTTAACTGTGAGCAAAATCAAAATTATCTTTCATTAGTCTCATTCAAACATTCCCAAACACAAATGCTCATGTGTTCAGAAATTTATCACAAGTCAAACTTAATCCCACTTAACAAATGTGCATAATTATTCTCCAGAAAAATAAATTGTAAAAAAAAAATAAAAAAATCTCACTGTGAAATAAAAAACACTTAAAATCTCCTTTTTTTTTAATTATTAATTAAATAAAATACTGAAATACTGAAATGAAGAGAAGAAATTTTTTACTAAAATATCGAGGGTTTTTACCAAAGGTAATAGACCAGCTTGCAGCTCTCAGTATTCTAACTCTTTCTATATAGAGAGTAAGCATTTATTTTCAGCAGAACGTTACATTTCCTTCCATTTTTCTGTTCAGAAATAAAAACATGAAAAAGATTCAATACAGAATCATACAGAAGATTCTAAAATTACAAGATTAGCATAGACTATATTTGTCAGCTTCATACAACTGGACATACATTTAGGGTGTTTGGGACATAAAAGCCTACAAAAATTATGGATCATGATAAATATTTATGAAATATTTACAGTAAGTGAATTTAACAAACATGAGGTCAGAAAATTATTAGATGATCTTTAAGGTTCACTCCAACCCAAACCATCCTATGACTATATATTCAATCAAACAACTTCATTGAATGACTCCTAAATGGTTTCTGTGTTAGATAAATTTGTGCATCTTCTCAGGACAACTGAAAGATTTATAGGCTTGCCCTTACTGTTGAGCTTTGAAAATTAAGCTTTTAAAGAGTCTTGTATAAATGTATTATGCCAAACAATTTTTTTCCCTCTAAGTTGAAAACCTGATATTCAACAATACAGTTGAATGAAGAAATGATGAAAAATATGAACTCAAAGTACATACCTGTTTGAAATACACGTTGAATACAAAAGTCATTCTCATTAACACCAATCAGTAGGCCAGTGGCTAAATTTTTCCACTTAAACTTTTAAATGAGATGTAAATGAACAAAAATCCAAACACCTTCTTGCATTTCAGAGTGATATCTGCAGAAATGTGCAGTGGCTTGAATTTTTAAAAAGTCAATTTCATGCTTTTCAGCATATTCTTACATATGACAAGGTATCAATAGTACTTTTTATCAATTAGTCCCATTGTAAATATAAAATAAAAAGAGAAGACATTAAAAAGTATGTGATCACTTTGTGACTTGGGAAAAACTCACAAATACCTGTGCCGTTCTCAGTAAGTGTCTGCATGAGCTGATCCTGCAAACCTCCAGTAAAGGATCCCAGAGTATTTTAAGTCTCCATTACTAGAATCAAATATCTATTTGTCCAGTTTTTGTGACCAAGGAGAAAAAATTAATCACTGATATTTTTACAGTTTTTTGTCTATTGGAAGTTACCTCTATTCCCCTCTCTAAATGCTTTGTTTCCTAGATTAAACAAACTCAACTCTTTCAAACTTTTGTATTAGTGCATTATTTCAAAACCTCTTTTCATGCCTGTCTCTTTCCTCACAATTCATTCTTGATCTTCCTACAGGTATGGCATGCAGCTGAGCACAGCCATCCAGATGAAACCTTACATTTCCTGAAAAAATGCAACATGCTAGTTTCCTGGATGATACAGCCTTCATGCTGCAATGAGACTTCTTCAGTTCTTCTTGTAGATGCCTAAACTTTCATAGTGTTTAGTTTGTCACCCATTTTAATAGGCCAATTTCTGTCATAAGAAATATCTTTTTATGTATTGTGCTTTTTCTTCACAAAAACTTAACACATTTTTTAGTGTATTGTACTTTGCTGATTTCAGACTGTTTCTTCAGCTCTTAAGAACCATTTTGAATGGCCTTAAGGAATTACATTATGTTTAGGTCTTGTCAGTAGTTTGACTTTAGTGTTATCCTTCCATAAAAAAGATTAATTGGTCCATGAAAAGCCATTAGTGTCTCCTACAATAAATAAAGCCTTTTATTTCTACTCATGGGAGTTTAAAATAGCTTTGTTCTCTCTCTTCTTCAAAGTAATAATTGATGACATCATTGAGCTAATAAAGACAACAAATCCCAACTACCTTACCTACAATGTTTGTTCAAATGACTTCAAAAAAGTTAATGGTCTGAGCAATTCCAATGGAATTTGGTCCCAATGGCATACTGGCCATTTTTATAACCATTAGGTAGAAATATGTTTTTGTGTGAAGACTGAATTTTATTTGTCAGTTCACTTATGACCAAAATAAAGAAAAACCTCAAGAAATTCTGTTCTGTATGCTACCATCATTTGCTGTATTCTAGGAAAATTTCAACAGACTAAGAAATTAAAAATTTTTGCACTGAACTGTGAAACGAGATAAGGTAGCTTCACAGATTGGATACAGGCTCTTTTCCTTTGGTAACAGGATGAACAGTGAAACAATTTCTTGCATGGAAACACTAAGCTATGCCTCTTAGGTCTCTTCAAAAGAATATTTCATGGCTGTAGGTGGCTTTTTATCTTTTTTTTTTTTCCTCCTAATTCTGGAGCAAACATCCCCAGCCCTCCTTCAAAATTCTAGAAAAGTTTTCTTTTCCTGACCAAGAAAGGTTTTTTTGCTTCTCAGCACTTCGTTCCTGGAATAGCTGTCCGGGGGTACCCATTTATTTAGCTGGCTTCTTTTAAGGAGGGAATTTCATAGGACTTGGGGAAAGGAGGTCATTATCAAGTCTCTTGATCATACTCCCTTAATTGCATTATATAATCCCAATTTGCCTTAAATGCTACACATTTGGAATGCAGCATAAAGGGTTTATTGGACTGATGCCCCTTATTTCTTTAAAGTAAAGTACAGTAGGAAATCTCATTTTTCATTTGAACTGATCCTAAAAGAACTCTGAGTAGTCAGGGATGAGGGGATTTGCTGTTGCAGAAATGTTGTGCGTAGTAATTAAAATGCCCTATTTGTTCTACTGAGAGTGACTGACAAGAATATAGCATCTCTGTTTATTTACAGAACCACAATTTCAGAACCATTCACTTAAGTTAAAAGATTTGGCAGTCTTGTATCCCCTAGAAACCTACATGAGTAGATTTGAGTCACAGTTTTATTAAACAGTGAGAAATAGTTTAGAAATATTTTTCTTCTTGCCTCTCAATGGGATCTGCAGATATGGCTGAGGGACCTGGGGAAATTCCTTATCTGATCATAGTATTTGTAATAGATAAGGTTCAAGTTTGCTTTGAACATGCAATAACATGAGACAAAGTCAATATTGCTATTCAGATATGCTCAGTTTTCCAAGTAGAACTAAAGTAATTTACTATGCTTGTTTATATTTTGACAATCAGGATCAATTATTGTGCTAGGTGATGTACGAAGACATCCCAGTGTATCTGCCATCCCACATAGGGCAAGATAAAATTGATATGTAAAAAAAGAAGACACTTTGCATTAATATTATAAGAAAATATATGCATAAATATAAGTGAGTCTAATAGTAGAAACCACCATAATCACCGAGATGCAATGTTTATTACTTATTCTGAAGTTGTTTCAAATCCAATGAATCCTTCTAATACAAACTTCTTATTTTCTTCTCTCATCTTTCCCATTTCTTTTTCTCTGAGTGTACCAAGGGCATCGTATGTCAAAAAGTTTTGTAATGTGCTATATAGAAAAGTATTACCTTTCATGTATTTTAGATTCCTTACACTTCAGTTTCTTTACATTTCACATTTTTAAGAGCTAAGAGAACAGAAGCTACAAACACTCCGTTTCCATTTCATTTTTTAGATTCTTTTATCTAATGCCATGACAGGCTGTCTTCTATGATAAGCAAAATAGCCTTTGACATTTTCTTGATATAAACATTTTTTATATTCATAAGTTTGATCATTTCATCATATAGTTCTGATTCACCCTGTGTTCTGCATTATTCATTTTTTCTTTTAAGACAGGGTGGCCAATTTTCCATAAAGTATCCCAAACAAATGTGTCAGTGAACTGTGTAGTGGTAACAACATTTCTTAACAAAATCTCCCAGTTCTTGCAAACCCTGGTGACTTAGGTTATCCTTCATCTGATTTCGAACTCTCTTGAACATAGGTCCTCACCAACATATCTGCAGTGACATCAGATTCTCTAAACGTTCCTGGTGCTGTTAATTTTAGACTCCACTAAAGTACTTCAATTTTCCCTGTAGTATTGTTATATATTTGTCAGCATTGACATCCAACTGTAATAGCACTGAATCCATTTATCACACTCCTTTATCTGTCTCTGAATTTTTTACAGCCCTCTTCATGAATTACCAAAACCCCTCCCATCTACAACTGCATTTCATTCTACTAAAAAATTTCTACTTTCATTTACCTCAGCCTCTGTTCACCTTCCCCATAAAACCAATGACAGTAATGCAGAAATTAGTGAACTTCTAAAAAGCTTTAATACTTCCTCTTTTAGGGAAAAAAAAAAAAGCCTCTTGGAATAAGATTTGATTTGGGAAATAGTAGAAAAGAGAAAGTGAAGGTAAGAAGCCTGGAAACAAAATAAGTTTGTGAGGTTACATGTATAGGAGAAGATGTTTAGAAAAGGAAAGCTGCTATCCAGAACAGACATAATTGACATCACTTCATGTCTTCAGAGCTTCAATTTGGCATTGTTTTCTTTAGTAAATTACTTTTGTCCGAAACTTTCACTTCAAGTTGGTATTTTCTGGTGGTTGTAGAATGGGCCAAGACAAATCCTGTTCTGTTTGATAATTATCTTCAAGATCTTCAGGATCAGAAAGAAGACATTAAACTCAAAGAGGAAGTCACTTACTATGATGGACATTTTTTCTTCAGTGTCCAGAACAAGAAGGAAGGTAGAAAGCCACATTTTGTGTCAGCTGGAACCTGCTTATGACAGACAAAGTTCAAGTCAGTCTTTAAGGGAGTCATGAAAAACTGCAGCCTACTGCAGTAAAATTCTCATCAGTGAGAAGGAAACTAATTTGCCCAGAGAGGTGGAGAGGAAAAAAGGCATTTCTGAGAACTGATGCTAGCTGCTCATCCAGTGTCAGCAAGAAGTCAGAGACCTCTGAGGCTTTGCACGGTTTTTATGAATGACACCTGTATTTCTTCAATAGAAGGCAGAAGCAAATTTTTTTACCAGATATTCAAAGGATATCCCTTTTCTGGTCAGTATTATTTCACTGTTTTCTGGATTCAGCCTGACCAGTGGGAAATGAAAAACCAGGGAAGTCAGAGTCCATCAGCTGATGTAACCTCACAATTTCCTTCCCTCTGTTGATTGCTAGTGAAGGCAGTCAGCAATATCAGTCATAATGTACTTCTCAGTTATGTGCATTAATGTCAGCTTGCCAGCTAGTGCCCAGTATTCTTCATGGAGCTTTTAACACTTACCACTATCAGAAGCAATGGCTTAGATGTTGCAAATGGGGAGCGTGGAGATTTGAGCCTACTAGCAGTTAAAATCGGAAGGTGAGATGAGTAGAATAGAGATCTACTCTCTGATCTTGTGCTGTCTGTCCAGGGTTGGGATCTTTTCTTTAGGGAAGAAGAAAGATTTTTTATGTGACACAGAGAAGGAAAAGAAAAAAGGAGAAATTCACAACAATATTTTTACAAAGCTAATCTTCAAAAAAGATAAAAAAATGATAAAAACTGAAATCACTATAATGAAATCTCTACCAGATACAACTCTTTTATTGGAAGGCTCTTTCTTCTAGGAAAATATACCAAAATATCTCCAAATATACCAAATAATTCCATTCTGGTCTTTGGAAGATGTCAGTTCCATTCGATATCTTTTGAATGGTTGGTTAAAACAGAACAGAGATATTTTTATGTAACATTAATGGTAAATACATCTGCCACAATTCCAGATTATGCCAGAATAAATTTAAAGAAATATAACTTACTTTTCCATATGGTCTTCATCAGAGTAATACTGTACACTGCCCAACATAAGCAAAAATGGTTGTCTAAGCAACTAAATCAAAGAGATGATCTTGTAAAATATTCTGACAGTAGACGAACTGAGAGTTTTACAGATCCTCGAGGCAAGAAGGTGTGAAGCCCAAATGGAAAATGACCTGTCAGGCATTCTACATCTTGTTACAGAAGGAATTTCTTTTTAGCCATATCTGCTGACCAAAATATGTTATGAAGGACACTGACATTGTTAAATACCTCCAGTCTATGATTTTTTTTTAAGATTTGAGGCCAAGTAGCACAGACCTCCCACATCCACATCACCTAGCACTTGGCCCTATGTCTCTTCCCAATTCTGTGCTGTTTCTGCATACCAAATGATGTTGTGTTTTACGTGTTGGGGTTTTTTCTTCAAAATGCAATGTTGAAGCCTACTACAGTGTGGCTTTTTCATAGCATGATATTGCAAGTGTATGTTACACACCAAGGGGTCAGATGGGAATCTATGAGTGTATTTGAGATGAAGAAACTGCTGGAATAAACAAGAAAATATGGGTAAAAGTTCAACATCTGCTGCAGTCTTGACCATGCTGCCTGTTGGGGGTGGTCCTGGGATCACACTTTATCCACAAACCTTCCTTAGGCTATGCCTCAGGGAAAATTATTTACCATTAGTGACCAGGCAGCATGTAGAAGAAGGACAACAAGGAGTACAGACAGCTGGCAGTTCATTTGTCTGTCTCTCTGTTATGTATTTAGCAGCATAAATACAGGTTTTGTGAGGAATACAGAGCTTGGGAGGAATGCAGACACGCTGTCTGAGCATGTAGGAATGAGATGAGCCAAAGACCAAATGGAATTGAATCTTCTAAGGATTGTCAAAGGCAGCCAAAAGGGCTTCTAAAAATATATAGGTGACAAAAGGAAAATTAGGACAAATGTGGGTGCTGCTGAAGAAAACACCAAGGTACTGAATGCTTTCTTCACTTCCATTTTCACTAGTAAGAACAGTCTTTGGAAATCCTGGGGGAAAGCCTGGAGCAAGGAAGATGTACCCATCACAGAAGAGGATCAGGACAGGAAATACTTAGGCAAATTGGACTCTAGTGTGATACACTCACAAGTAATGAGGGAGGTGGCATCTGTCACTGCAAGGCCACTCTCAATAATCTTCAAACAAGCATGACTAGAAGTGCCTGAGGACTGGAAGGAAACTATCACTCATATCATCAAGAAGGGCAAGAAGGAGGATTCAGGAAACTACTGGCTCATAGAGAAGAATGGGCAGGATGGGGAGAGAGTGAGGTTGACAGAAAACTGTCCAGGCTCAGAAGACAGTGATCAGTAGCACAATGTCTAGTTTGCGCTAGCAGTTGGTGTATCCCAGGAGTTAATACTGGGTCCAGTCCTGTTTAACACCTTCATTAATGACCAACATTCTAGGCAGAATGTACCCTCAGCAAGTTTGCTAATGACACAGAACCAGGAAGAGTGGCTGATATGTCAGAGGGTCCTGCTACCATCCAGAGTGTCCTCAGTATGTCATGGGCTGACAAGAATCTCATGAAGTTCGAAAAATCTCATGAAGTTCAAAAAAGACCACAGTGATGATTAAGGGGCAGGAGCATCTCTTCTGTGAGAGAAGACTGAGAGAGCCGGGACTGTTACCTGGAGAAGACTCCGGGGGGTTCTTATCAATGTATCTGAAGAGAGGGTGCAGAGCACAGAACCAGACTCTTTGCATTAGTGCCCAGTGACAGCATCAGAGGCATTGGGCACAAATTGAAGCACAGGATGCTCCCTCTGAACATTAGGAATCATTTTTTTACTGTGAAAGTGACTGAGCACTGCCACAGGTTTCTCAGAGACCTGTGGAGTCTCCCACATTGGAGATGTTTAAAAGCCACATATACATAACCTTGGGCAATTGTGTCTAGGTGTCCCTGCCTGAGCAGGGCTGTTAGATCAGAAGACCTCCAGAGTTCCCTTCCTGAACCTCAACTACTCTGAGAGTCTTTGATTCTAAATTCGATTCCTCATTTGTAGTCCAGGACAGTCATCTTAATGTCAGCTTTGAAGACAAGATAAAGTAATGAAGATCACCTAGTAGTGGTTGAGCTCACTTATTGAAAAAAAAAGAACAACCTTCAACTTAATTAGTAAGTTTAGGTTTGTTTAGGTTTTTTTAGCAGACTGTTGAGTACTAAATGGAACTAGAGCTAAAGGTAGTAGTTCAACACCGTAATGAAAATTCAACACCGTAATGAAAATTGTCAATAATAGTAAGTTTTGCATCTGAAGCAAACCAGCGGTGCCTTCTATACCTCTCTAACTGAAAAGAGGCAGATCTTCAAACACAAAAGGTTTAAAATACTATTTAGATGGGTCACAGGATGTCACAATATTTTGACTCACTGTCCAGTACAAGGTAGTCCCCAGACAAGCTGAGGTCAGCTTCACAGTACTAGTGTGGCACATTATAAATAATACGTACACTGTTTCTTTATATTCATATATATATATATGACATTTTAAAGAGCATCTTTATTTATGGGGACATAACCTGACTTATTCACTAATTTTTAATGAAATCATATTACTTTCCTCTTGTCATAGCTGAGTTCTGCTGCATTATGTATGACTCCCTGGAGAACTGGCTGACTGCTGGGAAGAAAGTATGTTGTACATTTTTCTGAAGTGTCACTACACTGAAGATTTTAATGTAGATATTCTTTTGTGATTTCATTGCTCTCTCAACCTCTCATTAAACATAATTTAGGAGTAAAGTTTGTTTTGTAGGCAGTCTTTCTCGCCAATTAAGTTTTTCTATCCTGCTCCTCCAAGTTTTTAGGGGCTACCATTTATTTTCTTCTAAAAATGTCATGTTTTGGGAGGCTGTCATTCTAGTCACTCCTTAAGGAATTTTTTTGCTTTGAAGAATCAGGACACAAAGAAATCAGCAATATGAGGCTTTTGGTCAATTTTTTTTTATTATTTTTGTTGCCACATTGATAATCAGTAGTTTGTTATTTGTAAATGTAGTGATAAAACCAGCAGTGCCTTTTGCCTACAAAGGCTAGCCTTTTAGTTACCTATTTATACTGTCTTATATTAAAACATCCATTTTTTCTGAGAGCTGGAAACCACATAGCTGTATTTAGGAATGGTTAATGCTAAGTCCTAACAGTAAGAAAACTGAAACTGAAGTTCTTGTTAGTATCTCTGTGACGATTGAAATGTCAGTTGGCACCAAGAACCCAAAGCAATCTCCAGATTTGTAATAGCGACCTAAAGAACTGAACGCTGAAAGTCGGTGTGGGAACCAATCTCCATCTGAAAGGAAACAATTGAACTGTATGGAGTATGAAAGCAAGGTATTGAAGCTTATCGTTAAATTTCAGTTGAAAGCTAGATATTTTTGCATTGCATATCAGATATCTTTATTCAGTGAGCACCACAGAGTTATTATGATTTCTGAAGGCCAAAAATGTAGACTAAGCCACACAGCGAATATTCTAATTTTTTACAAAGGAATGACAATATAGCTTCACTCTGGAGAACATAATTTGGTAACCTGGTTTAAACAAGAATCCTTTTTTTATTTTTTTAAATCAGTCTTGCTGTGATGTAGAATAACCAATGATGTAGATTTGTCTTAGCAATGGTCCACATAATGAGCTATAAAAAAAGAGGCACATTAAATCATAGCATGAGCATATAGTTACAAGTGACCTTTATACTTAAGCAAGTAGAGAAACAAGTTTGTTGTGTGTTACAGAGAGATTAGACAGCTACCTCCCTAGGAGAGCTGGTTAGGGAATGCAACATTTTCTCATGAAAAAATACTGAACTGTTAGAAGAATGGCATGTACTGTAGGAATTCATCGATTTCATTATCTCACCACTGGAAAGGAGAGAAACCCTGTTTTGTGACACCTTATAGGTTTTCACTGCAATTGCCCCAGCCCCTGAACCAACTGGGCCGCCTGACACAGAGGAACCATAAGTCACCACCTTGGGAAACTGGGTGCCACAGAAATCCCAGCTCCCCAGCACAGCTGGGCCTTCACATTTCAAAGCCCTTAATATACTTCACATTCTCAGGAACGAGTTCCTCTGGGTTTCAACAGTTTCTAAATCACAGACTCCATGTATTTAATTTATATTTTAAAATGAATCTTGAAAAGTCTAAATAAAAGCTCTGAACAACATTTTAAACGTTCCATTTGAATATCTATTTTAAAGTATCTCATCAGTTGTAATAAATTTTGATACCTTGATTGAACATGGAGAACTACTCTACCTGAACATCAAATAAAGTCAGGAAGTGCTTGGAACAAGTAAGGTGGTCACTCAATACAAGTTAGGGCAAACAGTTCTTTTATTACTGCAGCAAAATACAACCAAGCTGCCATTAAAAACAGATATCTATCTAAACTGTGATGAGGAGTCATCTAATTTTCTAGTTCAAAGTTTTAGGGCCTTCTATAAAAACTCTAAACAAAAGGCACTTGAAAGCGAAAAATAACGTAAGCTCTATGTCAGGAGTAATTTTCTTAAATAAGATTCTAAAAAGTGGAAAAAACTAGCATCATTAAGTAAATAAATTAAAAATCAAAATAAATGTAAAATCACAGTATGAATATATAATAATAATAAAATAGGAATAAAATCAGTTTTAAAATATCAAAATATTTCAAAAATATAAAAATTTGCATTTTTTCAGGGATTCCAATTTCAATTTACAGATTTTTAAACTAAACATTGTAGTTAGTCTGAAATTTAATTCATAATAGAATCTTTTGCCACGGAGATCTTTGTAATTTTTAGTTTTCATTTCAGATTCAAGTAGAAGCAAATGTCAAACACTGTAGCAATGGATTTTCCTGCCTTTGTACATTTCTGACACTGTGAGAACGTATTTTCTTTGGCAGTTTCATAACCAGGCAGAGGGTCTTTGTAGATATCAATTAAGATCCCTTCTATTTCAGTCTACAGTGTATTTCAAACATATGTCTGCTTACCAAGATGCCAGTTTCATATATATCATTCCTTTGGGATTTATTGTTATTATTTGCAAAGTACCTTTAGAAAGAAGCACATAAGAAGCAGATTGAATGAGAATGAAATGAACCAGCTCTGAAACACTGGATACATTTGCTGAATCAGAGAGAATGCACTGTAAAATAACAATAATGTTTTATAAACTGAAGGCTTTTGCAGGAACATTGTTCTTGTTAATTAAAAACTTCTCATGTAGTTAATTGTGAAGATTTTTTATTTTTTTTATGATCATTAAGCATCTGTCGTGAAATTTCTGTACAGGTGCAGCTGTAGATAGAAAATGCAAACTACCAAGGTCTGACATCCCATCTGTCCTCAGTTATGTTTCCTACCTACCCTAATTGGAAAAGTACATGCCCCTTTCTTCAGCATATGTGGAAACTTAATTTTGTTTCTTTGAAATCCAGATAGCTGGAGATGTAGTTATGGGTTTGAAGTACGTAATGGTATTTTCAGTCCAATAGTTTTATGATCTGACAGATTCTTGGATTACTCAACCTTGTTAAAAAATGGAAATTAAATAAGGAAAAAATTCTAAAAAGCATTGTTTTTAAGAATAAAAATAAATATAGTTTGGTTTAAACCATACATTTTTAAAATAAAAACCTTGCATCACTGAGCAATTGGTTTTATAGAAATTTGAGGTTTGCTAACATTTATATGACTATTCAAATACTTTAATAAAATATGTAATAATAGTGTGAAAATTTCAATGGAAATAACTATGAACGTCACCTTTATTAAAAATTAAAGTAGTCTGTCATTTGGAACACTTTGAATTTTATACATATTTAAGAAAATATTGTATCCCTTTTCCACCTGCAGACCTCGTGAGCTAAGGTTAAAATACAGTACAGGTTCTGAGTTTGTGAAATAATTCTGGCTTAACGTAGCCTGCTCTATGATATACATATATATATTAACTATAAGTGAATGCTGGGATGCATAATTTGCCTTAAAGTATGAGAACTTTTGGGAAACATATTCTCAAAGGTGACTGCATGGTCCTCAGTAGCAGAAACACTGAACTCTGATAGTCACTAAGCATACAGTCACTAGAATAATGATCATGATTTTGAAGGTAAGGCTGGAGAGCTGCACCAGCTCCCAACACCTTTTCTTCCTTTTGTGCCAATAAAGTTGTTGTTAAATTCATCCTTTCTTTCTTGTGCTGATAAAGATGCATATTTTTCATTTATTGACTACATCAAAGTCCTGAGAAGAATCGTTTAAACCCAGTGTCATGGTTTGAAGGGAGCCCTCCATGCCTCTTTGATCCCATAAACCCTGCCACAAATTCTGCTGATTCTGAGCGCAGCAGTCTAGAAACAATATCTTGTTTTCCAGACCCCCTTAGAAAGTGTGGAAAAGAGTGATGGCTCTGTTACAGGCTAGTGACACTCTTTTTCCCCTGGAGCACTTATTTCCACCTTCGAAGACATTTTTCGCGTTCTAAAGCATAATTTCCTGGAAGATAGCCACATCTGGCAGGTTAAAACCTTTCAAGATTGTCCAGTCTACAGGATTTTTTAAAGGGCAGGAGTAACTCACGTAAGATGTGGGTCTAAATGCAGAGTCTAAAATACTAATGATATCTAAAAATAGTGCTTAACAGCAGTGCACAAGGATCGCTGTGCCTCCTTAGTCTCCAGATTTACCACTGTATAGAAGCTGCTTACATAGATACCATACACTGGTGATTTGTGTGCATGCAACAATTGATATTTCAGATCTTTGTGGGAAGAAAATGCAGATTCTGGAATACTTTGAACAAGCCAGTAAAGCTATAGATATCAGACTGCAGCAAACCCTGATCCACAGGAAGAGAGATCAGCACAGCCCTACTTACAAATCAGGGAGTGCAGAATTATCAAAATATCCTTTCTGCTTCATTTTGTATGTTTGCAGGTGCTTTTCATGCCAGGTCTAGGTTATTTTTTACAGCAACACAGAGAATCCACTGCCATGACAGAACTGGGCTGTGTGGACATCCTGTGCTATGTCATCTTTTATGCCTGAACCTTATTTTTTTTACTAGACAAAACATCATTGTTCCCCTTTTTTTTATGAACTTACTGCCCTTCAGGTCTTGCCCCTTCATTTCAGTTCAACACTCTTCCTATAATGCAGTATTCTTTGGCGGTTTTTAGTCTACCATACTTTCTAAATCACAAATCACTTTGTCGCCAGTGTGGGTTAAAGATGTTCCACTGCTCCAGTAAGAGAGCAAGAGAGAGAAGCAAGTTCCTAACTTTGGTGCAGCAGCTATGTAGTCCCTCCCCTCTCCCCCACAGCCATCAAAGTGCTTGGCCACCTCAGTATTAAATTTATCTAAACATCAATCTAATTAGAAAATCATATACTCCTGAGACTTCTCAAGATTTAATTGTCATTAGGTATTGCTTGTAGCTTGATTTGATGGAATGAAATGAGCCAGATTTTCACTAAACCATCTCTTAGATAATAATGATGGGATACCATAACATATAGCCATTTGGTGAATATATCTGCAATATTTAGAGCTATGTAATGAGAAAGAATCCCTTGACATTACAAAAATCTTCTTTCAAGGAGGTCCTGGGAAAGACTCCAGACACAGACAGATTCACAGATGGAATGTCACAGTGTATCATATATTTATTTCAGTAAGACAGTTAACATTAAGAACTAAAACACAACAATCATTTGAAGTAACGTTTGCTAAACTCCAGTGATCTTACTGCTCTCTAGTTGAAAACAGGTTAATCATGTCCATGTATTTCACCCAACCATTACCTATCTCTATTATAGGAGAGAAGCCGTAGACAGAAACAATAAACACTGCTAATTGCAGGTTTAGCTTGTGCTATATATCTTCCTCACTTCATGTCAGGCTCCAAGTCCCATTCATTCATACCTCTAAGTGTATATGTACAAACTGAAAATCAAAAACATTCATCTCGCCCAAAGAAGGAACCCATATTTTTATCCTTGTTCAAAAATCACAAACACAGTAATGCTAAAATACATAGATCATTGTGTTCTTATAGAAAAGAAGTATTTAGTAATTAAATCTTCATCTCCAGCTTTAGACACTTCCAAAAAAAATTCTTTATACGTTTCGTTTGTTTGTCAGATAACTCTAAATATCTGTAAGGAGCACCATTACATCCTTCAGAAGCTGTACAGTAAAGCATAATTCATCTCTGCTTGTAAAGCAAAATAAAATCAATCAACCTCCTATTTCAGAGGATATGTCCACATATATTTTCATCTGGTCTTTTAAAGAAACTAAAACCTACTTCTTATCCTACTGAGTATAGCTGAGGCTGCTGCAGAGAGACAGTGGAAGGCTATTTGTAGAAACAGCTGATTATTTTTCTTTCTCTGGGTAAGTTAACATTCTAATTCTTTTACTCCTTAAAGTTACTTTTGGCAGAACTGATAGAACCAGCCATTGTGATAAAGTCTGATCCCACAGCCCTCTGTTGTTGTAAATGATAGACCCAGTTTTCATTTTCTGTACAAAGAAGACTTAAACAAAAATTTCCCCTAGAAAACCTCATCCCACTCAGCCATCCTCATTGCTACCCAGATGTTGAATTTTCTACACACCTCAAAGCAATTCTTTGCATGAATAAGTAGGAAATTTTAATGACCATAAAATACTGAAAGCAGGGTACTGATTTCTCATCATCCACTGATTAATCACATGCATATGTCTCTCCAGCTCACAGCTGCTCTTCTGAAGTCTAAGGAGAAGCATACCTATAAGCTCCTTGAGAATGGCAAAAAAGCCATCGGAGGGGACATACCACAACCAGAGTAAATCAAAATAGATTATGTTTGCTACCAGAACATTAGTCATCAGAAGTAAATTGCTGCATTTTGGGTGACAGCCAGAGTCTGTAATTCTTTGGAGTAATAATTGTGAAGTTCTCATCAACATTCCTTGGGTCTGGCAAAACCTGCTCAGGCCAGTCCCCCGGAGATGCTCACAGAGAGGCACACAGCCATGTCCACCTCCATCAGCTTGCAGCACTAATGAGATTACAAAGTACATCTCTGGGACTGCATTTGTGACTTCATGTATGGAGACTCATATGTGGTGATGAAGTGGAAATGTTTAAATCAGGGCTTCTAAAATAGGCAGATAGTGTGTTGCTTCCAGACAAGCATAGTTAGTAGTGATGGATATCTTTAATGCTGCCAAGATCCAGCTGGGACTGGTTCTCAGAAAGTACAGAAGGAAGATAGATTATGTTTGCTTCTATTGAAATTGACTCCCACACCTACAATCCTACAAATCTCAGATCTTTGACACTTCAAACTGTAACAAGATTTGATTTTAAGGTGGAATATGTTTTGAAAGAGTTAAGAGAACTGAAGAGAACTTGTACTTAATTTAGTTCCTCACCCTCTAGTGCTGAGGACCAGAGACATGAACAAAATATTACTGAATTTACATGCAATCTTGAAGGTGTAAATTTAGTTCCACCAAATCTCTGTGAAGAATATTTTATGTCAGAAGGGTTTTTATTTTGGTAATATAAATGTACTGCTGTATTTAATGATGGTTGAATTTGTTGTGCAAGACGAAAGAAGTTTGCTCTGGGTGAGTGGAGCCTGTAGTTGATAGGAGTGCTACTGTCATAAGGAATCACTAAATCACACATTTAAAAACAGTGGCCTAATCTCTGAGGTGTTTTCACCTCTTCTGTTACTAATGTAAAGATGGTTTTTACATTTAAACTTCATAAATGATTGTGTTTATTTCTTTTTTCTCCTTTCTTTTCCCCGTTAAGAATAAATCAATTCTCGGCTGCACATACAGGAATGGAGTACATCACCATCTCTGATGTGCGACAAGAGTGTTAAACCATGCAATAACTACAAGAGCAAAATCAGGAATAGAAAACAGCAAAATAGGAGAAGCAGACAGTAAGAAAATATGTATTTCTACATGTCTGTAAGATTACAAGAACTCAGACTCTCTCAGAATAGAGGGATAGGTGTTCAAATATTTATCACTTGTGAAATGTAGATAAAACATCGACTTGATCCTTTCTCGAGCATTAAACCCAATGCCTTTGCTTAAGTGATTTCCATAACCTCAGGTTTAGCAGTATAATTATTTAACTACGAGACTAGCAGGAGCAAAACTTATCAAATTTTGCTTTAAACAGAAGAATACCTATGTAAACCAGGGAATTACCTAATTTTTGAAGGAGAGTAATTCAGAAAGGATTGCACTTGCATCAAAGAGGATCCCAAAGGTTTGAAATTTAACACCAAAAAGCAGAGATCTAAGTGACGGAAATAAAGATTTTTTTTTTTTACTGTTAAACACTCATCATGTAAAGAATCCCACACTAAAATTACTCTGCCTAGAAAAATATTTGTATTTCAATGACTACTTGAAGTAAATAAAATAATTTCATAGTAGTGCCAATACATCCCGGTGCAAACAAAATACGTATTTATTGGATGTACCTTCTGTGTCACTTTTCTGCAAAGTGGTTCAATGAAAATACTTTGAATACTGTAGTGGTGGCAAAACAACCATCACCAAAGCCATCGATTGCATTAGTCTTCCCCACCACTGTGTGAAAAGCTGCGGGTTTGGAACAAAAAAATCAACCGTTTGGATTAAACTGGCTCTATCTTTTCTATAATCAGCTTTTGACAAAAACAAACAAACAAACAAACAAACAAAAACACCAAACAAAACCAACCAGAATTAAGTATTTTCAGTGAAATAGATATGAAAAAACCTGCAACAAGAATATTCTGCTTCTGACACTGTATCTACTAGCTCAGTTAAAAAAAAATACGATGCTACCCTGTCAGGCTTTTAATTGATTGAAATAAATTGGTATAATTACATAAATGCTCATTTTCCCTTTCTGAGAAGTCTTCCTTCCATACACCTTTAACTGTGTCATATCTTTGTTGGGTATAAAGTCAATATGATTCAATCTGCTTTAAGCATTTCGTGGTCTTGCTAATGTGATTATATTCAGGTCATTGAGTGATACCTTCATGAAAAGTGAAACTACCACAACACACTGAATCAATATCTTGCTGAATTCCTGTAAGATATATGTTGAAGGGTAAATTTTCAACTCTTACTCTTATGAGACCACGTTTAGTTGGCTCATGCTGGTGGTTTGGATCAAATGGCAGTCTGTCACACAAACATACACACACACACACACACACACACACACGGTTTCTTCCAATGCAAATAAGTTGTCAAATATGCTTTGCCCCACAGAAGAAAAATAACCCTGGATGGAAAAACATGTCACAGTAGGGATTCCCTTTGCAGGATCAGACATCAGCAAATCACCAGCTTGGTAACACACCAATTTTTACAAAGCCATAGCCACAGGTAATTTCACATATTGTTCTCTGATTAAGAGTTTAAGGGGTTTAGCAGTGATATTCCTGAAGACACCTTTCCATAAAGATTCAAAAGACTCAAATGCTTACTGAATTCTTTGAATGCTTACTCAAATTCTTACTGAACTCAGAACCAAAATACAAACAAAACAAAACAAACAAACAAAAAAAGTGTAAATATTGGAAAAGCAGCAATTTTCATTTAAGAAATTAAATGCAGAAATAATTAGAATGAAATATTTTTTTAAAATCAAAAATATTCTCTTGTAAATTTCCAAAGACTGCAGTTGGCCTGGGAGACATCAGATTTTTTGTTAAACATTCTATCTTCTCAAAAGCAATCTCTTACAAATGGTCAAAACTTACCTACTTACATATGTATCAGCAGGTTGTTTCTTTAAGAGTTCTTTTGCATGCTATGAATCCATGCAAAGCCTGTGCTATAAAGTGCAAAACAGCAAATGACACTGTTATACATCAGTCTAGAATAATGGATACCATTGTACTATCTCAGAAGTACCCATTTTTCTTTTGTAAAATTGAACAGGAAAAGAATTTAACTTTTTTCCCCCTCTAGTACCGTCTTCATAGTTTCTGTAGGTTTTGGAAACAGTCACCAGCCTGACCAACTACCACAAGCTGCAGAAAGAAATCTTCTGTTTGGTTGGTCCAAATACTAATAACACATTAGCTTATTTCTGCAGCTATTCAGCTCCCAACCAGTTAACCAAAGGACCATAAGAAAGTCCTTGTTTTTCTGCATGAAAAGTCCTTGTTTTTCTCCTTGTTTTCTCCAAGAGCATACATCTTAAATTGTCAGGTCTATTTGACCACATTTTAACTAGTTTTTAACATGTAGTGTGGCAAATTATGCCCTAATTGCAGAGAATTATGATTGGCTTGGGATTTTTTTGCAAATTAATAATGACATCTTTCCTTGTGCATCAGGTTTCTTGAGTGTGCATCTGCCTTAATGCTTTGAAGTAAGTGAGGGGTATTTCATATGTTAATACTCTCTCCTAATGTTTCCAGAGTAGTTTTTTATTTTGCTGCCAGTCAGGTTTCAAGAAGAAGTAAAGTATTTATTTCAGCCTGAGGCAGGTTTCTAAAAGTAAATTCTGGCTTTTATATAATTTAAATAATTCTTATTTAAAAAAAAAAAAACAAAACAAACAAACAAACAAATTAAAAAAAAAACAAAACAACCAACACCAAAACTAGAACAAATCTTAACCCAGTATTATAAGCCAAACCTTTCCTACATATGTAAGCCAGGTGTTTGCTCCTGGCATTAACTATTAAAAGAGTAAACTACCCCGTTACAACATTCAGCATGTCACAGTCAGTAATTCCATCCAAATATCTCTCAGTGACAAAGCTTTTGGAATGAGGAGTTTGAGGGACTGTAATGGCTTCTGGCCTGGGAGAACAAGGTGTTAGGGAAGCTCTTCTGCAGCTGTTTCAACCTATCAATGGTTGTTTCAATTGAAACAGGTACAAATTAGAAGTGTTTGCTGAAAAGAGCTGATTTGTCACTTCAACTTCCTTCCTCTTTCCATAAAAACTATTCACAAACTCAGAGAAACAGCTCACATTTAAGCCCACTGGGACGCCTTGCAAGATATGCTTAGCAACAAAACTATGTTTGGACTTGAAAGGACTCCATTTGAGAGCTCAGCAGCAGCGCACTGTCCCTCCGAAAGCTATTCACCCTAACATTATTGAACCTGTCCTATAGCTTTGTAAGAAGAAGATGTAAATTTCAGTTGTAGAACCTTTTAAAGCACAAAATTCATTTTAGAACAAAAGTCAAAAAAAACCCAATAAAATACAGGAGAAGTTAAAGTTGAATTAATTCTTTCTTTTCTGGGAAAGAATTTCTACCCAGAAGCATTACTTTATATGCAATTATTTGATAGGTAATGACAAATGACCTAATGATTAGAAAGTTGTCATCACCGTACATTTGCCAGCGATAGAAAACATCTGGATTCCTACATGGAAATAAGTGCCACAAAACCAGATTTTAAAATTAAATGTGCCAACCATGCTTACCTCACTGCATAAATTCTTGTTGCACTTCTGGAATAATCACACATTTATGTTTTAAAAGATAGTGAAGTAATACAACTCAAGAGCTACCATCCTAAAAAAATGACCGTACAATAGAGTGTGAGAACTTTAACAAGCAATGATAAGTCACTTATAGAAGGTTCTCTAAATAATATCACTCACAAGTGTATTGAAAAAAGTGGCAATAATACATGAAAGACAGGAATGTACTTTGTAATTTCAGAACAACTTTATATGTCAGACTGCCAGATAAATATTTACAACACACTCCAGTTTAGCTGAACTTGTATGACTTCAATCAAGGGAAACTGCTTCCAGACACAAAGGTCGTGAAACATGTTATCAACTTTCCAGAGCCTGCCTTCAAAATCACATTGAAAGTGGAGAGCCACACGGCTGTCTAGTGTTATACAGACTTAGAAACACTGATAGGAACTTTATTAAATCCTCCCCAGGGGCTGGGAGGGGCAGAGGGGGAAAGGGAAAAAAAAAAAAAAATGAAAAGAAATGGGGTTGCACTGCTGCCATATTATTTAATAAAAACTAGGGAAGGTTGTTCTTTATATATGATTCTTATAATCACGCCTGGGAATACCAACCTGTGACACGGGAGACCACGTAGATTGCAGAGACTTCAACTGTGGATGGTAAAAATCACTCTGACAAGTGAGAACAAATGCACAGAAAGGCTGTGCAGCAGGCCTCTAGCCAGATCTGCAGTGTCAAGTTGTCGTCTTTTAAAAGAAATGTTACTAGTGCTACACAAGAGTGGAAGGGGAAAGCACACCAGTTAGAAAAGACTGAATGAAGGCAGAGAGAGACCAGCTCAAGTTGTCACTTAAACCCACAGTCACAACTGGTAACAAATAGTTATTTCAGATTAAAATCTTTCAAATATTAATGAAGAAAACATGAAGAATGAATGAAGTTTCTAAGAAATGTCACATTACAGTTGGCATAATTGTTATTATTCTATTAATAGATTAATTTAACTCACTATATGAAACTATCACGCAAAGGACCGTTTACCCTGCTAAACTGGACAGGAGAAGTAAACTATTCCAGGTATTGCAGAACCTTGCAATTTAGGCATTAGGTCAAATACAATAAATTCTTCAAACTGCAGTTAAAAGGAGTGTTTTTGTGTCAATTACTATTTTGAAGAACGATGAGCAATGTTGAGAATTCAAAAAATTCAAGTCAGGAATCGTTCCCCATGAAAATGTCTTGTTTCTTTTCATTTGCTTTCTGTTTTCTGAACTGTAGCCACATCAAAAATACTAGATAAAAGCTAGAAATTGCTTCTTTTCCTTTGTTTGGACTTCGTTTATTATTAAAGGAAAGCTAAAATAGAACAAACAATACTGATTTTCTAACCTTTCTTCATTGTGAGTTTATGCTCATCTGAAAAAAAAAAAAAAAGCAGAAAGGAAATTATTAGCCCCATAGCTATTTGCCTTGCAACACTGGTAAATTTATTACTTCTTTCATACTCACTATTAGCTATTGCTACACATACTGTCCACTACAGGTTGGTTACTGTTGGTTACTTCTGTTACTACTGGATAGCAATGTTGGTACTGAAATAAAGACAAAAAACAGTAAAAAAGTATCAATATATACTATTTTATTGGCTAATTTTCGCAGGAAATAAAAAAATGTCATTGACACCACTGTATGTATAAATGCATACACAAAGCACTGGGTTTAGGAGTATTACTGTCAAATGATCTGAAATTTGTTCATCATGTTCTACGATAACAATGTGATCTATTACTACCAACACAATGAATGCGTCAGTTCTCAGCACACATGTCAATGTATGAAGTATACGTAATGGAAAAAAACCAGAAAAGGCAGACCCATAGAGGATTCGCTCACTTTGGTGTACTTTCTGTCATGAAATGCTTTTAAATAAAGCTGAAGGATAGTGAATTGTTCACAGCAGCCTTATGAAACCTTTGCTGATGTCCAGCCCATTGATCTGAGAAATGCAAGCTAAGAGGACTGCAGTTTAGACCCCCAGCTGAGACTCCTCCTGAGTTCTGGAAATTGTTTGTAATGCACAGCAGGAGAAGCAGACAGATGGCAGGGATAAGGGTTAAAGGGATCCTTTTCGGAAGTGATGCAGGAAGGATTTTTCAGGTGTATTAGAGACTCAAGAATCACATCCTTGACCTAATGAAAGCATGAGCAATTGTACTAGATTCCCCACCCATTTAAGCTGTTTTCTTGACATGCTTCTTGGCTCTTAAGTAAATTAAATTGATTGATTTAACT
Source organism: Anabacerthia variegaticeps (assembly GCA_035583185.1). Lineage (NCBI taxonomy): Eukaryota > Metazoa > Chordata > Aves > Passeriformes > Furnariidae > Anabacerthia > Anabacerthia variegaticeps. Next base: position 132,940,215 of record JAWWEW010000078.1, read on the forward strand.
TACAACATTCCAAAGAAAAGGGCTGGAATAAGTACTTCTAATTCAAGCGAAAGAGGAGAGGTATTTTCCTTTTTCCAAAAGCAGTCATTGGAAGACAAAACAAATTCATGTGTAGCCCAAGTCTCTCCCAAAATGGTTCAGTGGTTTTCCCTGCTGTTGAAGCAGAAGCCCATCACCAAAGCTAAATGCATTTGTTATGTCATTAATCAGTCTTAGAGTCAGTTCAGTTTGAGTTTTCTATGGTCACAGGTACACTTCTGGTTTTATGGACAACATCCACACAGATTTGACTATTCTTTAACATTTGAACTTCTTTGTCCTGTAATCTGTTTTATTTTAACACAAACTGTCAGAAGAACAAGATACTGTGAAACCCCATTGCTGTCTCTTACTGGTGAGATAATCAATGTTACAGGCCTGTTGCTCTTATCTTTGGGGAGTGTTTAACAGCATGATGGGAGTTCCAGTTTGATTTGTGACTGTTTCATCTGGGTGGCCCACATAGCCTATGAAAGGTGTGACAGACAACTGCTGCATTTATAAAGCCAAGAGTTTGTTCTGAATCTTAGGTTTTATTTTCAAGGCAAGTAGAATCTTGGGATTACAGCAAGTAAAATCTTGGGATCAAGCTGGTGCCTGCACATCATATATCTGATAGCATTTGTTTAAAAGGGCGTTTGCTGATCCAAAAGCAAGTCTGTCTGGGATAGCTCATCCTAGGAATAATACTGAAAAAAGATTCTCTAGAAGATGCATTTCCTCTTGTAGCCTAAACAGCAGAGGATTTGCAGGATCATAGGGATATTCTGATAGTAACTCACTATTAAAACCAAACAACAAAAAGTTTTATTTTCAATTGTTTTGTGTCTCTCGAATATCTTTTTTAAAATGTTTGCCTTCCAAGCATGACATCTGTCACTGTTGCTTTTAATGGCATGATATGAACAATGCAATGGAAAGAATAGCAGTTTACACACGAGACCCTAGGTTTCTGAAATATTTCAGGCACAGTGTTATATTTAAATCTGTTCAGACATATTGAAGAAGGGGGCAAGAAAACTACCATTAAAAAGCTCCTCTGGACATGGGAAAGCATTGTATCTACAGACCATTACAAAAAATATGTGCTACCCTGACATTGTTTACAGTTTTCTACCAAAAAAGAGAAAGACATTAAGAGATTGTGCCTGATTTTGGTTGTTAGGGCCATTGTTCAATTAAGTGGATTTTAGCTGAAGGTTTAAGTTGCAAGATAGTTAGGAAAGTTGATGACCTACACGAATATGTAGAGTATGCATGGTGCTGAAAGGCAAGAGAGTGAAGTTTGACTCTATTAAGATGGATGTGGAGTGATTGATAACATGTGTGAGAATGTAGATAGGAGTGTTGAACACGGAAGCAAAGGAGACAGGGAGTGTATTTTTACTCATTTCTAAAACTTCTGTTCTAGAGCCAGAAGGAACACAATGCAGATTATTTGTTCTCTCTTCTCATTTGCTGTGGTAAATTTGATTTTTTAAATAGTTATATTACCACAACTAAACCTAGAACAATGGAAAGACTAAGACTTGCACAAATGTTGACTAAATCCATCACAATGTCTTCTTATCTTGTAAATGAATCCTGTTCCTACTGCACACAACCCCACAAAAAGCTGTCAGCATCCATTACAGATACTACCTTGAAACAAAAACTCATGAATGCTCTTTTGTCTTTTTACAGAACTATCTTTTCATTTTTCTCTGCACACATATCTACTTCGAGAACTGAGAAAATAAGCTGGAAGGCCTTTAACATAAGCACACATATAAAAAGACACTATCTGCCTTCTAAATCAGTTGCTTAGAAATAATTCTGCACCTACTCCTTAGAGTGTGAGTTAAGCCATTTTAAAATGTTGTGTCTTAGTCTTCCATCCATAAATGAGGCAAGCTATGTATGTTTATCCTAAAACCAGTGGTTTTAATTTATTGCAATCAGTAGACTCTCAATCACTAAACAACGACAACCTATTTAACTTTTTTTAGTCTAAAGTAAACATTAGAAGTCTAATAGGCAAAATATAATCTACAAAATGCAAGTCAATCAAACATTCCCAAAATTCTAGTTGTTAACCTATTTTTGGACTGAATCTTTAATGTACTCTTAAAAGCTTTTATGTAAATCCCTGTCCCTATTCTTATTATAGAATCAGAATGGTTTGGGGTGGAAGGGACCTTAAAAATCATCTAGTTCCAACTTCCCTGCCATGGGCAGTGACATCTTCCATCAGACCAGGTTGCTCAAAGCTCCATCCAACATGGCCCCGAACACTTCCAGCGATGCGGCATCCACAGCCTCTCTGGACTGTGCCTCACCTTCTCCACAGTAAAGAATTTCTCTTAATATCCAAACTAAGTTTACCTCCTTTCCCTTTAAAGTCATTGTCCTTTGTACTATCACTATTCTTCATTACCACTATTTTGTCAGTAAGATGTCTTCCCCTAAGAGCACTTCCAAAATTCTCCATTATGTCTTGAAGCAGCAGCCTGGTAGCCAGGATGGCCTAAAGCAATGGTGGCTCTAATGGGTTTCAGCACACAGGTATGTACCCCACTCCAGTTACTTTTGCTCTTCTCTCTGCACTGTGACAGCAGACACAAACAGGCTGCACTTACTGCAAGAGGTAAGAAAGAAGCAAAAAGATTCCTCCGCACTTTATAGAGAGTTTCAGAGTGGATGTTGATATTCAAAAGACAAGAGAGGGCACTGACATAAAGACCATGAACTTCCACTCACTATTATCTCTAAAAGACTTGTTATTTTTTATTCCTGTTTATGTTTTCCTCCAAGTTGTAAACTCTTCAATAAAATAAATAGATTAATAAGTAGATTTCAGTAACTTCTTGTATTTCGCACCCTGAAAAAGAATTTCTGGAAAAGGTTCTACAACTACTTGCCCCTGCCGTGTTCAGATTATTTGTCCAGAATTCTTCAGCATTTCAGACAGTATTTTCTATCTACTGCTCTTACTGAAAGTGTACTTTAATCTGCTTTGTACATATGAGAAACTTTTCTCTGAAAGTTGAGGAAAATAGTATTTGTATTTAAAGGTGAATAAATGCAAAGAGGGAAAGAACTTTAAGACCTATTTTTACATGTCCAATTTCAGACATAACATGTAATTTGACATTGAATAACCTGACTTTTGGAGTGACTTTGAATGTAAGTTTGCTGTATTACTTTTGAGGAGTCTAAACGTAAGTTTAGCAGTAAGGAGCTCCAGATTCTACCGCTTGATTTATTGTCAGACTTGAGGAAATCAGTTCTTTAAACATCTCCCTTTTTTTCATTGAAGGTTTAAAGTCCTTATCTGTGATGTCCCCTGCTTTGAGGTGAATGGTTTTGGTATTGCAGGAGAGGGCAGCTTGTTATGCTCACACTTGGCACTCACTGCCACTGCTCCTCCTCTCCCTCTGCTTGTTGCAGAGCTTTCACAAACTCTTCCAGCTTCCTACAGCCGACTGAAGCAAACACTGTTCACTTCGTGATAGAGGCCAGCAGACATGCGCTATCCCATGGCTGTTCCTAGCCCACTGTAATTGTATTCATCATCTCTGGCATATGTTTATTTTTGGTACTGTTTATTTCTTCCCTTTAATATCATCATTTAACAATGAAGCTATGCCATGTTTACATGTGCAAAATATTGCCTTCTTACACTTAAACAGACCTTTAATTTGTTGCCTTCATCCTAACATATGCAAGCAGATTTATGAAAGCACTTCTTGTTTTGTCCTCATGAATTCTCTCGCAGCTGAACATTCTTTTTATGTTTTTCATGTTTGGCTTAAGTCACATCATATTATGTTAAAAATCTTTTGGCTCCATTTCATAACACTGAAGGAGAAAGCCTCATAATAAGTTGATTTATGATCTGTACAAAGACTCTATAGAATGTATGAGCCTTGGTACTCATTTCAGTGTATATATATATATATATATATATATATGACAATATATACATGTATATATGTAAATATGTGCATGTGTGTGTGTACACATTTTGTATATATGTGTATCAGGTATTCAGGATCTGAAGGTTTCCAGCTATGGTATGGTTTAGATCATTATCCAAAATACACTGATAGAATATTTATCACTAGAACATTCAGTAGAAGCACACTTTTGAGCACACTTCTGCTAATATAGAGATTAAAGCTTAGTAAAGCTTATGTGCCAGACTACCCTTCTGTAAGAAAGAGGGAGAGAGAAAGTGGGGAGGGGAGAAGAAAATAAAAGGAAAACAACACAGTTTTCATTTAAGCAAGTTGCTACACGTTTTTCTACTGATTCTAACTTACAGGTTTCACTAATCTTTTTAGAGGATAAAATAGTTGGCACATTTTTGTCAGGGTGTAATAAACAGTGTTGTTTTAAGTAAAGAATATATACATGTTTTTAAAACCTCTTGGCATGTTGAAGAGTGGGACACCAGGGAAATAGAAGCGTCTGTTTTTTGTAAAATTCCTCTGGTTCCTACAAAGATCCTCTCTGACCACAAAGGTTTACAAGGGAAAAGAAACTATAATGAATTCTCTCATAACTGCTTATACCTCATAGAATTTTTGGTCAGTATGTCCAGATTTTTAGTACAAGGTACCTTTCTTTCTTTTTCTGTCGAGCAGCAGAAGGTCTTTGTTCTTAAAAACAGAAACATGGCTAAAAATAATTAGGAATTAGGGTGCAGATACTTTACTTTTTCCCCTAATGCCAAGGGACCAAGTTGATTTGTAGAGTACATTAATGTTAGTTAAAACTTATCTGAAATTTATGCTGCACTATGGTTATAAAATGTTGAAAAACTGGATGATTAATGGGTTTCGTATTACTTTTCTAATGTGCATTTCTTTGTACTTTTTACTTTAGCTAATTCAGTTTGCCTTTGTTTTTCCATGCCTTTTTCATCCTCACTTTTACTGCTCTCCAAAACCTTTTAGCAGTTCACTGACTCTATGCTCAGTCTTATATGTGAGAATGTGAAAAATTCAAGATTTTACAGTAGCTGCTAATTTCTTGGAATAAGCAGAGAATGGTCAACCGACTGTATCAAATGACATTTTAAATTATATGAATGAAACAAATTTAATACATTCCAACCATTAGCACAAATATACCTTAGCAATGGCTTTAGTATCTAAATCTAAATATTTATTATACTGTAATATTCAGAACAGGATAATGAAAGATAAGCCATTCTTGGGATAGTCAAAACACCTTGAGGGTCTAGGATTTTGAGCCCAAATTTCAGAATAAATTGTTCATTTAGAATCATATTGTGGTTTGGGCTTAATCAGTGTCATAATTTTTTAGCAAATCTCTTCTCTTTCTGAATTAGGCCTTTCCATAAGCTTATTTTTAGCAGACATAAGTCTATAAGCCCTGGAGGTGTAGGCAGTTATAGTGTCAGAGCCTTTAGCAGATCTTCTGTATTTGATGCAACTCCAGGGAATTATTGGCAATCTGAAATGTAGAACCTGATAATGTAGACTAGGCAAAGCTTAGTTTCATTACCAAAGCCTAGACCAAATTTACAAGCCTGGCAATCAGCTAACTAGGAGTTCACTGTTCTAAGAAATTTGCAAGAGGCCATTAAAGCGGGAAACTGTAAGTGTGCAAATTTAATCTTTCATTTTTCAAATAGATGCACACACAAAACCTACCTATGTGCCTGTCAGAGTGCAACTACCCATGACTAATGGACAAGTGTAGGCTCACTGGGTAACTTAAAAACATGTCGATTCACAAAAAAATATTTTAAGATATTATTTTCTTTTAAATAATCTTTATTCCATTGCTCTGGCTTTTCACATCCATTTCATAGATAATGAGCGATTTTTTTCCTGAAAGCTTTGTGTACATTTGTCTCAATGAAGTATGATCTTGCCTGATGATGAGGATGACTGTACAAACCAGCCTAAAACACTAGTGAAAGTGGGTTTGTCAGAGATAGGTCTGCTGAGTATTAAGCTTGAATGAGATTATACTCTGGCAACACAAATGTTTTAATAACAGCCTTAGCACAGCCACTCACTCCCATCTTAATATGGCTTGTCAGGCTCATCATGAAGTGAACTGTGTGTATTTTATTTTGTTAGTACATAACACATAGAAATCTAGACAAATTCCACACAAGAGGCTAGCAAAAGAATGGGGCAAAGAATTTGGATTGAGACTGTGGCTCATGCATTTTGCCACCCACTGCTCACAAGGACAGGCAATGAAAAGGATACAATTTATGGTGACAGAAAAAAACTAAAAAGACGGGTAGGATTCTCCAGAAATAATTGCATTCGCTCAGGGTTAATGCTCAAGCAACAAAAAAGGAGGATGAAATCCTATTAAAATACAGATGTTCTACAAGCTTCTGTGCGACTTCTGTGAGATATGTCTCTCTCCGCAGAGATCATTTCAGTGGGTATATGCCAAGAGGCTTTATTCACTACTCATTTTTGGAAAGTAATTTCATAATACTAACCTCTAGGAGTTATTTAACCCCATAAAACAGGATTTATGTGCCCTAACATCCACATGTGTTCTACAGACATGAAAGTGTGATATCTGCAAGCTGCCGTTATAGTCCACAGAGAAAAATAAGCACATCTAGTACATGGTTTCATCTTGAGAGAGATGTGCCCAAAACATGTTTTCCAATCAGCCTACAGTTTAAGGCCTTCTTTCCTACAATACCTCCGAGAAGAGTAGAAGTGCATTCAGCAGTAGAGCACAAGTGTGCTGCAGGCAATGTTCACAAAGGTATTTAGACAACTGCTCCTAATTGGGTACCTAATTTCTTGTGAAATTTGCAGACAGACTGTGTTTGCCTAAGGTTAAGCTGCAAACCATAATCTCCTTGTAATACCTGGCTTCGGCAGTTTGCATGTGGTCACACAGGAAATTTTTGACAGAGCAGGGAAGTGATTCTTGCTAGTTTATATCAACACTAAAGCTACCAGGTCATCTGTCCCCTACATTATCTCTTAGCTTTGTCTAGCTAGTGCTCATTCCTTAATGCTTATTTGGCTAGTTCCCATATCTCAGTGTCTCACTGGACTCACTGCTTATGAGAAATTGCTTTATATATTATCTTTAACGAAATCACTCTTACTGCAAACAAGTTATTTAAAAAGCAGCATGGATATCCCCAAAGAGGATTAGCAGAGTCTCCTTCCAGCAGGCTGACAGGTTCTCCTTTGTTTCCTAGTCTTTTCTTCCCAGGCACCATAGTCCCCCCTGTTGAATTCAGACAGTCTAAAAGTATCAACACTCATCAACATGATGGGATGTCCCACAGCTGAAAACCCTGAGACAGAAGACATTCAGGTAGATTTCAAAGTTGGCCAAATTCACAAATATAGTTAAAAACAAACAAACAAACAGAACAAACAAAAAAAACAACAACAAAAAAACAAACCCACAAGCCAAAAACCAAACCAAACAAAAAAAACACCAAAAAAAAAAACACCCAAAAACCCAAACCCAAACCAAAACAAACCAAATAATAAAAAAATATCAAACTTGTTCAGTTTGGGACATCTCTGGTTTAGAAGCTGAATAGATTCTATAGATCTGACAGTGCAACAAACAATTATGTCAGTCTTTTGCCTGGAGCTTTTTAGCTTCAAAATGTGGTGTGATGTTAGCACAGCTTCATGCACACCGAAACAGCTGTTTTGTGTAAGACTTGGCATGATGGACAAAACTTTCCTGCATTTACCCATATCCACCAGTAATACGTTACATCTTTCCATGGGCTAGTCATCCCTTTGTGATAGTCCAGGCACCTGGTATCTTGAGCAGAACTGAAGGGATGTGACAGTTCAGGTCCAATAGATCTGTTGCACTTCCCAAACACTGAAGGGAAGAGAAGGCTCAGCCACGCTTTCTGCTCACACTGGGATTTATAAAGCCAGTAGCCCATGAGAGGGTCAAAGGATCTACCAAACTCTCTCACAGTCCTCTACATGGACAAGTGAAGCTTTAGTTGCTCAGAAAGAAACTAATAGCAAGATCCAGAAACTGTACGTCCACCACAATGTGTACACACTTAAGGCATGTCTACACAGCAAGAGTTTGAACTCATTTGAAGCACAAACAGTTATTTAGAGTCCAAGTGTTGGTTTGGTGAGTATTTGTTGACACATTTCCTTTCCTAGATATTCAGAGAAAGACTGCCTGTATTTCTAAAAGGATTATCCATCCTGTCATGAAATATGCCAAACAGCTGATTAACTTTTCAACCTGGATGGGTGCCTTCCCTGTTCTACAAGAATAACTCCATGAAATTAGTTTTAACAACATCATAAAGGGAGAGTTTTATAATTAACTGCTAATAGCTAGCTACATGATGTGGAAAGGTTTAATAGATTTAATTAAATTACTTAAACATTTACATTGGTCTAACCATGTGTTACAAAATTAGCATGATACCTGGTTTTATGATTAATTTAAAAAAACTTTTATGAATATAAATAACCTTTTGGTTGAAAGTTACGTATACACTAGTAAGTGTAAAAAGTGTATGTTTGCATATATTTTTCCTTAGGAAATGAGTATGGTTTCCCCAGCCAGGTTACTCGGGAAGATGAACTCCAGGGTCTTTTTCTGGAAAGTCCTCCCTTTTATCTACTTACTAAAAAAAATAAAAATAGTAATAATTAAGAAAGAAATAAAAAGAAGCTCAGCAGTCCATTGGAGGAGGCACAGTTTGGAGTTGTGGCTAATGGCTTCATTTCATATTGCATGATGAAGTATTCCACATTTTTCTGAGCAATAACAATGATTACAAAGGCAACAGTGGCACAAGGGCTTATGTGATCATACAGACTGCGACAGCATGGTGGAATGCTCCCCCTCCCCATTCCATTCCGGCCACGTGGTCCCCGAGATGCCCCAGGAAAGAGACACACAGAGACCACAGGAGGGGAAAGCAGAGAGGGCGTTTATTCCCCTGCTCAGGGTATTTAAAGGGTTTTAGGGAATTTTGGTTACAATCAATAGAAATCAAGGGATAACACCCAATGGGGAAAGGGTTAACAAAGGTCCAATAGGGGGGCTTCACATAGTCCTTCGAAGGACAAATTCCTGCTTACTAAGCTAGGGAGATAAGTTTTCTCAAGGGGTCTTGGGAAGAGGAAAGGTGACTTGGGGAAAAAAAGGCAAAGAATCCATTTTACAATATAGTAGAAGCCTCAGTTTTTAAGGCACTTTGGCTGGTTTCTTCATTTTCTTCACAGGCCCACTGCCACAACAGACCAACCACAAGTTGGAGTCAGGACTGATTTTGGCCTATTAAACGATAAATAAGGGGGTGCAGGTCTTATTATTGTTTATTTACTTTCATTTTCTTTATATCACAGTGAATAGTAAAATGAACTGTGAAATATGCATACACAAAACTCCTCCCTGTATTTACATTTCTGCATTGCCAAGTAAGTTCTACACTGAATCTCAAGTTATCACTACTTTTTAAGTGTGCTGTATTGCACTTATATATTTAACTTGTCAATATTTATTTTTATATTATGTACCACAATAGCTCCTAAAGAGAGGGTCAATTATGTCAGGTGCTGTTACACCAATGCACAATAACACAAGATTCTCCATTCCTAACTCTTGGGAGATACTGCTTGGATATGTACCACATCTACAGTGACCAGATGAAGAATATCTAGTTTTATAAACTGGGCTGTGACAGAGCAGGACCTGTGAAGAATTTTTTGGAAAAAAAGACTAGGTAAAAGCAAAGCAAAAAAAATGACTGAGTATCCAGAATTAATCATGATTCACTGCATTTGTTCTTAGGTAGAACTATGGAATGTGTGTGGTCTTGGCAGGCTTTGAGGGATTTATCAGAGGGTTACTGTTAGATGGACCATATGATAGAGATTTTAAGTGTGCATTTAAAAATCTGCATGTCAAGCGAAGAGAAAGAAGTCTTTTAAATAAGATAATATAATAAAATATTTTATATGGATGAACTAAGATGTCTATCTGCAAGCTGCTTTGGAACTATATTATTTTATATTAACAATGTAAATGTATTTTGTACTGCAGCACTAAATATAAACTAGGCATCATGCAAGCTCTTATGCAAGCACCCTCATTCAGCTTTGCCAGCAAATGTCAGCACTGACCCCACAACACCCCATGCCTAGGGCCTCTCTTACACAGAGAATGCCAATTGTGCTGAACTGTGGGAGCACTTACACTGTGGAGAAGAGGCTAAAACAAGACTCACCAAACTTATTTTCACTTGAGATCAAAGGCAAAAGTGAGCTCAACTCTCCAGGCATCAAAGACCAGTGCAGAGCCCGCTGTGCCACTTCAACCTGAAATTATGCCCTTATTATATACAGTGGGAAGTTTACAGCTTTTATCTCAAAGTGCAATGCAAAAAATTCAGCCAGCTAAAAATAAATAAATAAATAAATAGTAATAAACTCCATCATCACTATCATCTGGAGCTGATTAGTAAGAACACTGCTACTTAAATTGCTTCTATTCTTCCACGATTTCACATTACATAGACTATGAAAATGATTGGATAGAAAGGCCTTGTTCAGAGACAATGAAATCAATATGATTTTCTTTCTAATAGGATTTGATCACACTCTGACTTAAGTGCCTCATGGTTTTACTGTGTTTCATGTGAAGAGATCTCAGATCTGGTTTCTAGTTAAAGCTGTTTTACTAAATTGAAGATTATAAACCACTGCAGTTCTGTTTCAATACACTGAAATCATCAGAAAGGTTCCCCACTGTTTCAGGCAAGTGGGGAAGCAGAAGATGGTTCCATTGATGTGGTTAAGGTTTTCAGTATCCACATTTTCCTGCAAGTGAATGCATGGATGCCAGTGTGAAGATTTCAACAGTGCCACCAAAGTAGGCAAGTTAGATCTGCAGTGTTTTGTTCTCCAGAAAAGTAGTGATTTATACAACTGGTTTCCTAAGTTGGAGGAATGTCTATAACACACATGGATGGAGCCAGATAATGCACATGCAAAAATTAGGCACTTGCCCAGTTTGGTACATAATTTTGACAATATTCAGCAACATGTTGATGTTACTGTGCTATGAGATAGTAAGAGAAGAGTCCAGAGCAGACATTTTTATCTAGTCCAATGGCATTTAACCTTTTATTATTATTATTTTGTTTGGAACACCACACAAAACATTTTCAGTGGTGGTATGTAGACTTAACTAAAGAATCTTCCTACTGTCAATTTGTTCACAGCAAACCTCTCAAAACCAATGAAATGTGTAGAATCTCTGTGGAGGTCTGGGTTGGCTCCTTGCCAAACCCCACTGCCAGCCACACAGATTCCCTTCCCAAGAGAGAAGGAAAAAAAAACCCCAAAGACAATTGTAGTAAAGGTATATTTATATTCACATATATTACAATTATATACAATCAAACACTATGAATCTACAGAATAAGAACCCCAAACAACTCCAAAAGGGAAAAGGGGGGAAAGGGAAAGGGAAATGGGACAAAAATGGGTTAAACCAAACAAAACAGATACACACACTCCTAAGCTCAGGGAAAAGCTCAATAAGTAATTAATACAATAAATTCTCACCAAATTCCCCTTAAGAGAAGCAGGTCCTTCCCCTCTGTATGGCTGGGACAACAGTTTCTCCAATAGGCTACAGCTCATAGAGATAAGAGCTAAGCCGACACCAAGACCTGCTGTCCTCCAAGCACACGAAAGGGAGAGAGAGAGGGAGAGAGAGGAAACCTTCCTCCTGTCTTTATATACACCTGATTACATGAAGGACTGGTGTGGAATACTTCCTTACTTATAACCCTGTTACCAGGGAAGACCTAGATCAAAATCAAGAAAACTAAACCACCACAACGTCAAAGACCTGAAAAAAAAGAAAGGTCAAGCAATGTATTGATCTAATAAATTTTTCAGTTCCAAACACATCCCATGAAATATAATCAAAGATCCTGCGTGGGTAGTGGATATCATAAATAGATGTTCATGCATGCAGAATAGATATGCTGCATTGGACTATTTTCTGTTGACAGACTTCTATACCATGAATATGAGTTCTTGGTGAAGGACTCTGAATTTTTTTGTGAAAACTGTGGTGAGGTGAGCACTATTGATCCTCCAATATGTAGTAAAGGTAGGGTGTTACCTGTATGTGGACTGTGACTAGCTAAAGTTATGAAAGGTATGCCTAGACTAAACAACAGTCACACAGGGCCTGTTCATTCTTAAACACCTGTACCAAGGATCTGGTCAGAGCAAATTGCATCTTATTTCCTATGAGCAACCTGAGTTTTCTGCTGCAGAAACAAGCGCGTATGGGGCAGACAAGGTGTATAGCACGCACCCGGGTCCAACAAGAGTGTGGTATGTGAAAGTGTTCCAACACTCTCAGGCTTAGGTCTAGTGATATATGACTGCCTCTCCCATCTGCAAGGGCTTTTCATTTATTAACTGTACAAAAAAGTGTTGTGAAACATCAGGCAAAATAAAACATAACTTGTGTACCTGTAGCACACCATCAACCCATAGTCCAGAGTCAGTACAAAAACTGAAATCTTTACCTCTGGAAAAGCTGCAAAACAGAAGGCATAGTAAGCACAAACAAATGTACTTACAAACTTCATTTTGATCACTGTAAAGGTGTGCTACAGCATGACAACTTCTTTACTTACACTGCAAGCTGATGGTACAAGGGGTTACTCCATGGTTCACTTCCACTCTTATTGCCTTGTGTTCATCTGGCTGGTTGATATTGATTGCTCAACACTGGCTGCTCACGGCTCTCTCTGCCGCCAGGTTTGACACAAGGCCATAAATCAGTGCTGTTAGCTCAGCTTCTACTCAACAAGTGGATGCACAATACACACTGACAAAGAGCTGTAGCTAATAAAAGACGTAGGACTAAATAAGCATAAAAACTGAACTGTGCTTTGAGTCCACAGGAGCACAGCCTCCTAAGCATCAAGCAAGGTACACTTTCAGGTAACAAGCATTAAGTCAGTGATCACATTATACCCACCCACATTGTATTTGGGCCCTGAAAATATTTATATACTAAGCAAAAAAAAAATGTGAGCATTTTACTATATGAATGTATAAATATAGAAGGAAACAGTATCTTTCATATATTCTAAACTACTAGAATTTCAGAAAGAAGTTATTCAACCCCAGTTTTGGCATTAGTCTGTTTCTGTTATTGTATTTTATTAAATTTTTATATTGCAATATTCTTAGAAAACTAAATATTTATAAGAAGGTGCCAGTGAATTAAGACTCCACACAGATTTTCATTAAAAATCTTTGTGTTTTTCCTGTCCTATAAAAATAAATAAACTTTTCTTCAACTGGACAAAATATGGTCATTCTGAATAGAGGTACAATTCATCATCCATCCAAGTCTCTCCTTAACAACACCCTTTGTCTTTCTGACATAAGGCTACAGTCATTGCTTTTTGAAAATTTCCACCCTTAAATGCCTGCAAAACTAAAAACATGTACTGAAAATACTTTGACTGTTTCTTTCAAAACACATATAGAATAACGAGACAATTTCAAAGCAGTTGTTTAATAACCTCAGGGTTACAAATACTAAGCCTGAATACCGAAGCTTTAGAAGGTAAGGGCATAACCTCAGTGCAAGCAGACCTGTGCAGGTTGAGAAGTCCTAGGTTCCAGTTTGGTCTCAGACTAGCTTGTCACTGTCACCATTAGTCATGGTTCTCAGGGCTACAGCTAGTACAGCCTTCACAGATATTCAAGGCAAGATAGATGGAGAAACTGTATTTTCTGGGGAAAAGGATAGCCTGCCAGATCCCCGTTGACACTGGGTTTTGGATTAGAAGTAAGGAGCAGAAACTGATTTTGCAAACAATTACCACTAGCATGGTGCTTCTTCATACCACAGTGGATGGCAGTTCAAGGCAGTCACCACTAAGACATAGGGCTCAGAAACTGAGCACAGGAAGGTTTACATGTGTAGAAACAAGACCCGTGTCTGCAGCTGACAGCAGGCAAGGCAGGCTGAAGTTAGATAAGTTGTACCAAAGTCAACTGGACACACCAGCTAGTAATTTCCCATCAGAAAACTGGTGACAGTAGTACACAATACAGGCAACAGTGCCAGAGCCACCACAAGAATAAACACAGTGGCACAACAACAGATTAGCTGTAGTCACATCAGCTTTGCTGGTTTACATCAATTCAAAATCCATGATGTAGCTCTATGCCAAAAAGTCCTGGAATAGCTCATTTTAAACACAGTTTTAAAGTGAGTGGAAAAATTCTTGGTGGTCATAATGACTGCACCTTCAACAAATGAAAGCAAAAAGTTATTTTAATCTCTCATGTTAATACCTCACGAAGCTTTGCTTTCTGTCTATGTAATATTGTTTTAACACTTGTGCCAATGGAAGCTTTGCCAATATTTTCACAAAATGTTGATAGATTTTGCCAATATTATATTAAGAAGGACATCTAAGAAATACAAACCTTTAGTAGACTTTTATGAAAAGTGATGTCTGTCCAGTATCTCATACCACTGGATAAAAAAGAAAACAAACCAAAACCTCTGAAATACATTTAGCTTTCATATGATAGAGACTGGTTTTTTGTCCTGTGAAATAATGAATATAAATTATCATTATTTGTTTTCAGTCACACAAATGTGCTCACATAATCTCACCCTATCCTTATCATGAAGACTTACTAGTCTGGAAGAGCATATCTAGTGAGTTCATCACTCTTTCCTTTACTATCTTGTTTGTTGCATAACCATGTAATAATTTAGGACTGGTTGAAAGTTAGTATGTTCTTAAGTGTTTTCCCAGAGGAACAGAGACAGTTACACATAAACAGTTATAATGTTCTCAGAAATATGCAGAGAGAGGCAATGCAAGTCAGTAAAGAACTAAAATGTAGGGCAATCCTGATGCAGAGTGAAACTCAGAATTTCAGTTTGGTTTGTAAGTCAAGCTGAATGGCAATGCTTGGGAGATATAGATCCCTTGAAACAGTAAATGCCCAACCCCTGGAGCAAGGCAAAGACATGGAAAGGCTCCATCCAACTCTTGCCCATGTTCTACCAGCTCTTCACTCAGAACAAATTACCTGGGTATAGCACCTTGATTTTAATGAAGCAGCCAGTTCTGATCAAAATTAGTTTGGGGGAAAACATGGGAAAAATCAGGGTTATGATGTTAAGCTTAGGGTTTAAAATTTTCTTCAAGATTTTTATTAGCATTAACCACAACAAATGAATCTAAGTGGCTTTTAATATTTAGAGCAAATGACATAAAAATCCGTGGTTGAAAAAAATGTAATGATGAGTTGGTGAGGGGAGACACTGACAGAAAACATATGCATTCAGAAGCTCACCATCACTGAAGAGACAGTAAGCATTGCAGGAAAGTTCCCTGCAATAGTAGACAGGCAGTTTGTCTTTTGTTGCCAGCAGAATGGGGAAGCTCTGCAATAAGGAGATATGAAATGGATTAGTGACCAAGTACTGTGTAACAACACCATCTTAAATTGATGTAAATTGAAAGTTCCAAAGCCATGAGAGTTAAAACTCAAGATTTGTTTCCACCTAAATGAAAAGGAAAGATTTTCTTCTAGAAAGCTCTAGAAAGAAGGTTGAGGTTAACACAATCCCCATCTTACAGGCATCAGGCCCAGGAAGGACAGCGATAATATCATGCAAATATAACAAAGAAAACTGAAGGGGAAAAATCAAGGATTGTTAGGGGTGTTGTGAGCTTGCCCCAGTATTGAGTAACACTGAGAACACTGGGGAAGAATCTGAATTTAAACTGGAGTTGAGGACTAAACCTGTGAGTCATTGGCATCATCTGATAGCTGGAGTTGTGTTTGCAAAGAAGATTCATGGGAGGTTAAAATAGAAGTAGGATTAAGGGATGAGCCCTGTGAATCTTCAGAGAAGCTTGGGAGGAAGGCATGCAGGGCCCCCAAGGAAAAAATAGCAGCAAATGTTCTTTGCACATATTGTTGTAACATGTTTGAAAATTCAAATTTTGGTTTAAAGAAATGCAATGAAACACAGCTGAATATAAATAAGATACTATATAGCAACAGGAAGGTGATTTCCAAGTTCTGAAGGATGGCTTTAAAATAAATTTGCTGCAGTATTTGGATCAGACTATGAGCAACAAGGCAATCACTGCTGTCAAGCACTCAAGATATTTAGTATTATATGACTTCTTTTCTCTTAGGTTCTTATTTCATGTCTTCTGGTGTCTCACTGTCTCTAAATTATGTTCTTACTTCTTCTTCTAAAATTAATATAACATTTTAAGTTTGGACAAAGGTTGCACAATTCCCCTAAACTGAGTATATTACTTCAAAAACTTTACAATAGAAAGAAATACAGAATTTTTACTCAAGCCTCTAGAGGTAAACAGAGAATTATAAGCCATGGCCAGTAAATGTCTATAAAAATCTATAATAGTTTTATTAATTTTACTGGCTTATTCTTTTTTAATTTTAGGATATTTCAGCAAGATTTGGTTCTTTCCATGGTGCCATTTCCCCATCCTTTTTACACAGTTCTTCTTCTACCTGTTTGAAAATTTTGTTCTGCAAATTACAGACTAATGCTGAGTGTAGTGACTTTTATTGAGACCACATCGTCAATTGAGCTAGAATGAAATTCAGTTTTCCCTGAGAAATATAACAAGTCTGGCATCTTCACAGTCAATATTGAATGCTGTAATTATTTGACATGTATTTAATGTACCAAGAGTTGGCAGCAACCTTTAAACTGCTGAATTTCCAGCATCTCCAGATGTAGGAACAGTTAGGATAGTCATTCTCAGGTTGCCCTCTGCTGTTTAAGGTTAAAAAGACAAGGCATGTTTCACAGAGCTGTAAGCAGCAGTTTGGGGGTGGGAGGTAGGTCTGGTACTAGAACAGTAAAATAAGAGACTTGCACAAAGAATTTGTATCTTTATAGTTTTAAGAGGCAACACCAGAGAGTTAGATACCCTGTGAAGACTTAATGAAGGAGCAAATGTAGAAAGGTAAGAAACAAAACTTGATTTCTTTGCGATTGCAAAACTTTCACTTTTTCTGGAGAACCATCAAATATAGAAAAAAATCCTGCAGTTGTAACACAATTTCCCATCAAAGTCAATGCCATAAATCTCACTGTTAGAAGTTTGAACTCTCACCTGAAATTTCTGGCTTGAAGCATTTGACCTGGGACTGTGGCAAGAAACAGTGACTTATCTTCTTTTACATCTACTTTATACAAATACTATAATTAGATATAATATATCAATTTGGAAAATCCATGGGCTGTGCTACCTAAATAATTGAACTGAAGTGAACCCAGGTGCTTCTTGAGCCTCAGCAAAGTTCAGTGATTTATTCAGAGAGATTTTCTGCTTGCCCAAAGAATCAACTGATCTTTCACATTGCAAGCAAGGAAAAATCAAATTTATTTCATCCAAAATAAAGGAGAGAGGCTGGATGTGCTTGGTTTAACTGAAACAGAAAGGTAGGTAGATCTTTTTTTTGGCAGTGGTTGTCAGACATGGGACAGACCTGTTTGTTGGCCCAGCACAGTGACTGTGGACCTTCAAACGACACTACAGTGTCTTCGTTCCGGGCAGGTGAAGAAAGTCCCAAATGAAGGAGGTTTTGTATTCATTAATGCTCACAGGAAAATGCAATGTTGTTTTATTTTGTGTGTTTTATATGGCTGTGCTGATTTGCTGATAATAGTGTTTGCTTCTTTCCTTCATGAAAATATAAAACTGTCAAAGGTTGGGGTTTTTTTAGCGAGAAGATTTAGTGTTCATTGGCAATGGAGCGCTACTGGGAAAAAACTTTGGGTGATTTTGGGTTATTCAGGTCTGCTGGATGGAACCACTAAAGGAAATATGTTTCTTTAAAAGAGTTTAATTATATTTGAGCTGCTACAAAAAAAAAATAAAAATTCAAATTATTACCACATGGCATCACTACAGATTATAGCAGGAGGAGGCTTGAATGTCTCTCTTGTGCATTTTCTTCATCAGACTCATTTAGGTTTCTTACACAGCCTTTTTTCTAGTATTTGTTCTGCATGCCCTTTGGATATCTTTATTACTCCAAATTATAGCTGCATCTTGTGACCTTCACTTAGCTTAGCATAGTTTTTGTCTAAGATTGTGAATGTTTAAGGTCACTACCAATTAACTTCGATATAACCATGAACTCACGTCATAAATTCTAGAGATTGTAGTATGTAAAGAGCTCTCATTGCCTTTAGGGAGAAGATTTTCTGCCTCTAAAAAAAACACTCTGAACTGACCAGATGTGCAAGAACAATACTCATTGACTACACAGAACAGGTTCTGTGGTCCTTTGATCTTAGCCTCCCTATTTCTTTTCCAAACATCTTCAAAAGGCTGCCTTTCTGAATTGAGAAGTTCACCCATCCTTTTTTGCTGTCTGACTGAACAGGAAGGGCACATGGAAGTCTTTTTTTTTTTTTTTTCAAATTTTATTGTTTGATTTATTTGAAAAACAAATGTAAAAGGTCTGGCATATGTAACACTGTGAGCCAGGACTCATCAACACACAGTTCAGTTCTGTATCACAGCAAACTCAGAAGAGTAAATAGCTCCAGCCATACACAGTGATTTGTTTGATTCACAGTACAAAAGTGAATATTTTTTCATTCACACACTAGTAGTCTAAAACAACAAAATTGTAACACAGTTAAATATTGTCTGAATCCCCCATGTCACTTACAAAAAGATGAAATACAGACTGATCTTGGAATATAAAAAAGTTCTTGTTCATCAGAAGTGGTCGCATCTCCAGTTTTTATTTAGACTATTGAAAAAATCTCAAGGAAAAAGTGTAAATAAGTGATTTCTTTAGCATTATTTATAGACTGACTGATTCAGACCTCTCAAGTAATGCTGCAAACATTCTTTAAGTCTATCAAGTAGATAAGAAAACAATTACTTTACACAATTTCCCCCAAAGTGACAGAGTAGAAATCAGTAGCAAGACAAAAGTATGATACAGGGCCTGACCTTTCACAACCACTCAATGTACTTCTTTATAACACTTCAAAGTGGATCTGGTCAATTTGTATTGTTTAAGGCAGTTCAGAGATTATTTCATGAATACTTAAAAGTGCATCTATTTCTGACACACCAGAATCTTTGAAAGGTTAGAATTATTATTCCAGCTTATGTTCTATATTTTCAATCATTTTACAAATAAGAAGGCAGTCACTTCTCACCTTTCAAGATGAGAACAGAGGAAACCAGCTTCTAAGTGTGCCTCAGAGATATTAAAACACAGATTAAAGCCATCTAGCAATGTTACTCTTCTGATTCTCAGGTAATAAAACAGATATAATAATGGCAACTCTCAGATAAAAGTTTGTGGCAATTCATTCTTCATAGGAGAGAAAAATCCCACTGATTTGTGAAGTTCTATATATTGGAACCTTCACACCTAAACACAGACTAATGTTCATGCCCTTATCAACTGCCCAGCAGTTGTGAGAACACATGTGGAGGGCTGTGTCTGTTGTGAGGCTCCTCAGTGCATGAAGGATACTGACACAGGAACAAAGCCAGTGAGAGCACTTAGACAATAGGCTGAACAAGACATATGAGGAAAGGCTGAGAAAACTGAGCCTGTTCAGCCTAAACAAAAGAAGGTTAAGTGAAGACCTTGCTGCTGTCTACAACTACATGAGTAGAGCATAAATAGCATGAAGGTGGACACAGACTCTTGCAAATGTACAGTCACAGAGTCAAGAACAAGTTACGAATATAGAAAATTCTGATTAGTATTAGAAAACTCATTTTTCTATTAAATATTGCAAGAAGATCACTCAGAGAGGTTTTCTCCATCCTTGGAGATATTCTGAATACAGTCCTGAGCAATCTGGTCTAAGTAGAACTGCTTTGAGCAAGAGAGTCGACTGGATGATAACTAGGACTCCCTAATGCCAAAAATTGTTGTATGATTCTGTGATTCAGTGGGTGATATTATTCACCCACTTATGTTGTCATTGTCTGAGAACCTGGGCATATTTCTGTGGAGTTGAATCCTAACAGGCCGGAAAAGTGTATTGATTGTAAGACTCCAATACTAGTGCTTTAGTATTATATACAAGCCCGGATACAAAACTTCTACTGTCTGTTCTACAATAAATGACTCGTTTGTTCTGTCAAAAAACAGATGTGCAATCTCAGGAGAGAACTTCACTTTCTGGTTCCTAAATGGACAAAATACATATTCATAAATCTTATAAAAGTCTGTGAAAGTTCTATGAATCAGTGGTTCCTCAACACTCAAGATTTCTTGGCCATCCTTTAGAACATCTAAATTCTCCAGTGCCTCACATGAGGATGCATGTTGGTTCTGGATTTCATTTACCACAAGGCACATGGAGTGATTCTTGAGGCTCTCCTGTGCAGGGCCTGGATTTGGACTCGGTCATCCTTGTGTGCCCCTTCCAACTCAGGATATTCTATGATTTAATGAATTTACCTACTTTGCATAGGAGCTGGTATTACGGACAGAACACACAACTCCTCACACAGTCCATTTACCAGGAAGTCTCCTGGCAACATTTTTCATGCCAAAGAACACTCTCTCAGACAACATCTGAGAATGGTTTGTGGGTAACATAGGGAAAAAGAACATTTAGCTATACGGGTATAAATTGAGCCATGACACTTTCCCTAACTTGACACATTCCCTACCTTTTGAACTGCATGCACAGATACAAACAAGAATTGTAACCCTTAGACTCTTAGCTCCTTTTGTGGATAGAGTTTGTAGTCATACAAACTACTTATCCTAACTAAAAGGAGAAAAACATTATTGAATACCTTTTTAACTCTATCTATGTTTGATCCATGCCTCTTCTTTAATCTGGAAAGCAGGACTTAGAAGAAACTAGTCAAATACTCTGAGAATACTACATATACACAAAATGCCATGGCAGACTAGTTACACCATATGAATGTTAGAAAGGTCCCAGTGCAACGCTCACTGCAGACAACAGAAAGATTCACCCTGACATTGCCAGACACTAAACTAATTAAAAAAAAAAAAAAATAAATAAATAAAAGTTTGAAGGTATGAACTAACTAAATATATAAATGGAAGTCAAGAAATAGAAATCAGGAATACAGAAAACATTGATAATATTGAAAGCTTGCAGCTAAGCTAAAAGTTTGTCAGAGGCATAGGAGTAGAAATTCCTCCACCAAACTTTAGTTAAGAACCAAAGAATGTGGATTTATTTCACTAATGATGACAAGTTCAAGGCATCTATACAAAAATAAGATGAGTGCTGAAAGATGAACTGACACAGGCTGTGCACTTCATCTGAGGAGTGCAGATACTGTTCTTACAGGAGGATAGAATCATTCAGAGCACAGAGTTATTACAGACAGAACCATGACTGCTCTAATGAAATGATGTACAACAGGTCAGGGGCATACAAAAGCTGCTTCTTACAGGGGGATAATTAAAGGCTTTTTCTCTTTTAGAGCTGATAATAAAATTGTCTCTATCAAGAAACAGCTGAGAGTCCCCAAGCAGACAATTGCTATGTATTTTATCAGTTCCTTCACCCTGATAGAGGGGAATGCTACAAATAGATACAAGAAGTTCCCATTGCACAAGTTTATTTTCAACATGACTTAACACTCAGCATCATCCCCTTCGCTGTATATAGACGGTGACAACCTTTCTGTATTTACAAACTGTATTAGTTAAGCTCACTAGGGGACTGAAGTGCTTCCAATTGGAGGCATAGGAAATTCCAGAAATTCAAGATAAAAGTAAGCACTATTATACACCAAATGTTCGTTTATAAACTGCTGGATGGCCTCAGCATTCCTTCTGGCTCTCCAAATCAGGGCCTGCTATGTGACTTTTGCACACAGAGACTAGAAATATTAATGTTTTGAAGGGAGTAAGGAAAAGTTCTGTTTGTCAATAAGAACTTTGGTTTTCATTTTGTGGATAAAAATGTAACTGTATCTGGAAATGTTTTTTGGGATTTAAATATGCTTAAGAAGTAATAAGGAATTATAATGATTAAAGAACACTCGAAGCCAGAACTACCGGAGAGTAAACTGACTTAATGAAGACCTAATTCTTGCAGGCAAATTGAATTTGTTTATTGAAGTAGATTCTTAAAAGGCAACTTTAGCACTATCATTGTTATTGTAAGAATAATTCCTATTGGTTTAGGTTCAGATCATTCTTGAACACTAAACTCCTTTCCCATAGAGGTTGGCTTTAGTTCTATAAACTCCTAAGAAATTTTCAAATATACCAAAAAATAAAACAAAAAACAACAACAAAAACTACTTACACATCTTCCAGATTTTTATATTAAAGTTACAGAGCAAAGAGACAATATAAGAATGAATATTCAACAAATATCTTTCTTTAGGGATATTTGAATACTGAACTGCAAAGAAAAAAATCTGTCTTGTCAGCTTGAAGAATATTCTAGCCCTTCACTAATTAGACTGGGGATGGATCAAGGATGAAAGACTTGCAATGTTGTGCTCACCAAGTCTATGAAATCTTATGTCAGATCTTTAATGCTACTTTTTATTTCACATTTTTCATCTCATTCACATACTGTGGAGGAATATAAGAGAGGCTTCATACATACATACAGAGAAAAAAAAAAAAACAACAAAAAAGACAACGTTACAGAGCTAGTCATCCCAATAGTTGGCCTATCTACCTATCTTAGAAGGCATCTGAGGGCTTGTCTAGATTACATCTCTAACCACTAAAATTAAACACAGAGAAGGACAGTCACAAACTCAGCCTATGTTGAATACTGTACAAAGGAGTGTATACATTAAAGGCGTTTTGTAAATAATATGTAAATCCAAGCCTAACTGGAGAAATTTTTTCTGTTTTTTTTCCCATTCATAACAAAAGAAAGCATATTTAGCTGAAAGAGCCCCAACAGCAGCCCACTTCATGGAAGTGTACTGTAATTAGTAGCAAAAATCTGGTACTTAAGGATAATTTGTAAGATAAAGAGGTTCAGGCGAAGGGAATCTCTCTTCCTCTGCCATTAGCTGAACAGAATTGCCCATTCTGTTGAGAAACAATAAAGTTATTTTGAAATTTTAGATTAGTATAATAAATACACAGAAAACAAGCATCAAAAATGTTTTATTTCCTTATCAGAACAAGTTTTGAGACTAAGAAGAACATACACATTCAATTGACCTAGAAAAATGCCAATTTTTTTTAAATTACCAAGAAACAAAATTTAGGCAGTTAATGAAATTATAGGAGACACAGAGGAGCATTAGTTATGCTTACTCAGGAATAAACTAATAAAATATGACATTAATGGTTTTGTATGTATGAGCAAACAGTAGAATGAGACATTTTGAAAGAACAGCTATTTTTGTTTACTGTGAAGCTTCACTAAATATGCTTTGAAACCAGGTTTCCAGTCATTAATTAATTGTTCATGTGAAATAGAACCAGAAACCAATGTCAACTACTGATAGCATAATTTGATGCCCAACTCTGTTCTTGTTCTTATAAAAGAGGCTTTTTTCATAATTTTGAACTTCATGCTAGATATTGGATGTATCAACTTTTCTCAAACTACCTTATGTGCATAGTCCTTGAGCAATGGAAATCAGGAAACTAGAATACCAGCAAAAAAAATTTTTAGAGACTCAAATAAAACTAAGAAAATTTCTCACAAAGATCCAACTAATATGCAAATTGCTTGCAAGAGTCTGCTCAATACACTGCTTATTTTTTTTCATTTGAATTTATCCATAACCATAGTGTATCCCCTCTTCCACAGAAAAAAAAGAAAAAAAAATATAAAGCTAGAGGGAAAACTATTTAAAAAAAAAAAAAAGAAAATGAAAAAAGAAACAATGATAACATTGAATTTAATGACAGGATGGTCCTCAGATATTACAGCAATAGTTACTATTATAATAAACTATTCTCTCTCAGATATTTTGTGCTTCACTAATTTCTTACCTATGTTCCAATTCTGGAATTGTACAAACCTCACTCTTAAAAATATTCTGTCTTAATATTAAAGTAATATGAATAAATTACTTCAGTGCAGTAATATAATCATCAGCAATATACACTGATTATTCATAAGGATTAACTACTTAAGCAGATATTTACAAAGCAAGTTTAAATCTTTAGAGAAACTACTGGAAAAAATGCAAAGTATTATTATTAGAAGATGTTACAACAGATGTCTCCCAATTTGTCATAAAAACTTAAAATATTTTATAAAGTTCATTTGGTTTTTCAACAGTCTTTGAAGTATAGAATAACAATTTTTAAGAGTTGTGATTTATAGGCAGACTGTTTTGTAAATTATGTGAGGCTTTTTTCTGTTCTTATAATGTGACAGCTTAACTCCTCTTGTATGTCAGAACAAACTGAAAAAAAAAATCCATAAACAAAGGAAACTCTCTTTGGACTCGTAATTCACAAAGAATACATTGGCATGATGCACATTGGAAAAAACTGTAGGCAATTTCACACTTGTTTCTGTTGCAAAGCCTGGAATTTTATGACTTCATTGGAAGTAAAGATCTTATACATAGTTTACACAAAACTTATATTAAACAGTGCAATGTGATTACCCTAGACATATAGAACTTAACATTATACATCTACATCACACACTGAATTGCCCTAGAAATCATCCTCTGGTCCTCTGTTGGCCAGGGGTATTTTCTGGGCAATTTACCTAACTTTTCAGTTTTGAAATCATTTGTCTCATACAGGAAATAAAGAGAAAGTGTTTAGGAAAAAGTCATCTATTGTTACTTTTTAAATAAATGCTTTGTTGTTCTGGAGTTCTTTTGATGATTCAGAATGGTTTTAACTGTTGAACATCCTCATGATTTTTATTGTTTTTTAAACAAAACACTGACCAATTCTTCAAATTAAACTTCTATATCAACTTACATTTGGACTTAGTGTTTCTTAGACTTTTCCCCAAGCAAAACAGTTATTCACAGAGATCTAGTTAACAAGGTCTGAGTTGAACAGATGCAGTGAATTATATAATAATTATACCAATTACCAGTATTATTAAAATGTGTGGTAAATCTAGTGACTTTTCCATCTCCAGTTCCCTTAATCTGTAAAAGGGCAAATATTTGTTTTCATCACTAAGATAAAACAACTTAGCCATATCTTGCCAGAATCACTTGAGTTTTCTTGTCCTTTTTGTGAGTTCTCTTAATAGGACTTTTCTTAATATATCTGAAGATCATACTGACTCTTCTATTGAACGTGCCCTTGTATTGCTTCTGCAAGACTGAAACAGCACTTTAGGCTGCACAATCACCAGAGTACTTTGCATTTGCATGATTTTTGTCAGGCACCAGTCCTGGGGCCTGAAAAGCAATGGTAAATCAAAACCTTCTTCTGCTATTCTGAAAACACAGGAAAGAAAACAAAGTTTTTAATTATTTACTGCTAAGCCAGTTGAGATCACAATATTAATAGGTGTCAGTAGCTAATTCATTGATTATGAATACAGAAACACCTGAAGATCTATATTTGCAGAAAGCTTCACATAGCTGTGCAAACCTAATCTATTTAGGCAGGCACCTGCAAAACGGTTAATTATTCAAAAGTTGGGAAGTTGTGAGTGGGAAAAAGCCTCTAAGTGCATTTCATTCTCCTGCACTGTTCTGAACTCAGAATACATCAATCTGGCAAACATGTCTAGAAACCCATTCATGTGAGTCTGCCTCTCTGTGAAAGTTCATTGGCATTATGGAGGAACATAGGAAGAACCAGAAAGTGCTTAGGTGCTATATTGTTTAGCATCCAGTGTAGGTTTCAAGTGTGCACCAATCCAGGCACAAAAAGACCTATTTCAAGATCTATTGAGTACATTGGACAAAAATATTCTCTGGGGGATCCCAAACCAACTGCTGAAAGCCTTAACCCTGGAAACTGATATGCTGAAACAGTTTTGATGATTTTATAAGTAATCATAAAACTGTTGTTGTGTTTTTCTTCTTTAATTCTACCTTTTTATTATTATTTAATGGATATTTAAAGAATATACATGGATGAAAAGCATCATTAATAGATACCTTCCCCCATGCCAAGCTAAAACTTATTCTAAATTGTATTTCTTTTCTTTTGGGAGCTAGTTCCCTTCTAACATGCACTTAACTAACAATTCTGTATATGTTTTAAAAAAGAGTCAAGTATATTTGCATGCTCCAGTTTATTCTGTATGTCTGGGAGCTCTTTAATCAGTCATTTTTTTTATTAGACCATGTGGAGAAATGATAGTCTTGTTCACACAACTTTGCATTAAAAAGAATGCATATGTTTGCTTCATGAAAGGAATTAAAAGGGCCTAGGGATGTTGGAGTTCACTGCATGATCTGGTTTAACAATTCTGGCTATTCCCAGCTGTCAGTGTTGCATGTAAGTGTTATATTCCCCATTGTCTCCTAACACTTTGTAGTTTTTGTAAG
The DNA here is from genome assembly GCA_035583185.1 of Anabacerthia variegaticeps. Lineage (NCBI taxonomy): Eukaryota > Metazoa > Chordata > Aves > Passeriformes > Furnariidae > Anabacerthia > Anabacerthia variegaticeps. Next base: position 132,966,781 of record JAWWEW010000078.1, read on the forward strand.
ATTAATACTGCTCAAAGAACTTTGTAAGACATGCAGCTGGTAATCAACAATCTACGATTAAAGCTGTTTTAAAATGTACTGGATATTCCAGTCCCTTTAATTTCTTCATTTGCATAACAATTTGACTTCATATTTTCACTGGGGAGTTTAAAACTGTAATCTAAGAAAAGACGAGTTTCATTTCCTCCTTAAAAATTTCCATTCACTTCAATAGTAAATCTGAGCCTAGAACAATTTGTCCAAGTATTAGCTGCTGCATAGGGAGTGAGGAAACTGCCCAAACTCAAAAACTGCAGCTTCAAATTAGAGTCCAGACTGAAAGAATTTTTGCTGTTTCCTCACCACTCTATTTACAGAGACTCAACAGGAAAGGGAAAGATGGAGGGACTTACATGCGAAGAAGGGACCAGGGCATAACAGAAATTTGAGCATTTTTCACACACTATCAGTTTGAAGACAAAAGGGTAACAACAGAAATTTCAGCCAGCCTTCAGCAGCAGACTTCCTCCTTCAAACTGTTAGAATTCATCCTGGGATGGATGCATGGATAGATAGATTTTTTTTCAACAGAAATCCATAATAGAAACACCAAAAATATAGCTAAGCTCTAACTCAATGTTTAGCCAAGATGAGAAGGGACAGCAGTTTGATTTAATTTACATAGTTGTCTAGTCTAAAATTCTGACAATGAGTTTGAATTGTAGAATAACTAGTTTTGGAACCATTTACTCATTTCAAGTGTTTCATATTATGCTCCGGAAGAACAATGGTTTTGCTTAAAAAAATATTTTTTTACTCCTGTAATGGGAGAGATCATTGCATTTTCACATCAGATTCATGTTTAAATGCTATATCTGCCAATGTTTGCAGCCTGAACTATGTGACTTTTCCCATTTGGGTACTAAGTCATTCACAGAACTCAGCAAAGAAACCCCTTGTAGCAAAATAATAACATATTTTTATATGTTGTCTTAAAACTAGCAAGAATGAATAGGAGGAAAAAATTGTGTAACTGTTCCTTTAACCGCTGTACAAAAATGTCAAATGCTTTTCATTTAGTATGTGACATCTTCAGCTTTTCTCACTACTAAACAAAATACAAAAGAAAATCATTTCTTATGACTAATATCTCATTAAAATGAGATGTCCTGGAGAAGTTCTGCTGACTTTTATAAATGAGAAAAAAAAAATAAAAATAAAAAAAAATTAAAATAAATAAACCCCCAAGCAAATTACCAGAGTTGAACACAGTCCCAAATCAGAAAGCCAGACCCCAGCAGAGCAGCAAGAGATTTGAGCTCTGAAAGTCATCACATCAACAAGGACTCACAATTACCCTCACGTGAAGCAGAGTGCACTTTTGGAAATGGATCTTACATCACTTTTGGAATGGATCTTACATCACTTGTGTGAGAGCCATACTAAATCAACAGCATTTGCACTGGGGCTGGAACATTAGGAATGACACTTTATTCCTTTGTTAATTTGGTCTCTGCTCTAACATCACCCACTCCTAAATTATATTATAAGTGCAATATTGTTTATCTAAGAATTGGGGTTTCTGACAAGTATTCCAGTGTAGGGAGAGTAGCACTTACTACAAGGAAGGGTTATTGAAGAGCCCATTTTGTGTATAAACACAAAAGTTAGAGGCAGCTGCCAGTTTAGTTGAAATTAAATGAATGCATATCACTTTTGTTTTACAAATGAATCCAGATGACTTTTTAAGGAAAGAAAGAAGCAACAAGTTATCCCTTGAAGAGTTTGTAGATTTATTGCAAATGCACAAACCAAAATCATTTAATGCAACCACAGCTAAGATGCAGTATATATTGTTTCATTTCTCACACAGCTAATTCTGGAAGAGACTAACTATCCCAACCCCAAACCTGCACATGAATTTAATTTTTTTTTTTTTCTCTAATGCTGGTATAAATGTCAATAATACAAATCAAACTAAAACTCTTTAAATATACTTATTATTAAGAATAAGAGTTTTCTTTACCTTATGTTTAAAATAAAATTCTACTATTCTTACAAATAATTCTGGTATTTTTTTGCTTATCTTGATTTTTGCTGAAGAAAAGCTCAGCTTGGTAATGTTTTGTGAGACCAGATGCACTTTTAAAATTAAAACAGTAGAATGCAAAGCTGATGGAAGGCAATGAAAACAAGATTAAACAAGTGCAGTTTGTTTCAGTTGCTTTTGGCTGGGATGCTGCTCCCTCTCCATGTAGCTACCTCATCGAGAAAATATTTGCCAGTAAAATCTGGTAATCGTAGCAGAGTGTGCACCACCACTAGCTGTGTTCTAGCAACGAAATAATCTTCTCAGAGCACTTATCTTCGAGCTGTCAACAAGGCCATGCCTGCAGCAGTGTCTTCCTTCCCTGGCCTTGTGAAGGCTCCCTAGCCATCTAGGCTCAGCAGTTTCCTCGTGTTCCTATTGCAATGACCTTAAATAATCCTACTCTCACCACATAACCTGTCTTTCTGCTGGTACGTTCCACAGTTCGGTGCCTCGCAGGTGTGTTTCCGTAGGCGGCAGTACCACAGCAGGCGGTGCCAGGGCAGGGAGAGCTCCGACAAGGGAACGCAGCGGGGCTGCTCCCTGCAGCACGGGAAGGGCTTCCCCTGCCCGCGGTACCCGAGTGGGGTGTGCAGGGGCTGGCCCCCAGACATCAGTCTGCAGTGCTCCCTGGAGGTGGTTTCTGGGAAGGTTCAGGGAGCCGGCTGTGCAGGGGAGAGGAAACAAACACAGCGCCCAATGGTCTACGAACCTGTCAGTGATTTTATGGTCAGTTTGCAAGAAAGGGTCAGCTCACTTCCCAGACTGTAGGGTCATGCTGTAGTTCTGGTGAGTAGCAGGAGCTGGGGGTCTTTGTTTCCTTTCTCTGGTGACTTTGGGCAAGAGCTTAGCCCTTAGTACAAAGAGTCTGCAGGACACTTAACTTCTCTCCATCTTCGCCAGCTACAGTCCGCCCGTCGGTATCCCATGAAGTTTGTGCCCTGTATGCCCAACAGTATTACCGGGATCAAGACCCTGTCTGACTCCTGCAATGCATGTCTTCCTGCAGGCTCAGTGCCCTGAGACTCACCTGTCAGTAACTAAAAGAAAGCAATTTTCAGAATCCAACCTGTCTGTCATCTGTCCCAGCCACATTTCCAGCTGAGCTAGGAAGCATTTCTCTTATCAATCTATAGAAAATAAAAAATAAATAATAAAAAAAAAAGGCTAAGAAATGGTCATAGCTGTACTTCCTAATGGGGAGATGGGTTAAGGGCTCCGTTGCGACTTAGTCCAGTTCCTTGGGGTGATGAAGCTAGCCAGTGTATCTACAGACATTCATTTGCTTTGGCATGAGACATGAAGCAAAGTATAAGAAACAGATCTTCCATCTTTTAGAATGTTTCCTCTTGTGCTGAAAATAGGGATTAACAATGTCTTTTGATTTTATGTCTTTTTGCTATCCATCAGCCAATTGTTTCTCTCGGAAAGTCCACGAACTGTATAGCTGTAAGGATTTCTGAATTTGACCAGTATATTCTCTAAGCTTGTATCTGAAGTGGGCAGTGTATTTGGAACATTTGATTTATCCTGACGTCTAAGAAATCATGATTTTAATCCTGAATCATAACATTGAAGTCTGCCCTCCTTCTCTTGATGCCTGCTTGGGCCTCTCTCTTGCTTAGAACCAGGTTTTCTGCCTCTTCTCTAATTATTACTGGCCTCCTGCTTCCCATTGATTTGGCTCTTTCACATCTCCATAGCAAATTTCTATAGCTCTGAAAAACCTCTTGATTTTCTGTGACTTTCTTCACAGTCTCCCTGGGCTCCTCTGAGACTCCTGATCAACCTGGCTTCTGGCTTTTGATTATTTCTGGCACGGGATGGGAGGAATGTCATTCTCTCCTCAGCTTTGCCTAAGATTTTTGAAGGGGAAAATACAAAAGAAGTAACCTTAAAAAAAGCTTTTTTCATTGTCTGAAGCTAGACTTTTTTTTCCCCCTGTTAACTTTCATATGTCTTTAACATTGAAAAAGAGAGAGTTAAGAAAGGGATTTTTTTAACCTTCCTCTGCCTTTGCTTTTTCCTTAAGTATATTTATACATGTTTGTCTGAGCAAGAGGAAAACAAACCTGATCATTGTGAAATAAAACCTCTTTCCTGTTATCTACTGGTGCATTCTTATGGCATAGCTATTGTCACCTACACAGAGCAGCCAAATAAATGCCCCTGCTCTGGCCTAAGTTCAGAAGGCAAGTTTATCTGACAGATAAATAATATGTATATTATATATACACATATATGGACTCACCCTGCATTACCAGGATGAGCAAACTGTAAGTTGTGGCAAAAGTCAACAGAGCAGAATGTGAGGAAAAAACACTAACTTCAGCCTTCTGTAAACAGTTCTCAGTGTCAGGCTGCCAAAAATACACTCAGCACTTTAAGAAGAAAGACAACATTTTTTTATTTACATGTGTGTTGAGGTTTTTACTTTTGAAATGAAATTGGGACTTAAGTAAATGGGATGTAAAATTGTATAAAAGGCTTTTCCTTCATCCATCATTAATCATAGATGTTTTTGGGTTTTTTACTTAATTAAAGGAGTATAGGAGTCTCATTAGTTAGTACTAAGGTAGTTGGACTGTACTTAAAATAGACTAGACAAATCTGACCAAAAAATGGAAATATTATTAGCTTGATACCACATACTTGTGCAGTAACCAATATGAGATACATCTATCCTCTGTTCCAAGTTGATTTTTTTTCCATTACAGAAAGATCAAGGGTTAGATCAAGAGCAGGATCACAATGCAATATTGTATGATCACAACCCTGGACTTCAGGAGAGGAGACTTTGGTCTCTTCAGGGATCTGCTTGAAGAAATGTCTTGTGATACTGTCCTGGAGAGAAGTACAGGAGAGATGGTTGATTTTTGAGAATCACCTCTTCCAAGCTGGATGGATCATCTTCATGTGCAGGAAATCAAGCAAAGGCAGTCTGGAGGAGTCCTGCATGGGTGAACAAGAATATCCTGACAAAACTCAGGCAGAAAAGGAAATCATGCAGGAGGCTGAAGCAAGAACAGGTGAAACAGGAGGAAAAGAAAAACAGACTGAGCATGCAGAGATGGGAAATACAAAGATATCTAGAGTTAAATCTGGTGAGGTATGTGAAAAGCAATGAGAAATCTACTGATTTACCTGTAGCAAAATGAAGATACGATTAGGAGAAACATAGACCCACTTCTGAATGAAATAGGGTTCTGGTGACAAAGGACATAGGTTCAAGGTGTCTAACACCTTTGCCTTAGTATTCACTGGTAGTCTCAGCCTTCAGAAATTCCAGGCCCCAGAGAAATACTGGAAAAGCTGGAGCAAGGAAGACTTATCCATGGAGGTTAGGCAACATTTAATCAAATGGTATATGCATGGAAAATGGGATATGACTGGGATGCACCAGTGGATGAAGCTGGGGGAGGTTCCTGAGGATCAGAAAAAAGTACATGTCACTCCTGGAAGAAAGGAAGTGTCACTCCCACCTTTAAGAACAATAAGAGAGTATCTGGGGACTTACAGGCTATTCAGCCTCACCTCAGTTACTGAGAAGGTGATGGAGGAAATAATCCTGCAAACTGTTGCTAAACATAGCAAGGACATAAAGAGAAGAAGTCAACATGGGTTTATGAAGTGAAAATCATGCTTGACCAGCCTGATAGCTTTCTACAATGAGTGGTTCTATGGGAGAGAGGACAGCAGTGAGTGTTGTTTATCTTGACTTTAATTATGGTGGTGAATTTGTTGAACACGAGTCAGTAATGTGTCTTTGCGCCCAAGGAGGCCAATAGCATCATGATCTACCTCAGGAAAACAATCAACAATGGATTGACAGAAGTGATTGTGCCCCTCTACCCAGCACTTGTGAGACACATCTAGAGCACTGGCCTCCCCAACAGAGGGGCAAATGAACGTATATGTGTTAGTCCAGTGAAAGGCAATTTATATGAACATGAATATGTGATTTTGGGGGTTGTCCTATGTAGGTCAGGTGGTGGACTTGATGTCCTTGTGGGTCCCTTCCAACTCAGGATATTCTATGATTCTATGACTAAGGGACTGAAGATCTGTTGTACAAGGAGAGGCTGAGAGAGCTTGTGCTATTTAGCCTGTAGAAGAGAAGGCTCAGAAGGATCCTACAAATGTAAGTAAATACCCAATGAGAGAGAATAAAGATGACACAGCCAGAATCTTTAGTGGTGTGCTGTGAAAGGACAAGAGGCAGTGGGAAAAAAACAGAAATAAAGAAATTCCTTTTAAACTTAGAAAAAATGTTTGGCGCTTTTTTTTCCCCCTTTTTTTTTTTTTTTGGTGATTGAATACTTTTCACAACCTGTTCCAACAGAGACATTGTAGATTCTTGATGTTTGGAGATAGTCAAAACCTGGTTAGACAGTCTTGAGCACTCTCCTGTAGCTGACCATGCTTTGAGCAGATGGCTGTACAAGAGGATGTCCAGAGATTCCTTACAACCTCAACTATTTAATTTACAAATCTACCTTCCTGCTTTTGCAAATGAAAAGTTTAAAGCTTTTGGTCTATTTTAATCTTGAGAATTTAAAGATTTCTAATACTCGCATAAAACCTAAAATGCATGACCAGCTGAGAGTAACAAGTGAGAAAAAAGGTACAACTGTAAAGTAAACATTCTCACCAGCACTTCTAACTGGGATATTATGCATCTCTTTTTAAAATACGTCTCTTGCAAAGGCAAAGTCCTGGACACCCTGGAAGCAATATTTCTTTAGGAGCACATGATGGTAACTTGTGTTAAAGCTGAACTGAAAGCAGTTAAAGAAAGAAAGCTATGCTATTTATATTGGATTTTTGCAAACATGATGGTTTTAGCTGTAGGGGTTTCTTTCCCACAGTGTAGAGGAGGCAAAAAAATGTTAAGCAGGAAAAAAAGCAAAGTTAGAACTGACACAGTATCTCCTGAACTGAGACTTTAAAACATCATATTAAGTATCATATTCTTTAACAGTAAAACAGCTTATCTACCAAAGAATATTCAACTCAGTGAAGTGAAGTGAATAGAATAGAATAGAATAGAATAAAATAGAATAGAATAGAGTTTCAGCTGAAAGAGATCTACAACAGTCTTCTAGCCCAACTGTATGTTTTTTGAAAAGTAATTAAATATTTTTTTATGTACTGTTCTGAAGACTTTTTCAATTAAAAGAATACACACCAGGATGAAATTCATGTCACAGTCTCCACAAAATATGTATTATTAATATAGGATATAGAGGAAAAAAACAACTTGCATCCAGAGGAGGATGTATGCCCACTTTCAGACACAGAAACAAAAAAATTCTTAAACGATGCAATATTGTCCAATGAAGATTTCTTAGCTTTTTCTGCAGGGGTCTAAAAAAATTAAACCACACCAAGTATGAAAAATATCCTCATATGAAATATAAATTCCTTTCAGGATTACATTCTTCCTTTAGAAAGTACCACATGTAAATGAGTATTTTAGGGACATAGCTTAGAGTGGTGCTCAGGGACATGGTTTAGTGGTGAACTAGGTAATGTTAGGTTTATGATTGGACTCAATGATCTTAAAAGTATTTTCCAACTTAAATAGTTCCATGATTTATTTTTTCTTATAGCTGTATATTGTAAACTATGTAACATCAGTTTCCTAGAAGTATTTGCACACACATTTTTACAATATTCAGCTAAGAAGGGAAATACAATTTGGAAACAAGGCTCAGCATATTAACATAAAGTTTTTTACTAATTTGCATGAAGTGCAGAGATATACTTGTAAATGCGGATTGTGAGAAAACTGCAGCAAGATTTTGGAAACAAGGAAGATAATTTTTTGTTCTTCTGATGTGAAGTATTTCACATTTTCATAAGAAATATATGAGCATATATTGCCTTAAGCTGCTGTAAAGGCCCCTTTTCCCCATCCTGCAGAAACACCATTTTATGAACTCTAGCACTGTTTCTTTCTGTGCCTGATAAGATGGAGAGATGTAAAAACTTTAAAAGCCACAACTTTTCTCATCACCTACATAAAGCAAACACTGGGATCCTATGGTGCAGAAAGGCCTCCCTAAATCTGTGATACCCTCGGGCTTAGCCCGGTGGCAGGAGCAGGGGAGGGAGCACCAGCAGGAGCAGTGGCAGGAGCGGCAGGAGCAGCATCAGGACCAGCAGCAGCAGCAGCAGCAGCAGCAGCAGCAGCAGCGGCAGGAGCGGGGCCAGGCGCAGCGCTCCCCCGCCGCCTCCGGGCGGCACTC
>JAWWEW010000078.1:132975199-132988639 GCA_035583185.1 Anabacerthia variegaticeps
CAGCAGCAGCAGCAGCAGCAGCAGCGGCAGGAGCGGGGCCAGGCGCAGCGCTCCCCCGCCGCCTCCGGGCGGCACTCGCGCTCCGACACCGGCCGCTCTGGTATTCCCACCCTGCAGGGCCACTTCCCATCAGAAACTGATGCTGTTTTCAAATCTGTATGTTTCCTAGAACTATCCCTGGAAAACTAAGGGAAAACACAAGAGCTGTGTAATATCTCTGCAATAACTCTTATGCTTGGCTCTGGTCGAGATGGAAGTGCCAAGAGAATGGCTTCCCATGGTAACTCAGAATTTCTAATTCTGCATAAGAATATTAAAATAAACACATGCACATATCATTGGTTTGATTTTTTTTCAGAGATAAACCCTAAGGGCCAGTATTCTTTTTATTAAAAATGCTCTTATTTTAATCCATAGGGGGGAAAAATAACATGATCATGCAGTTTAGTTTCTTGGATAAAATTCCCTAGACGAGGTTTCTTGGATTTTATTTTTACCTTATATATATATATATATATATAAAGTCATCGAGGCAAAAACCCACAATCTGACTCTTCCTTCGTAGTTCTGTGCCAGAGTGGTTTTGGAAATAAGACACTATTTTGTTTCTAAGAGCAATGACAGCAGAATCTCTCATCTCTATTTAAGCTGTAGACCATTTTTCTTCAATCAAGTAATATTTGATTTCCCAGATAATGTTTAATATGTGGGAAATAGAAACTGCCCTTTTTTTGTGCATAAACTGAATCTGAAATCATAAAGATTCTGAAGTCTAAACCATCATTAGCAGGTATAACTGTCACCTTTACAGTACTTTTTTTTAATGTGAGGAACTAGGAAAAAATATTCTGTCTTCATTATTACTTTCATATGAAGGGCTTCTTCTGACCAGAATTTAGGCAAAATGAAGTACATTAAGTTCTTTATTAAAAGATAGACTTTCATTAAAAATATCAAACAATCTTACTGCCTCCAAAGGATGACTTTTACCCACAAATCTTCATTTGATTGCTCTCATGGCCAATTTTGATCAACTGGTCTATTTTCCAAAAGAGTTTATTTTGGTTCTGGTTCCTTTGAGAAGATGTTTTGAAGATTTGTGTGATGAGTGTTCTTTGTGATATTTAATCTGTTAAACTTCTGATGCAAAACTGTTAGCAAGAGGTCATACATGAACATAGTAGCTGTTAGATAATAATGTTCTATTGTACCCTGCTAAACAGTGACAGGCTGTTTAGAGATTACAGATGGGATGAAGTCTCCTCTTTCCTCCTGAAAGACTTCTAGTCTTCTTCTGCAGTGCTGATAGTCCTGGAGGGCAGCTGATCCAGAAAAGTGTATGATGAAAATGGTATTTAGAAAAGCAGGTCCATTAACTGGAAATTGACTCTAAAGGACCATTACCTAATAACATGGCATTCCAAGAGGAATTCAGAGCTGGCATTAGGGCCCAAAGTCTACATGGTATGGATACAAGCCATAGATCAGAAACTTTAGGCAACCTTGATGATATTCCAGAAGAAGAAAGGGTGGTTAGCTTTGGTTAGCTTTGTCCCTCAGCAAGCACCCACAAGTGAATAAATCACATTATGCAGATGTGTTTCTGTGTTACAGTTTATTGCTGTATCTTCATCAGTTATATTAATGCATTTCTAATCAAGAGTTTTGTATGATTAATGAATACATCAGTATTTTTCATAGGGTTTGAGACTAAGGAAGCAAAAATTCCAGGCAATCAAAAAAAAAAAAAAAATTGGTTTTTTCATTCCTAATGAGCAAAGACGGCAATGAGAACTGTAGGGAACTCTGCTTGTATAAACTACAAAATAATGGTAAAATATTAATCTTTTCAAACAACTCTTGGAGCAATAGACTACTATTACATTAATTCAAAACTGGCAGGCAACATACTCCTCTTGAAACAAAAGAGTTACAATTTAAAAAATGCTAAAAATTAAATTCAGAGGAACAGAGGCAGAGGCAGATGAAGGGTGTTCAGGAAATCCTAGGAGGTAATGTGCTCAAAGCAGTCCCCGTCTCCATCTCTCTGAGGGCAGTAGAGGAGAATGTTGTAGCAAGGATTGTTGTTAAAAAGGAATTGTTTCCACGCTTCTTGAAGGCATATTTGATAATGTAACAAAAGGGACTCCAGCACAGCTCTTTGCTGCTGCTCTATCTGTACCATGTCCCTCTCCAGTAACATGCTTCACTGAAGTCCCTGGACAGTCTGTGGCCAGGCACGGAGGTGAAGCCTGTGCTCCCTTTTCCGTTTTCTTCTCTAGGTAAGAGTTCTCTTCTTCATGCAGACTACTTCTGCAGTTGCCAAGCAAATGATAATAAGAACGTGGTGAACTGCACTTAGTTTTCGTGTTAACAAGAATGAAAATATTTCTGCTCAGACTTTTGAAATGTTGTTGCCCTCCTTCTTCTCTGGGGAATGTCTTATCCAGAAAGGCCTGGACAGACTAGAAAGAAATGAAGTGCTGCTATTCTCTTGGCAACATTTATTACAGGCATGGAGGGCAAACAACAGTCATTTGCACCCTCTGAGCATTGCTTTGGCTTCCAATTTACACAACAAAGAAAACCAACTTCTTTGACTTCTATTCAGTTTTATGATACACAGAAATCTGTATAAAGTTTAATGCAAATTTTAGCATTCACATTTCAGAACTCTGTTCAACAAAACACTCCATACTTCCTCAACGTTTTATACAATTTGAGCCATCTCTGGCTTGATTTAAATATTTACCTCTTGAAGGTTCAGCTTTATTTAACACTACATTTATTAATGCATCTTTGAGCTAATACATCTTTCCCATTGTTTTAGTTACACTCTTGGTATCTTCCGCTATTATAAACATTTTTGTTGTGCAATGCCTAATATTTCCACTTGTTTTGTTCAGAGTGCCTGAATTAAAGGACAGCATGGGGTAGGAGGATTTTACAAGCAGACTGCAAGTCAGGAAAAATGCATGAGGGCAAACAAACATGAGCCATGATTGATGATTTCATGCAGAAACTGAACATTTTGAAAAATTTAAATTCTTCAGGCTTGGATATGTAGCATTAATCCTAAGGAAGGATCCCAGCTCTACTAAGTATTGTGGCAGACAGCATATATCCAGAAGAGGGCAATTTTGGAGTCTCCTGGGCAAAAGTAAGGGAACAGGACTGCCTCTGCAGCACTTTCAGGGTGCCTGAACTTCTCCTTCACAGCATGAACAGCTCTGATGCCCAAGCAGCAGTCTGCTGAAATATGCCTGGCTGCTTTTGTAAGGCTCATCCTGAAGAGAGGTAGAGATTCAGTTATGAACAGTGCTGTCTGTGACATTGCCCTAGTGTTGGCTGGGACCCAGATGTTTTCCAATACCACCTCACACAACTGCCAGAAGCAGGGGAAGGAGCTCTCTGGCCTCAGACAAGAAGGGTCGGATGAAGGGAACCCATCCACCATTGTCTCATTGTCGTGGGGTCAGCAGTGAGCAATTTTCCATGTGAATCTCCCTCTCTTTTATACCTTTTTATTCTTAATACTGTTGATGTTACTGTTCATATTCTTATCTCATCACTCTTTCCACTAAATTGTTCTTATCTCAACCCGTGATCTCTGTCTTTTTTGCCTCCTATTGGAGTGGGGGAGGGGAGTGGCTCATGGTCTCTTTTTAGTGGGAGTACTAAATTGGGGAATATCATTCCTAAACCATGACAGACATTTTGATGACCATCCATGTCCTCTTTACAGACGTGGAAGGATTCACTCCAGATTATTATTGTCTGGGCACGCAGCAGCATCATTAGAGGCCTTGTTTTGGCTTTTTCCCAGGAAGGTATTTCTGCCAGCGATCCTTTAATTTCTTTTAGCCTTGGGGACAAATTCCTTTCTCTTTGCAAGTGCATAACATACAAGTGTCATGTAAATATGGCACTTTCTGACTGTTTCCCAGCTACAGCTGAACATGTGTCTCTCCCATAAATGCTCAGGATTTCCAGAGGGTTCCCAGATGCAGCAGAAAGCAGGAGAATGTCTGTACCGTCAGCTGTGTGATGTTACTATTTCTTAATATCGAGAAGATAAATTCCTGTCTTTTCACTAGTTTTTAGCCAGAACGATGACATCTAGTCAAAATGATCCACACAAAGATGTCTAGCAAGCAATCGGAAAAGTGCTAGAGAACAGCACTCGGGACACAGCCACATCAATCTTTAGGCCCCAGTTTTTTTCAAAATCTGATCCACAGATCTGAGGGAGAAAGTCAAACATGAAAATCCTCTTGATGGGAAAACCACTTTCCCTCATACACTTCCCTCTAATGACACACCTCCCTCTGACTGCTTCCCAGTTCAGGCTGTCAGACAGAACACCAGCCCTGCGCAAACAGGTTTCCTTGCAGAACATTGTGGCCTCAGTGCTCACCCGAGTCACTGGTTCTTGAGAAGAGGATTAACACTGCAATACGCCACAGCTGCAACAAGTTACAGTAATTCCGGTTGGTTGAGCCAGCAAAGCAGCAATATCACCTCATCTGGTCAAGTGCCAGCTTGCGGGCTGCAGGAGCACTGGTTTGCACTGGCTCTGCTGTGGCATAAGCCTCAAGTACAGCATGTTCATCCAAGGCCCCCTTAAAAACCCAGGCTTAGAGTTAAATGGATTTGAATTGAATCTTACCAAAGAGACAAAAGGGTTTCATGAGAGATGCGGAAACACAGGGGCATTTGAGACCTCAGATTTTTGAGAAGTGAAGCATCTGTTTCTATTCTAGATTTCCATTACTGTCTGCAAAAATGTTACTAGCTACCAGTTGACACAAAATTTGAGATAGTAAAATGGAAGCACTAAATGAGTTCCTTATTAAAAGCACCCTAATTATTATTTTTTTTTAAAAAAAGTGCTCCTGTTACATTTACAATCAAAGATTAAAACTCATTTGTATCTGTAACACTCTTGCCAAATGCATAATTTTGGACAGTAAAGTACCTGGAAATATTTTCACACATCCTCAGAAAAAATTTTGAGGAAGCAAAGAACCAAAATAAATGTTATACTGCCAACAAACCCAACAGTTAATTTCCTTTACTGCCTCCTTATAAAAGTAACTTGATGGGGTTTTTTAGATTAAAAAAAAAAAAAAAAAAAAAAGTTGTCTAAAGTTCTAATCTGTTCAGAACCTTTTGATTACTTCTCTAACCTGAGCGTTGTCAGCAGTTCCCTCAGCTTGGCACTATTTCTCACGTCAAGCATCTGAGGGTATGGATACTTTCCAAATTCAAACTGCAGTTGTGCTCAATTCATTTGAAACATGGCTAAAACATTTTGCAACAATTCTCTCTATAATATCACATTAGCTCAACCTACCTTTTTTTCTCCTGCTACAGACTTTTTGATATATATTCCTGTTTCTTTGATCCTAAGCAAGAGACCATGCACTGCAGGACCAATCCTGAAAGCTCTCCCAGGCTGGCCCAACTCCACAAGCCAGAGGTTTATGAATCACTTTTCATCTGATGAATGCTAATTTTTCTACATAGGCTGCCTTCAGCATTTCCCACAAGGACTCAATAAATTTGAAAACCAGTTTTTGGAAATATTGCAAAACAAGTACACACAGAAAGAGGAATTCTGCATGAAAAATTGGGACCTCAGCACTATTAACTCTACCCGTCTATTTCAACCTGCACCGTTGCGGCAACAGAGTATATACATCTGGGGACTTTTGCTGGAGTGCCAACAGACACAAACCTCTGTTTAAAAGGTTTGATATTGAGAAAAAGAAGATGCACATACACACATACACAAAAATCTTCACACAAGCCCCTACCCCACTCTGTCCTCAGTCTCTATTTTCCTTCTTTCTGCTGTGGATTACATCAAATCCATCCAAACCCATCCAGTGAGACGGTGAGCCACAGTCCCTCAGGCTGCACCACCGCCCCAGCATTGGTCGCTCGTAGTCCCTTGGGGATGTACCTGCACCAGTCTGAGTCACTCACAGGATCATGAGAGTGTCCATACCCTCTTCAGCATGGAATGTCACCTGCTCCAAGAGTGCATCTTCAGTCTCCAGAAGTTGCCAGTGTCCTTTTAAAATACTTTTGAATGGCAGCAACTGGGGGCTTCTGGGTTAAGCTAAAGTTTTGATGAGGGATGGGTTTCCCACTGTTGGCAACACCTTTTTCAGAGCCAGCTGGAAGCAGCTGTCAGCATCACAGTGCGGTTCGTGACCTCCCCACACTGGCCCTTCTGAGACTTAAAACCTGCAAATTATGCCACTTGTATGCCAACAATAAATTCAGAATAAATTAATGTGTGCTGAAAAATAAAATGGTCACATTTGACAAGGCATTTTGAAATTAGCATGGAATTGTTACTATCTCCAATATTTATGTCATACTTTAATGTTTCATACTACCAAATATTTCTCATCAAAAGAATCCTTTGAACATGTAATTTATATATAAAGTAGACATTTAATTTTGGGGCTTTTATTTGAAAAGTCCTTTTGCCGATTAAAAGGTACCAATCGTATCCCAATCCTGGTTAGCAATTTGCAATCATCTACCTTTGAATCATTTACTGAAATACACATCTCAGGGTAGAAATCGGTTTGGGTTTTTTTCCAAGCAAAAAGCAAAAATTAAAAGCCTGGCATTTTCTCTAAAAAGCTAAGTAACTATCATGAAGCTCACAACCTTCTAAGCAGCAATTTGCATAATTGGCATTGAACATGTAAGGTATTGAGTCCAAGCCAATGCTTTCCAATGCTGTTGAGTAGTTCATGTTTGCACATATGCTTTCTATCTCTCCCATGATCCAGAGATCCAGGATTCATTAAAATAATACTCTTGGAAAAAAAATGTGGAGATTTTCAGAAAGCTGAGGGCTTATTAAGCTTATACTGGTTTTTCAGTGGTTGCTGTCACCCACTGATGAAAAACTCCCCTTGCAATTATACGTTTCCATGAAAACCAGAAAAAGGACTTATTCTCCAAGAAGGCAACAGGTTCACCTACACACACCTGAAGGGAAGAAGTAAAGGAGAGCGCATCTACAAGGCCAGCTTTTTAAAATTAAATAGTATCTTTGTGTTTCCATTTACAAAGAAAACACTGTCAAGATTCATCCATGTATCAAATCTTCAACTACTTATCTAAATGTGTCGTACACTTCCCAGTATGGTACATAACTTTGAACAGCTCCACAGATACAGCTGGTCATATCCTGCGAGATGTCCTCTGTTCCTCTTCAGATCTGTGTCCTGTGCAGCTGCCATTTTTTTGTTCAGTGCATACACCATGTCTTTATTACTGCTGCTATTAAACAGTTGTTAAAGATGTGAGCAAAACACACACTCTACATGTGCTTTGCTCTTAGGATCAGAAGTTGAATGGTATCTACCCATGGAGAGATGTCACTGACTGATAGCACTTGTGAGAACTGTGCTTCTTATTACATCTGATGTTATCTTCCAGGAGGTTTAAGGATAGGATTCCTGCTGCCTTAAGATCATACTGTTCTTCAGCTTGGGCTGAAAAATTTGTAATGTGTTTTTGTCTTCATCTGTATCTGACTGAGTACCAATATTAATTTTCTCAAAAAAAAAAAAAAAAAATTGGATGATTTTTTTTACACCAGACTAGTCTGTATTTTTTCAGATTTCTGCCTGCTCAAACTCCTGGTGATTCACTGAAGGACCTTCTGGGAGCTCACAAACAAAAGGAACACAGTCGTGTCACGTAGCTTCATCTCAGCAAATTCTACAGATTCAGCTGCAAGACCTAATGAATCGCCTGCACCTAGACATCAGTCTCAGCTCCAGTCTGAAGATTAATGTACATACATGGTGGAGTACTTGTTTCTGAGCTGCTGTAATTTATAAGCTGCTAAACACAGATACATTTCAATTCAGATGAATACACATGACTCTCAACAAACATAGTTGAGGACAAAGGCCGGTGACAACTGTTGAGGACTACATTTAGCACAGGTACCTCAGTGTCCAGCTGCAGTGAGAGCTGCAGGTTGAGGTCTGGGGAGCAGGAACCAGAGCCCAAGGCAAGAGGCTGTGAATGGCCGACCCTTTGCATAACAAAGTGCCCCAGGGACCTTGGTGCCAACCAGAGGACTGGACACTCAGAGACACGGTGGGAGCTGACGATCCCCAGACCTTCCTACTAAGATTGCAAGGATATAAAAGCCAAGGGGTTCCTTTGTTCAGGGTCCCTCTTTGGAGCCACCCAGCTTGAGCCATTATTTTGTTGTTTAGTTATTGCACTGTGATTAAAATATTTTAAGAACCTGGACGTCTGAGACTCTGCTACGGGAAACCTTACCTCAAGCTGGTAGGGAAACCTGGTCTGCCTGTGTGAGTGGGGGGTGTGTAGCTGCAAAGGGGCTTCAGTCCAAGCTCACGTGGTGCCAGAATGACTGCCAGAGGGGCTCCTGGACGGTTGAACAGGGAAGTTTCAGTCTGTGGAGAAGGTGGGTGGGAATTCCAAAGTATCTGGCTATCACAGTTAAGTTAAAGAAGGCTTGTGAGTCAGTTCTCAGCAGTAGCACGTCAACTGTAAAGACACATTTATTTAAGAATTAAAAATTACTGGCTTCTTTCTGGCCATATGCATATCTAGTCCTTCAGGACAATAGATATATGCAGAGGTATCATGGTAGCTATTCTCACTTACATTACAAAATGCTTAGCTCAGACTTAGCTGGATTTCTACATCCAACGGGTGACAAAAGTATTGTTTAATGGGCTAGGCTAAGCAAAGCTCTAACAAGTCGTGATTGTATATATACAGAAGTGGATTTTCTCTTAAGTCTCACTTGGACACATATTCTTCATTTCATGTAGAGGCAACTGTATAATTTTGAGAGTTTTAAAATTACAATGGCCTCTACATGAAATGAAGAATATGTGTCCAAGTGACACTTAAGAGACATAGCAGATGCCATGTGGAAAATGTGTGGGTGTCATGTTTAAAACAGTTTGGTTCTGGGCGAGATGGTTCATCAACAAATCTTCTTTAGTGGATGCTCAACAAAAGCATCTTTATAAACAATAGCAAAAATCAGCATAAGAGGACCTTCATAGTTTGACAGAAGAGAACTGGAATAGCACATAACCAACAGATCAGAGGACACATACGCTGAGCATTTAATGTAACTTACAAGTGAGAAAGAACTTCATTTAAACTGACACCACCACAGTCAAATTTAGAGTCTCACTTCCTCCAATTTCTCTGGACATTTCATTCTGCCCAGTCGACCCACCCCTGCTGAGTTCTCTAGAAGGTGGAAAGCAGACTCAGTACTGTGTACACAAAAGGCATGGTTGCTGTTGATCGGCATCAAAAGTGGATTTGGAAGCTTCCCAGACAATACATCTGACCTTTCTTTTTACTTCACATCTCAAAAAAATGAAGCTATCCAGGGAAATAATAAGAATTAATATACTTTTCTAGAATGTGTGTACTACCTACTTTCTCTCTCTGAATAACAGCCAGATTTTCTTCACAGTGCCTGGGTGTATAACTTGTAAATACGTGCCAACACATCTGCAAGTTGGCTGCATATTGCAAAGCATCTGAAGCTTAGAGCTCATGGGAATCCCTTGAATTATGGCAGAGGAAGCCCCAGGGAGCAGGAAGGAAGGGGAAGCAAGAGTAGGCAAAACCCCCAAATCTTTGTGCTGCACTGTTTGCATGAAGAAAAAGTAAAACCAAAATGAGAGTCGGAATGAAGAGCTATTACCTCATTCAATTAATTATCATTGCAGAACTGCAGTCACTTATATACAGAAGAAACATAATTTCATTCATCTCACTATGGATTTTTAAAATGCTATCATTCAACATTCATACATCTTTATCATAAATGCATACAAAATTAAGACTGAAAAATGCTTCTTCCACATTCTTTCTTTCTGTTGCCAAGTTTCTATGAGCTATCACTTCGTCATAAACAGTCACAGTTTTAGTTCAAATACACCTTCGGTTGTTAAGAACCTTTTACCTTCTCTGCTAAAGTGACTGCCTTTATCAATTGTCTCAAGAGAACTGATCAAAGACTTTGATTTTGAACAATCCCATTGAACTGAGATTTAGCTGACTTGAATTTATACATTCATTATGAAGAAAAAAAAAAAAGGCAAACTGTTATCTAAACTATTTAAGCAGAGCAACAAACACTATATACCTTTACACAAAAGCCGAAAAAAAGATACTTTTACAATCAAACCAATAGTTTAATATTCTTTGTTCAATAGTGGCAATGGGCAATACTGTGTAAGGTATGTGTACATGAGCCATTATCTGCTGCTCATTCATCTCATCCTCCCTGAGCATCTGCAATCATCAGATCAGGGATGGTCATTATATTTATTTATGCACTTACCTATTCCTGTTTTAGATTATGGCTGTGAGAGGATACATACTTGCCTATTCCTCTCATCATCTGTTCATATACCTTTAGTCCTCAAATTTCTCATTAACTCTCTCTAGAGAGAAAATATCTGACAATAAAATAAATTACTGGGATCAGCCTTAGATTTAGACACCACATGCCCTAGCCAAGAGAGTATGCAGACTAGAAGACATTTATGGTAGAAAAGATTTTCACTGCTCCTGCTGAAGCCAGGCTACAGCATAACAAGGAACTTGAGGCCAAAAGGAGAGTACCAAACCATGACAAGAGAAATCCTGTGGATGCACTCCATGTCCCTGAGATTTTTCATGTAGCAACAACTAGACTGCAACTAAAGAAAAGAGTGAAATAATTCTGGAGCAAAGATCAGGAGCCCCCTTGCAGTTGTGGGTCTTAGTTTCTGTAGATGGCAACCAAGTCCACTCAGAAACAGAAAGCAAATGTAACCTTTCACTAAAGTTTCTGATAAAAAAGAGGACTCAGAAAAAAAAAAAGAGAAAAGAAAAAGCCAAAACCAACAAAACCCCCAACTCTTAACTTTCTCATAAAGCCCCCTTAAAGTCTAAAGAGAAGCTAAGAAAGAGTTGCAAGCCAAGACATATCTTCTAACTGCCCACTTCCTTTCTTGAGCCCAATTTCTAATTTGAAAAGTGACAGAGGAAAAACAAAACAGCCTCATTTTCAGTGTTTATTCATTTGTGGTCTATGAACTGTTAGTTAGCTGCATCAGTATTGCCCAATTAAAATCATCGGGATTACATGAGTGTCACTGAAGACACATTGGAAAACAAGGAGGCTGGGCAGCGATTTCACAGCTGGCACGACCACAGATACATTGCTGGCCTCTTAAGTAAGTATACAGCTTCACTGGGTTGAACACATATGTTCAGTAGACATAAACAGTACTAGTTTGCATTAAAAAGAAAATCAGTTGAAGTCTAGAAGAGTTAGGCAATGGGCTACAGGCTGGTCTCACTTCAGATGTTCTCTCTAGTCATATTTATAGTGTTTTGCACTCCTGAGAGGAAGTGAATTTCAAACACTGGGCTGCCCTTCTCTCAGGTGTCCTGCAGATCAGGGTGCTTAATACTTCCTAAAGTTAATGTCCTTTCCTCACTCCTGGAAAGAGCCCTCTCATTAAAGAAACGGTGCCAGGTTCAGCACAGAGCTTTCAGTAAAGAACTAAACAAAAAGCCGACAGTGGTTTGTGGGCTACACTTTCAGAAGGGTACATTTTGTTCTTCTTGGTGGCAGTCCAAAATAACATCAGTCTAGAGCTTACTGGAATTCATGCTGGCTTACACCACTGGAAGTGAAAGCGAACTGGTGTCAAAAGACAAATACATTTTGTTGGTGAAGAGAGAGAGGTGTGCATTTTGAATTAAAAAAACTCATACCCTCTGGTTAGTGGTAGTATCAGCCTTCAGTAACACCACCCACTTAAAAAAGCATGGCACTTGTGCTGGTAATATCCAGTTATTTTTATTCTATATTCTATTTCATCAGAATCACAAAGTTGAAGCACTGAATTTGATCTTAATCTGTCTGGAAAAGATCTTTCTTCTCATTTTATAAGCTTTCAGTCACAATTTTACAAATATCTTTATTTTCATAAAAAAGAGGAAAAAGCACAGCATTTAACTGATTATTGGTTTGTTTTTAGCTAACTCAGCTGAAAATCTATTTTTTGTCTGCTCGGCTGTTTTCTGTAACAAAAACTCATACTGATAAATGGAGACACATTATGTAAGTTCAACAAGTATTCCCTTTTCTTTCCTAGACATCTTCATATTGAGCATCTAGGTGTAAGAGAAGAACAATTTCCTTATACTGATATTTGTAATACAGAAGAATTCTACATTATTACCATAATGTAGAATGCAACACTTCCCCCCCCTCCCCTCCCCCCCCAGGAATGAGAAAGCATCTAACAATAATTTTTCACTAGCAAGAACAGCTGGGATGCAGTAAAGAGCAGTCAGCCACAAAATAATTGCTTTAAATGTGCACCTGGGGTTGCTTTCCCTTTTTTTCTTTCTTTCTTTTGCTTTGTTTTTTAATTTAAAGAGACACATGTTATGAGGTCAGGATAAGAGAAGGTATACTGAGAGTAAAGAGATCCTAAATACACAGTGCAGTATGCAATTTTCTATTCTGGGACAGGTGAATAAAATATAAAATAATGTATGCTTTTGAAAAAGCACTTTCCTCATCATAGCAATGTAATGCCTTTTAAAAATCAAAGACTACAGCATATAAAAATCATCATTCTACTAATTAGAGTATTTTGTAGTTTTAAATAAATTTCCAATAGCTAATCATTATAGGGGCATAAAAGCCTTGTGAATGCAGAAGTTCATTGCTCTGAATCCCTCTGCTGTTTGAGAGAAACATATTCAAAAAGCAGTAACAGGACTGAAAGGGGAAAAAGGGGGCATCTATACTCGATCAGCTGCTTACCAGAAAAGAACAAAGATCTCTACAAGGCTGCTTCTGATAAAATTTTAAGAAAATAAGAGGTATAGTGGACACAGGCTGTTTTCATGTTATCCAGCTTTAAAACCTGAGCTTCTTTATCAAGACACAGTATCTGTTTGAAGATAACTTCGAGGTTAGCACTGTTTCAAGCAGAAATTTGGATGAGATGATCTCTCAAGGTCATAGATTCATTGAAGCCTCCAATATCATAAGATGGAAAAGACCCATAAGGATCACTAAGTCCAACTCCCTGCTCCTCAAAGGACTACCTTAAACTAAACCATATCACTAAGAGCATTGTTCAGACACTCTTGAACTCTGACAGGCTTGGTGCCATGACCACTTCCCTGATGAACCTGTGACCAAACCCCCTCTTCAATGAAAAACCTTTTCCTAATGTCCAAGGAACACTCTTTTCTAACCTCAGAAGTATGATCCTACAAAACCCCCAGTGCTATGAATGCTTTGATAGGGTCCACCACACAAAGGCAGCGTGCCTAGGACGAAGAAGGAACTACACACGAGGGCATCCAGGCTGA